>QEPC01005946.1:278634-288902 GCA_003113815.1 Sphenodon punctatus
TCCCCAGAGCTCCCGGGCGGGGCCTCCTTTGCCCCTTGGACCCCCTCTGGGGCCACTTTTTTCTTTTGACCCCCCATCCCTGTACCTGAGACCCCGTGGGGTCGAAGGACGATCCGGGCGGCAGGTGCTGTTGAAGCGCTGCTCTGGAGTGAGGGAGGAGGCCAGCGCAGTCCCAGCTGGGAAGGCGGGACGGAGCCGGGATGCCGCATGGGAGTCGGGCCCCCTGGAGGATGGCTGCGGGGGCCACTGCGGCAGATGGCCTGGTGGCTGCGGATCTGGGCCAAAGGCGCGGGGCGGCTCGCCGATGTGGTCGGGTGTGGTGGCGGGGCTGCTTATGCGAGCCCTGCAAGCGGCTAGGCTGGCGGTGGCGGCGTGAGGCTGCGGCCGCGTGGTCAAAATGGCGGCCGGACGTTCTGCTCCGTGGGGGTCTGCTCTTCTGCGGGGCCTCTGGATCGGAGGGCTAAGATGCCGCCCGTGCGTTGGGTCCTGGGACGCGTCGCAGGACCCGCGGCTGGGAAGGGAGAGAGTCCGCGCGGACAGGTAGGCCTGGGCCGAGCACAGGACCCTGCCGCAAGTTTGGCCGCCCCGGTGCCTCTCTCCCGGGGGCTGTCCTGTGCCCCGCTCCTCACTTCCTTTAGTTGATTTTCTTTCTTCTTTTTTCTTCTCCTTTAGAAGCTCTGCTCTCTGGAGCAGAGTGAAACCACTCCTGCCAGCATGGAGGCAGGAAGGAAACTGAGTTGCGCAAGTGGGTGACCCCATGCATGCGCAGTCAGTTTTTTTATTCCTGCCTCCTGCTGGCCAAGCGCAGTGTCACCCGAGAGCTGGACTGGCCGCAGCCCAGAGCAGAACTGCAGTATGACCTTGAAGGACCACAGTTTGTATTTTCCTAAATACTTAAGGCACATGAAATCTGCATAGGCACCCTAGTGTACTCTGGCATACTGGGTGGGAACCAGTGTCTTAAAACAGAAACTCATCAAAAAATGGGTTGTGTCTATAGGAAGCAGAGTATTATGGAGGTAACGTAGCCGGCTGAAGTCTTTTTTCCATTCGAAAACTGACTCCTACAAACCTCAAATAAGTTAATTTTGACTATAAGCTTTGCACGTGTGGTTTCTGGCCAGAGAACAATTTTCCTCCATCAAGAGAAAGGATAGGTGCACAAGCCTACATTTTCTTACAACTATTTTGGGGCCAAATGGAATTCCACTGTAGAGGAAACTTCCACAGTACACTGCTGGGTGTTGAGAAGACACACTGCTCCCAGTTACTAATTTGTGATTAGGGTGGGAAAGGGTAAAAAGGGAAGCAGTTTTTCTAAACTTCTATTCCTTTGATGCGGCATAGAGCTTTTCCCCTTCCCAGTGAAATTCCTAATTCAAGGCAGTCAGAGAAAATCTGATTGATCCCCAAAGCATGTGGTATCATTTTAACATCAAAATCCTAAGTGGATAGCATATGCTAGCAGCTCAGAAGTCCCATTTGCTTATATGGGACTTGTCCCCACATTAGCTGCTAGTGTATGCTATTCACTCAGAGGACTGTATCCTACAAGACAAACAAAAGCAAAATCAACAATAGCAGAATGTTCACACACTCCTATACAAAGAACCACCAATCTGCCCCACAAGTCCCACTCTACTCCTTAAGAGTGAGAAAGTGGAATGTGATGTGAGTATATTCATGGGAGACAAAGGAGCTGCCCTACCAGGCTCCAACACTGCTACAATCCTTGCTCTGGTCTCAATTATAGTAATGCTGTAATCCACTATTAAATAGCAAAATTCTCTCATTGCCACCATCCATCAACTGTTTGGTAGCAAAATATCCTCACTACCGAATAACTTATCAGTGGTAACACCAACCCTAGTTCCCAAACTTCATCTGGTTATGGGGGAGGTGTCTTGTGGAACAGCAGCAGTGACAGGATTTGAAATAGGTGCTGGGGCCGAGCCCTAGTATAAAAAGGAGATGCCCAAACTGAGCCCTGGCACAAATTAAGCCTTGTATATTATAGCAATCACTTGGAAATTCCTGTTAGGGAAACTAACATTTCTGCATTACTGAGCCTGTCGTTATTTTTACATGAAAGAAGGAAGACCCTGTAAAGCCCAAACACTATTACTTTCACGGACAGAAGCTGTTCCAAAAAAAGGTATATTCTGAACAACTCTGTCTCCACCTCTTACATTTGGAACCAACAGCAGGCACACTCACACACACACACAAATACAACTGCCTGATAATTATGACACTTTATTGCAGATAGGGCCACACAAAGTCAAAAAGCTCATAGAAAAATCATGTAATCTGCAATTTCTGGGAGCAGTCACACAAGTTCTCTTAAGCCCCAAACCTGCAAAAATGTATGTACACACTAAACATTACACACCACAAGTAATTCCACTGACTACTATAGAACTACTCTGTGCACAGAATTAAACACATACACAAGCCTGTGTATTATACGGGCCTTAATGCTCAGACATGATTATAAATATAGCTGTAGACAGCAAAAAGGAAAATTGGATGCTTACCTGTGAATTTTCCTTCTGCAGGGCTCCTCCTGGATGGCCAGCTATTTACTATGGGGCTAAATCCCCACCTCAACCAACAGGAGGCAGACGTCCATTTTTTGAGCATCCTCAGAGGGGATCTGACCCCTAGTGTTCCAGTTGATTCTAAAGCTATCCAACTAATTACTTCCTATCAGTTAAAAGCAACACTCTCCAAAACTCAACCTGAACAGTAAATTAAGTCCAACCAGAACCAAAGCATTCCCACCATCGACAGACACTAACTAAGCTATTAAAATCTAAAACAGGGTGGGTAGCTGGCCATCCAGGACCACTGCAGAAGGAAAATTCACAGGGTAAGCATCCAATTTTCCTTTCTCCCAGGGGTTCATCCTGGACAGCCATCTCTTTACTATGGATATGTACAAAACCAATGTCACCCACTTAAAAAATAAGGGGGGAAAAATCTTGATCAGACTCCTGCAAAGCAGGATGCTGAATTTATCCATTTAAACTGATTGCAGCACCCACCTACCAAAAGCTGCTTCAGCAGAGTTGAGAACCTTCACCTTATAGTGCCTGGTAAATGTATGTAGAGGAATAAACGTGGCAGCCCTACAGAGTTCCAATTTCCTCATAACAAGCCTGATTTCTGAAGGCCTGCACCATTGCCACCTCTCTCAAAGAGTGAGTAGACAGTGGTTGCGGAGGAGTCTTATTTTCAGCTCTATACACTTCCTGAATAAAGTTAGGTGTCCATCTGGAAATCAGACTCAGAGGTCTTCATAACCCTTCCTATTAGGATGATAGGATACATACAAAGAGGAAGAGCGACAGAAAGAAGCCGTCTTATCTAGGTAAACCCTCAGGGCCCTCCGTACATCCAGTCTATGCCACATTTTTTCCCTAGAGTATGAGGGATTTGGACAGAAAAGACAGTAGGACCATTTCCTGTCCCCTGCGAAAAGCGGAATTCACTGTAGTACAAAAAGCTGGATCCCTTTGCAACACTAAGTTCTCTCAGCAACAGAAAGCTGGCTCCATTGGAAAGGGACCAAACTCAGAAACCCTCCTACCAGAAGTGATTCCCATGAGGAAAGTCACCTTCAGCGATAAATAATACAGGGAGACCTCACTAATGGGCTCAAAAGGAACCCTTAGGAAGGCATTTAACACAAAGTTAAGATCCCAGTTCAGACACCTGAATATTACATGGGGAGAAGTTTGCCTAGTTGCCCTGAGAAAACGCTTCACATGAAAATGAGCTGCTATCTTGTATCTCTGGACAAAGGAGATCACACTACCTAATGCCATCATCTGCCTCGACAGCATATTTGGTTTCAGGCCCTTACAAAGGCCTTCCTGGAAACTCTTAAGATATTCCTGATTCTAACTTTATGCAGCCTGATCTTTTTTCCCCCCCTGCACCACCGGACAAAGANTATGTTTTATATTTGTATTTTAAAAGTTTTAAATTGTTTTTATTGTTGTAAACCGCCCCGAGCTGCATTGCAGGATGGGGCGGTATAGAAATCCATTAAATAAATAATAAAATAAAATATAGTTAGCTTCAACACCGCCAGGTTGTCGTACCCGATTGGTCCCTGTGACATTAGGAGGATGCAGAGTTGGAAAATCGAGCTCTACATCCTCCGCACGATTAGGGCCAAACCCACTTAGCTTTGTTTTCCCATGTGACAAAAGCCGCACAGCATTTGCTTCCTAGAGTTTTCCTGGAGGCAAATGGTGGCTCCCCTTCCCTTTAGCCATGTTGAGCTTGAGTTGACATTGAGACATCCAGGTAGAGATGTCAGAGACGCACAGCTGGTAAGGCACGCATCGATAGTTGGAGAGAGAGAGAGCGAGGAGATAAAAGTTGAGTGTCATCAGCATAGAGGTGATATTGGAAGCCATGGGAGGCAATGAGTTTGCCATGGGACAGGGTGTAGATAGAGAAGAGGAGAGGGCCAAGGACAGAGTCTTGGGAAAGACCAAGAGGGGAAAGAAGGAGGAGGTGGAGTTGGCGAGAGACAAATTGAAGGAGCGGTCAGAGAGGTAGGAGAACCAGTCAAGGACAGAGCCACGGAAGTGAAGTGAGTCCAGCAAGAGTGGGTGGTCAACAGTATCAAAGGCAGCAGAGAAGTCAAAGATGACAAGAATGGAGTAAAGGCGATTAGATGTAGCCACAAGCTCGTTGGTGATCTTAGCGAGAGCAGTTTCAGTAGAGGGAAGGGGGTAGAAGTCAGATTGGAGGGGGTCAAGGGAAGAGTTGGCAGAGAGGAAGTAGAGGCAGTGGGAGTAAACACCACGTTCAAGAAGCTTGGTAGTAAAAGGAAGGAGTGAGACAGGATGGTAAGTAGAAGGGTCAGAGGGGTCAAGAGTGAACTTTTTGAGGATAGGAGAGACAGTGGCGTGCTTGAAGGTGGAGGAGAAGAAGCCAGTAGAGAGGGAGAGGCTGATGTTGTGCAGGAGGGAAGGGGTGACAGTAGAAGCAACGGAAGTCAGGAGGGGATGGGGTCAAGGGGGCAAGTGGAAGGGTTGGAGGAGGAGAGCAGGGAGGAGATTTCCTCAAGGAAGACAGGGGAGAAGGGAGAGGGAGTAGGAAGATGATAGGAGCAGGAATCAATGTTGAGGCAGAGCTTGTCTATCTTGGAGGCGAAGGAGGAAGCAAGATCCTGAGCAGAAAGGGAAGGAAGATAGAGGGTCTTGAGGAGGGAGTCAAAGGTGGAGAACAGGCAGCGAGGGTACAGAGAACAGGATTCAATGCAGGAGGCATAGTAATGCATAGAGATAGCAGAAATAAGGGCGAAGCGAGAGAATTTGAAGTGAAGGAAGTCAGCATGAGAGTAGGCTTTCGCTCTCCGTGGCATCTGAAGAGTTAACAGAGGATAGGCAGGAGCAGCTGGTCCTGCAACCAATAAGGAGGAACTACTTTAGATCTAGTCCTAAGTGAAGCGCAGGACCTGGTGCAAAGGGCAACAGTGATGGAGCTGCATGACAACAGTGATCATAATATAATCAAATTTGACAATTATTGAAGGGAGAATGATAAAACTACCACAGTAACATTTAACAAAATGGAGACTATGCTGAAGTGAGGAAGCTAGTTAGAAGGAAACTAAAAGGAGCAGTGGCAAGGATTAAATGTCTGCAAGAGGCGTCAAGACTATTTAAACACATCATCTTGGAAGCCCAGATTAAATGTATTCCACAGGTTTAAAAAGGTAGCAAGGAGACCAAACGTCTGCCAGCGTGGCTAAATGGTGAGGTGAAAGAGGCGATTAAAGCCAAAAAGGCATCTTTAAAAAAATGGGAAGCTAGTGCTAATGAGGAAAACAAGAAAAAGCATAAGCACTGGCAAAGTCGATGTAAAAACGTTAATAAGGCAGGCCAAGAGAGAATTTGAAGAGAGACTCACTAAGGAGGCAAAAGCTAATAATAAAAACTTTTAAAAACATTAAAAGCAAGAGGTCTGCTATAAAGACGGTTGGGCCTTTAGATGAGCAGGGAATAAAAGGGGCGCTCAGGAAGGATAAGGCCATTGCAGAGAAACTGAATGAATTAGTTGCTTATGTCATCACGGCAGAGGATGTTGGGGTCTTTGGAAGATACACATGCCACAACTATTCTTTGTAGGTAATCAGAAGAGCTGTCACAGATCAACGTGACTCTGGAAGAGGTTCTTGATCTAACTGACAAACTGAATAGTAACAAATCACCAGGACTAGATGGTTTACACCCCAGAGTTCTGAAGGAACTCAAATATGAAAATGCAGACCTACTACTGGTAATTTATAACCTATTGCTAAAATCCGTCACTGTATCCAAGGACCGGAAGGCAGCAAACGTAACGCCAATATTTTAAAAGGGCTCCAGAGGCAATCCTGGAAATTACGGACACCTGGTGAGCCTGATGTCTGTGCCAGGCAAAATGGTGGAAACTATGGTTAACAACAGAATCATGGGACATGTAAACATGGGTTAATAGGAAGAGTCAACATAGATGTAGCAAAGGAAAGTCATGCCTCACTAACTTATTAGAATTTTTGGATTGTGTGAACAAGCATGTGGATAAGGGGGAGCTGGTTGATAAAACATATCTGGATTTTCAGAAAGCATTTGATAAGGTCCCTCACAAGAGACTCTTAAGGAAATTAAAAAGTCATGGGACTCTTAAGGAAATTAAAAAGCAGTGTCCTACTGTGGATTGGTAACTGGCTGAAGAATAGGAAGCAAAGAGTAGGACTAAAAATTGATAGATGTAAATAGTGGAGTGCCCCAGGAATCTGTACTAGACCGGTGCTGTTTAACGTATTCATTAATGATCTGGAAAGGGAATAAGGAGTGAGGTGATCAAATTTGAAGATGATACCAAGTTATTCAAGGTACTTAAAACATGAGCGGACTGTGAAGAATTTCAGGGGGATCTTGTGAGACTGGGTATCTAAATGGCAAACAAGGTTTAATATGGATATGATGCACATATGGGAAAACAATCCAAATTTTACATACATAATACTGGGTTCTAAACTAGGTGTTGCCACTCAGGAAAAAGGACCTTAGAGTCACTGTGGACAATACACTGAAATCCTCAGCTCAGTGTGCGATGGCCATCAAAAAAGCAAACAGAACGTTAGGAATTATTTGTAAAGGGATAGAGAATAAACCTGAAAATATAATGCCACTATGCAAGTCTATGGTGCAACTGCACCTTGAATACTGTGTGCAGTTTTGGTTGCCCCATCTCAAAAAAAGATATAGTTGAAATAGAAAAGGTACAAAAAAGAACAAAAATGATAAGGGGTATGGAACGGCTCTCTCTATGGAGGCTGAATAGCTTGATGACTGGTATGGAACATGTTAATAGGGAACGGTTATTTACCCTCTCAGATAGAACTAGGGGACACTCCATGAAACTAACAGGTAGCATATTTAAAACAAATAAAATTATTATTATTTTTTCTCAACGCCCAATTAAGTTGTGAAATTTGTTGCCAGAAGATGTGGGCAAGACCAGTAGCATAACTCGGTTTAAGAAAGGGTTGGACAAGTTTCTGGAGGATGGGTCCATTAGCAGTTATTAGCCAGGTAGGTCTGGGGTATGTAACCTCCTACTATCAGGAGCTGGGAGTGAATAGCAGGGAATTGATTGCCCCATAGTGACCTGTTGGGTACTTCTCCAAACGACAGAGATTGGACACTGTCAGAGACAGGTGCCAGGCTCAATGGACCATTGGCACTTATGTTCTTAGGCCCTGCCTCTCAGTTTTGTTTCGTCCTGGACAGAGAACGAGAACTCCGTGTCCTGCTGCTCTGGAGGCAGACAATCAACTGGAGCACTAGGGGTCAGATCCCCTCTGAGACTTCAATCTTTGGAGCATGCTATCTCCTGCTGGTTGAGGTGGGGATCTAACCCCATATTAAAGAGTTGTCCATCTAGGAAGAACCCTTGAGAGAACGTGGCTCAGATTATTCCGTTGGTAGCTGCTGATGTGACTCTTGCAAAGCATGACCACAGGGAGCAAGGCAAGGATGCTTGGGTACATCACAAAGTGTTCGTATATTTGGGTTTCTTTCAGTCTTAATTATTGTTTGTCTGAGTTTCTACTGTTTGGGTGTTTTAATATATTTGTTTTGCTTTATTAGCTACCACATTCCTGCAAGTTATTTTTTTAACCATCATTGTAAGCCCTCTGGGGTAGGGACCTGTGTTAACTACTGACTGTTACAGTGCCAGGTAACACCACTGGGGCTATTTAAATAATAAGAATAATAATAAATGATCGATATTTGCTTGCAATGATGGGAAAACACAGCTCAGAACATGCTATCCTATAGGCTTCAGCCATATGAAGATCTTCCCGTATAGGCAGCTGTTATGCCAGTGCTGTACATAACTGTGTACACAATCCTTATTCATTAGCAGAGCTATAAAAATCCACTGCCTGCTTGCCTCTGGCATGTAGTCTTTGAGTTGATGATTGGATTTTTAAAGCATTCAGCTGAGCCTCCTTCTCCGTTACCACCCCCAGCCTGGCAAGTATACTTTTATAACTAGTAAGTTATTTCTCTTTTTTTATAGTCTTGACCACCAGGACTCTGTGGCAAATGGCTATGGTTTAGATTAAGTACCCACCCTGAGCCTTAATGGGAAGGTTGCAATAAAAATGAAGAAATAAACTTGCCACAAAAGCATGTTAGTTCATGTGCAACTTAGCTACCAGCAGGCAAGTACAGTGCAACCGTGGTATAACACCATATTTGGAAGCTATGCTTCGCACCAAGTTACAACAGAATTTATAACAAGGATGCTTAAATCTTGTGTCTTTGGGTGCACTGAATGGTTGTGCTGCAATTTTGTTTTTAAAAACAAAGCATACTGCTTTTTTGAGAACACACATGGGGAGCCATGCCTCACACTGTGTTATAACTGAATTTGAATTTGCAGTGTAACACTTGCATTATAATCAGGGCCAGACCCAGATTAAGTGCAGCTGCTCAGGGTCCCATGTGTTGGGACTGATGAAATAAACTACAAACAGCATATATGCCACACACAGACCAGCAATGCAGAGAGCCCTGGCCTCTGAAGAGAATGTTATACTCAGCTAATCACAACATTTATTTATTTTTCCTATGGAAAAAGCCAGTGCGTCTCCATCAAACACTCCTGTAGTAGAAAGGCAATGACACTGGGCTGTGAGTGCGCTGCAGAGACAAGGCCTCAGGAGAAGTGAAGCAGACTGGCAGAATCAATCGGAGATAGAAATCAGAAGGTTCCACCACACGCCAATCTGTGCCCCAACCCAGTAGCTCCCTCCATCCCCAGCCCTACCCCAACAGCCCCTGGGCAGGAGCCGGTGGCGCCAGCAGGGCATGGGCTCCGGTCCCCTCACCTCGCACATGAACTTCTGCCGGTTCTTGTTGCCGACAGCGCGGATCTCGTAGGCCGGCGACACCTTCCTCTTACCGCACCAGGCGTACAGGAAATTCTTCACATCCCCCATGGCGAGGGCCCTGAGAGGAGACCAAGGTGGTTAGCTTAGCAACGCGCCCCTTACGATCACCACCAAGTACACGCCCGAGCATGCGCACAACTCCTCCCCCGTTCTGCTCCCTCCGTCAACGCATGCGCACAGGACAACTCTCTCGACCAGCTTTTCCCCGTCCCTTTCCTCCACCACACAAAGCCCCACGCTCCCGAGCCTGAGGGAAAAAGAAAAGCAGCAGCACTTTATTCCTTTGCAGATAACCCTCTAGAATTAGCCGACGGCGCGGGTTTCCCGTTCACAACGCCACCTCGCTCCTCACCTGTACTTAGGAAGTTGCGACAACTGAAGACGCCGCGCTTAACAAGCACCACAAAATGGCGGCCAGGTTGCGCATGCGCACGATGCGAAAATGCCGCCGCAAGAAGCACTGCATTAAGTGCACCCCCTGCGGCAAGGAAGGGGCACTGCACCCGTCAGAATAGCCCTGCGGCTTCTCTATGATCAGCTCAGGAGGAGAGGTGCGAAACGCCTGCTCTTTGTCACAGAGGGACGGCAGTTAAAACTGCATAATAAAAAATTACAAAACCTATTTCAAATTTGACAATTTATTTGACAAAAGTAATTTTGTTGAAAGTCCACGGAATTTAGAAAAACGTCTGCTAATTTCAAGTGTAAAAACTGCCAGAATCCAGATTCTGGAATCTGGATGGGGCTGAAGTTGGTTCCTTATTCGTTCCTCATTCACATTTCTAAGGGAGAA
>QEPC01005946.1:297976-334167 GCA_003113815.1 Sphenodon punctatus
CGGCCCCTCCCACTTTCCCCACCGGGATCCCCCCGGCACATCTGTTGGGCCGTGCAGGGGTGACCCCGGCGGGGAACGAAGACGTTGCTTTCGGTACGGGGCCAAAGGGCCCCGTAACGTCTGAAAATACCCATATTTTCATTCTACTCATTTTTAGTGTGAAATAAAAAATCTCCTTCCAGCACATCATGGATATGCAGTTATTATTATTTTTCATTTCTATAGCACTTTCAATGTTCAAAGTGCTTTATCTAGTTCACCCTCAAAACAACCCTGTGACGTAGATCATTATTTATTCCAATTTTACAGTTGGGGAACTGAGGCTGAAAAAGAGTGACTTGTCCAAAGTCATCAGTGAATTCAGACCTGAGAAGACATTTGAACCCTAAGTTTCCAAGGCTTTAGTCAAACATCTTATCCATTAGGCTACACTGAATTATTATAAGCTAAGGATGTACGTGACAAATCCCAGTTTGTGTATGAACGTTGGGTGATATGCACACATGCAAAGTTATGAAAATCTGGATGAAAGCAAGCATCACCCCATATCAATCTGCCTACGAAGAAATTCTCAGTTCTTACCATCCTCTTTAGTTCGAGTAAAAATTTGCTCACTCCTGATGCCATCTCCCGCACGTGTAAATGCCAACACCTGGATGCTATAGTTGGTGTACTTTTCAAGGCCATCAAGCTCTAGAGAGGGTTGTGTGGTAGTAACATTTTTGATTTCTCCCAGCTCTAGGGAACAGAAAGTTTACTGTGAGTTAATAATAATGCCATCCTTCTTCCAACCAAGCATGTTTTTACACTGCTGTAAAAATAAACAGGACAATGTTGGATGAAAGAATATCTCATTACAACAGAGAAAAATGCTTCCATTCCAATATGCTACCAGTATACATCTTATTGGTAGTACTACCAAGTAAATAAATAACAATGGCAATAAAACAAAATTAATTTACATGGATAATATTATAGAATGAACATTGTATTAATTTGCATGATCAGTGGGCTGCTGCTTGTAATGTGGAAGTGTGGGACGCACCTCTGCCTAGGGCATATTTACAAATGTCAGACCACGCTTAAGTGCCAACCACATGGAGGGGCTGGGGGCTTGGCTCTGAGGGATAACTGTCTCTGACTGTGGAAGAGGATTTAGCACCCATTGAAGTCTAGCGCAACACTTTGACACACAACTTATGCATGCATCATATTGTCACAGTTCAGAAAAGAGCCAAACCCTAATATGCAAATTCTTTTAAATCACATTCTTTTATACACATTGTGTAAAAAAGAATAATATTTTATACATCACATCCAGCGGCGCTTTTCCAGGTGGTGTAGCAGCTGGTCAGTCCAGCTTCTCTCTGCCTGGAACTGGAATCTTCCAGTGCCCACTGTGACATGTTTGCTGACTTTTTTGCAAATAAAATCGCTCAGATTCATCATGACCTCGATGCTGAAGTTGTGACAGGTAGTGAACTAGAGGTAGAGGAAGCCCCGTCATGTCAGTATTTGTGGTATCAGTTTCAGTGGGTGTCACCCGCTGATGCAGCGGAGGTCCTTGGGACAGTGCAAGCCACCTGTTGTGAATTAGATCTGTGCCTGTCCTGGCTAGTGAAGGCCAGCTGGGAGACTATGGGTGATTTCAGACGTGACGGGGTGAATATTCACCCCGCCACGACCACAGTGAAACGCGGGCTGTGGTGAACTGCGGTGAACGTCTGTTTGCCACCCACCAGATGTTCATCACAGTCAAACGCGGGCCGCGTTTGCATTGATCACGCTTCATTACCTCTCACCACCCGGAGGTAACCAAGCGTGGTCAAAGGCCACCACGGCCGTAGTGAAGGGTTCATCACGTCTGTTTACTCACCCTTCACTGCAGTCGGGGTTCGCCTTCACGGTCCTGGGCGGGCGGGCGGGCGGGCACCTCATGCCTGTCACGCTGGAGGGCGGGCCGATGGTGGTGCGCAGGGGGTGGGGCCATGCGGCAGCACGCAGTGCCGCACAGCCCCTCCCCCTCCATGGTTGGGTGAGCCAACAGATGTGACGGCCGCCTGAATTGACCGCGGGCCGTGGTGTCTCATTCCCCACGGGTGGGGGAAAGGGGGGAACGTCTGTTCACTCACCCCTTGACCCCCGCCCATGGTCCGAACCACCCCACGGTCCGCGGTCAATTCAGGTGGCCATCACGTCTGAAATCACCTATTAGGGCCATTGCTGGAGGGGGTGGTCAGTGCTTCCCTTAGGTAGGGCAGAGTGCCCATCCACCTTAAGGAGGCAGTGGTGTGGCCTCTGCTCAAGAAACCATCCTTGAGTGTTGACTCCCCAGCCAGCCATCGGCCAGTCTCTAAACTTCCCTTTTTAGGGAAGGTTATTGAACGGGTGGTGGCCTGGCAGTTACAGGGGCATCTAGAGTGACTGGGTCAGTTTTCTTGATCCCTCGCAGTCCGGCTTTCATTCAGGGTTTGGCACGGAGGCTGCACTTGTGGCCTTGATCGATGACCTACGCCGTGAATTAGATCTATTTTGATCTTTTGGATCTGTCAGCGGCATTTGATACCGTTGATCATGAGATGTTGGTGACAAGGCTGTGGGACCGGGTCGGGGTGAGTGGGATTGTTCTTGATTGGTTCCGCTCATTCCTGGCAGGGAGAACTCAGCGGGTGATCCTTGGGGTATATACATCTCCCCAGGATCTCATGTGTGGAGTCCCGCAGGGTTCTATTCTGTCCCCTCTCCTGTTCAATATGTATATGCAACCCTTGGTGGAGGTCATGAGACGGTCCAGCATACGATGTCATCAGTACGCCGATGATACACAACTCTACCTCTCATTTTCTGAAGATCCAGCCCCAGCAGTCTCGGTGCTTGCCCAGTGTTTGGTGGCTGTGGGGGACTGGATGAGGGCAAATTGACTCAGGCTGAATCCCGATAAGACGGAGGTGATGCTGGTTGGTAGTTCCAGGGGAGGGGGGTGGCTCCCGTTATTGGCGGGGTCTGCCCAGGTCCGTAGTTTGGGGGTGCTCCTTGACCCACAGCTCCGCCTGGATTGTCAGGTGGAGGCTGTGACGAGGGGAGCATTTCACCAATTTCATCTGCCGTATGTCTCCACCTCGGACCTAGTAATCATCATCCATGCTTTCATTACCTCTCTATTGGACTACTGTAATGCACTCTACGTGGGGCTACCTTTGAAGACGGTTCGGAGGCTGCAGCTGCTGCAGAATGCGGCGGCTCGTCTCCTAATGAGGACGGGTCGCCGTGAGCACATTACACCTGTGCTCTGTTTGCTGCACTGGCTGCCTATAATCTACCAGGCCCAATTCAAAATGTTGGTAATGACCTTTAAAGCCATAAACAGCTTAGGACCTCTTATCTGCGAGACCACCTCAGACCCCGGGTCATTTCGCGGCCCCTGCAGTCAGCCAGGGGCACCCAACTTGAGGTCCCCTGGGTATTCCGGGTGGCAACGGCAGGGAGGGCGTTCTTGGTGGCTGCACCTAGGATGTGGAACTCCCTCCTGATGGAGGCCCGTTTATCCTCGAACCTCCCTTTCCGAAGATCATGTAAGACCTGGTTGTTCGGCCGGGCCTTCAGGGAACGGGGGGTATTTTTATTGCCTTTAGCATTTGGCCTTTTTAGTAATTTTAATATTATAATACTTTGTTTTATGTATTTTATTGTATTTTTATATGTTGTTGCCGCTCCAAGCCACCATTGTGCGGGAGGATGTGGGGTAAAAATTTAATAAATAAATAAATAAAATAAACTTGGGTGCCTACCAATGCCAGTGGACAGGTCCACAGCCCCACTGCCTCCCCATCCCACCCCCATCCCTACCAGGAGCTCTTAAAACTGGCTGCCCATAGGAGTTGCTTTGGGGGCAGGTCCATGGTGGCGGGAGTGCGTGGAGGCTGCCTGTGTGGCCGGCCGTTAGAATCCCTCCCCCCTCACTCCATGTGCATGGGTGCTCTGTGGCTGTACTACTCAGTGGACACAGACACACACCCCTTGAGCCTTGCTCATTTAAACACACAGTGGGAGTACTCAGGTGAATAAGAGCTGAGCATGTAAGGCTTCAGGCCCTTCTCAAACCTCCTTTTGAAGAAAGCAAAGCGTGGGGGGAGAGGGGGATGTTATTGCCAAGTTGTGAGATTAGAAAGTAAACCCTTTCCTCCTCCCACAAGAGCCTTATTATTTCCAAAGAAAAAGGAGATATGGATATTTTGACAAATGCTTTTATGATCATTACAAAAAGGTAATGGAAATCTCATTAAAAGGTCACACTGAAGAGTAGCCATTTACTCTGGAATCATTTTCGAATATTAGCAAAGCTATTGGATACGCTCTCTGGCTTGGGTACATTTTCTCTTTCTATGTATTAAAATAAGCAGAAAACAATTAAGAATACATAGCTGTGGACATATTTCTTTTTTTTTATTGATTTACCTAAAATAGAACTCAGTAGGTATAAGGCCTCAGGGAAACCTGCTATTGAGCTCCCTCCGACAGATAGATTCAGGAGTGTTCATAAAGGTTTTATTCTTTCCTACAAGTTTGTCATACTGGCTTTATCCTCTCTGGTCTTATTCACTGGTTAATGAGTGCTCTTCATCTCCAGCCATCTCACAGGCCACCTCATTTGGATGTTTTTCCAACCAGGTAATCTAAAAGCCCTCAGGAATTCAAGAGAGATCTATCTTTCTCTATCCCGGGTTTTACAGCATTGCAGATAGAAAGCAAGATAACAAGTTGTTTGGGAGAGGTAATGTTCTTCATGTTACTCCGTGTCCTCCAATACTAGAAGAGCAGCAACTCACCACAGCCAATCCGGATGATTTCCTCCCCCCTTGAATGTTTGGTTTTACCTGTGCAAATGGGGCAGCCACTTCCCATTCCTACCCACACCAACTCTTACCCCTCTGAGTTGTTAATGTTTTGACGCAGATTCAGTGTGTGCAAGAGGACCCCTTGGCCTCAGCAATAGGTGAGACTTACACTTCTTTAAAAAGTCTAGTGATGGTGCTCCAGATTGCAGAGAAACACCAGATCTTAGTCCAGTTTTGTTCTCATAATGTGGTGTTCGAGGTTAAAACAGGATGAAGCTAGCACATTCCTTTGCTACACAACTGAGAGTGCCTTTGCTAGTAAAAAAAGGGAGGTTCTTTACATTTTGTTTGATGGAAAAACACTAAGTTGAAAAACAGAGAAAGGGGAATATGTCTATAATGTCTTTGTACCTAGAAAGACCCAACAGATTCCTTACCCACTTGTAACAGGATACCAGAATGGAATCGGAGTGTGCACACTATGATACTAGAAGAGAGCCAGGTGAAGAAACAGAGCAAGAGAGGAAAGAATTGGCAAACTTGCATGTGGGAATGCCAGAAGTTGGGAGACAGATGCTTTTTCTTTTCAGGGGAATCATAGAACTTCAGGAAAGAACACTTATCATCTCCCCCTAACAGAGTCTGGATCCTCCTATTTTGCAAAAGAGTTTGCTTACTTCTGAAGGAGACCTGCCCAGGATTTCCTGTTTTCCTATTGCACAGGAAAACAGCTACTAGAGGGGGCATTTTCAGACAAGATACTCCCCACCCACTATACATGTTACAGGGCACCCATTGGGCAACACTGCAGCCCTGAAAATGGGTGGGGAGTGGGTGGAGAGTGTCTTGTCTGAAAATGCCCAGGCTTTCCCACATAGTCAAGGCCAAGTAAATAAAGTTAGATATGGACCCAGAAGTCACTCAATGTTCAGTCCAGACCCTTTACAGATTCTCTTCCCGTAGTAACATTCTACCAGCATGTGCTCAAGGAGAATGCTTCAAGTGATATCAAGTCTCCAGGTCCATATTAATGTTAAATCAACTTGAGACACTTCTTCAGACTTTCCAGTTTGGCTTTTGCTTTGGCAATGAACTCCTCAGAGGCACTCAAGAGTGGGAGCCGTGGAGGACCCATTGGAATTCCTGATACGAAAGTCATGACAGCTTTAATCTCTGCAACACCAAAACCTAGACAGGAAAAAAAAAGTAAATACAAGAGAGTTACTCCACAGGACCATAAAGCCACAACAGAAAAAGTAGGTGAAATTCCAAGTCAGGTGAAATCCAGGAGTATGTCTAGGGAGTCACATGTTTGCTGGTTTCCAACCTAGTCTATGAACCCGAGATAACCTCTAGCTATGTTTCTGCCATTCCATAGTCAGGCTGGGTCTAGGAGAGCTCCCTCAGCCCCACTTCTTTTGTACTCTCTCCCCTGCAGCTTCCTTCCTCCAATGGCATCTCCCTGTTCCAGAGCTGGAAATAAAAGACTTCCTCCCAGATGTGCTCTGGCAAATCAAAGCTTAGTGGATCTGAAGTGGGGAAGGCAGCTCCTTCACTCTCTCCATTCCTACTCAGAATCCTGGTAGCTGTTCTGTGAAGGTCAGTCCCACTATATATACACACACACGTAGAAATGGGGTGGGGAATACCCTTCCTTTTGTCTAGAGGCCACACTGGCAATTTAAAATTGGCTAGTGGGTTGGAGCAAAAAACATTGGGGGGGGGGGGGAGACTTGGTTGCTTTCCACTAGTCAGCTGTTCAGTAGCAGTCCCTTCATGGCTGGGGTGAGATTGGGTGATTTCAGACGTGACGGGGCGACATTCGTCCCGTCACGGAATCACCCTATTGATTCCCCGCCGGGATCCATACCGGCACGTCAAAAGACATGCCGGCTGATCCCAGTGGGGAATTTGGGGAGGGGGCAGGGTTGTGCGGCGCTACGTGTGGCCACACAGCCCCGCTCCCCCAGCAGCCTGCCCTCCCGGAGACGGGCGGGTGCAGCGGCCAATGCGGCCACGGTCCCCCCCCGCCCCCTGGGAGATTGACCACGACCCGGAATCGGCAGCGAGCACAGCCGCCGATTCCAGGCCGTGGTCAGGGAGCAGACGTGACGTTGGGTGATTTCAGACGTGATGGGATCACGCTGAACCACAGTGAACCGCGGTGAACCCCGCGGCGGGGCCAAGGCGGCGTGAATGTCTGTTCGCGGCCGCCAGATGTTCACCACGGTGAACACCCGCGCGGGGCCAATTCCAACCACGCTTCCCGGGCTAGCTGAACCAATTCCCGTGGACGCGTGGTGAAAGATATCCCCACCCGTGATCAACGAAAAGTCACGTCTGGCCGCTCGCCACGGCCCGGGATCACCGGCGGGATCCCGGGCCGTGACACGTTCGGCCGGATGCGGCGGCCTCATTGGCCCCGCTGCCCGCCCGCGTCCCTGGAGGGCGGGCGGCGGGAGTGTGGAGGGGGCGGGGCCGTGCGGCCGCACGTTGTGCCGCGCGGCCCCGCCCCCTCCCAGATTCCCCGCCGGGATCCCCCCGGCACGTCTGTTGCGGCGTGCCAGGGTGACCCCGGCGGGGAATGAACAGGGTGATTTCGGTATGGGGCCAACGGGCCCCGTTACGTCTGAAATCACCCGCTGACACGCTCAACCACGGTGAATTCCACCCTGGTTGAGCGTGTCGGGGGGGGGGAGAAAGTGATTCCCGCCAGGTGTTCACCCCCAGTGGGAATCACTTTGACTACGCTTTCGGAGATGGTCCCCGGACCATCCTCGAAAGCGTGGTTATTTTGATTCCCGCCAGTGGTTCACTGTGGTGAACATCTGGTGGGATTCAAACAGACGTTATGGGACCATTCGCCACCACTGTCGATTGACTGTGGTTGAGCGTGGTTTTGTAACATCTGAAAATACCCATTGTGACTGGAACGTGCCCACTGGCAAAAAGCAGTAGAAACCTTCCCACCCTCACTCCAGCACCCAAGGCCCCCATACCCCTGGCAGTGTGCCACATCAATAGCAGCCAGTGGGGAGTGGAGCTGGGGCAGATTTAAAGAAGGATGCAGCCATATTTATGGAACTGTCTTCCCCTGGAGGTTTGCCAAAGCCTGAGTCTGAGCATTTTCTGTAGGCAATATAAAACTCTTATTTCAGCCAAGTGTTTGTCAGGTGGGGATAGGGGATTTATAAGTGGTTTTATTTATCTCTACTGAATAGTTTCTTTATATGTTGTAACCCACCTTGAGCCATAGTGATAGGATGGGATATAACATTTAAAAATATTTGGCCCATGGGCTAGATGTTCCCCATCCCCGATGCAGAAGACAGAGAATGGACTTTTCTTACTATTTTTATTTATTTATTTTTGCCTACCAGTACCTTTGTTTAAAAGAAAGAAATTGCCAGTCTTCTGAATGAGAAAGGTGGGGAACCATGTGTTTAAGTTCATCCCAAAAGGGAGGAAGACACAAGTAGCAAGACATGCATGATATACCTTTACAAACAGAAAAGAGAACTTGCCTCCAGTCTGTATCACAGTACAAACTACCTCCTGTCACCCTTACCATTCCCTAATTTCTTCTAAAAAATTACGAAGCACAACAGTTTATTAGCAAATCGGGCTTATGCTCAGAGCAGCGACACTGTGGGTTCCAATACTGATCTTTCAAAAATTTGCAGATGAGTCTCTTTTCCCCCTGGCTACCATCCTTGTAAACCTAACCTGGTATGTAAAAATCCAGTTGTATCCTTTCTGGTTTACATACAGTAGCCTCAGTATGAAAGCTTCTGCAGTCAAATTTATTTCCCAGTTCTCTTGACCATGTGCAACCCAGAAAGAATGCAATTTGGAGTGTTTTCGGACAAGCGCATTACCCACTCCATATTTACTGGTTAACCATTGGGTACCAGTGGGATTTTCACGCAAGCATGGTGGGTACTGAGGTGGGGAGCCACTTGTATAAAAACGCAAATTTTCTCCCAGAGCTGGGCTGCCTTTGGAGGGCTAGTAGGATTTTTTTTAAAAAACAGAACTTACATTTTTGCTAGTACAAAAAAATTGCTGTGGCAGGCTTTGCAAAGCCATTATGAGTAGAGAGCCTTCATACCAGACCCAGCCCTACCAGACACAAGGAGTTCGGCTTGGGAGTCCTCCCACCCCATGCCCCTTTGAACTCAAGTCAGACTTCTGTGGGCAAGAGGCCCCACCCCCATGGATCACCAGGACATCATGGTACTTTGTGGGGGCAGGGCCATGTCAGGTAAAGGATGGTGGGAGGAGATACCTTAGCCTTGCCTTTTCCTGAAACACCCCTTCTCCCCAGAGCACTGTGTGACATCACACAATTTTGCAGGGGAGCATGTCAGGAAAGGGGTGTAGCTAAGCTGTTACCACACTCCTTTCCAAATGTGTTCCCTCTTTGGGTCCCCAAACAGTGCTAGGACATCGCAGCACTCTGTGGGGCAAGGCCACCTCCATTACAGGTTGTTCTCAGGAGACCCCAGCTCCATTGCGGCTGGCTCAGGTGCGTCCCAGCAAAGTAGAACTCTTTCTCTGTGGGGTCTTGGACAGTCACAGTGTGTTCAGCACTCACGGGGAAGGTTCGCATCACAGTCAGCAGGAGGCTGCACTGACCTTCCAGCTGGGTATACTTGGTATGTATCTGCCCCCAGCTCTCCAGTTCATCTGCTGCCTCTGGACAGAGGGGAGCACAGCCAAGTCGCACTTATTTGCATAGGCCTTTAGACCTTTCAACATAACAAAAGAGGAAATTGAAAGAAGATCAGAGGTGACAGCCCTGTCTCTTATACACATCTAGATGTGTATAAGAGACAGGGGTGACCCTCACTACAGACTCTAGCCTTTCAGGCTGTGGGGGAGGAAGGGAGGCAATTTGAGTGGGAACTCAGCACAGGGGATCTGGTCCAGATCAGACAAAAGACACAGCATAAACTGGAGTTAAAGATCATAAGACTAGCCCTACTGCACTTTGCAACTCCTCTCGGGAAGCCATGTCCTCATCCGCAGGGACAATACCACAGACAAAGCCTATGTAAACAATCAAGGGGAATTCAGATCTCAGTCCCTGGCCAAGGAAGCATCCAGCCTACTTGTGTGGGCAGAACGCAATGCCCTCTCCATAAATGCCGTTCACATAAGGTGTCTATCAAACGTGCACACCAACTGGCTAAGCAGGCAAAGGAAAGAGCCAGAATGGTCACTAAACAGAGAGATATTTGAACTGATAGTCAGAAAATTGGCAAACCAGAAGTAGGCCTGTTTGCCTCAAGCAACAACAACAAAGTGCCACTATTTACATCACAAGTATGGCATCCCAGGGCAATGGCGTACAATGCTCTCAGCCAGAACTGGCTTCCGGGCCTTCTGTACGCCTTTCCCCCACACTTCCCCTAATAGGAAGGGTATTGAAAGAAGTATGGCAGGAAAGGGCACAGATCATCGTAGTCATGCCGCGTTGGCCACGCCAGCCTTGGTTTTCAGATCTGGTCAATCTAACAATTGTTCCTCTACTACTCCTACCAGTAAAAGAAGACCTACTAAGACCCCTTTTAGACCTCTCGATTGAGAGGTATTTAATTCGCGCACCTAAAAAAATGCGCAGCCACCGTAATAGGCGCATATTAAGCCACTTCCGTCTCGTCTAATTAGACCAGGCGGAAGTTTCAAAATATGCGCGCCGCCGACGCGAACTGCAGCGCCGCACGTCTAAAAGGGGCCTAAGTCAGGGTCCAGTGACACATCCCAATCCTCAAATCTTCCACATAACTGCATGGAGATTGAGCAGAGATCCCTGAGGTGACTAGGATATTCCAGGGCTGTGACTGATACCCTACTAGGAGATAAACGCAAATCCATGCAGAAGACTTACCAACACAAATGGAAGACATTTGTTAGCTGGTGCTCAAATAAGTCGATCAGTCCTTGTTGCCCAGTGCTTAAGAACATGCTGGAATTTTTGCAGTTGGAGCTACAGAAGTGTCTAGCCCTTATGAGGGGAAATTGTCCTTATACACGTATGTTAAAAAATTCCTTAGAGCAGCTAGGCTACATTCACCATCAGTTGTAAATTGATTCCCTTCATGGGATCTCAACCTGCTGCTATCTGTGCTGATGAGAGCTCCCTTTGAACCTCTTAAAGAAATTTCTTTGTATATTTTTTACTATAAAATTGGTATTTTTGGTGGGCATTACATTAGCTAGATGAGTGTCAGAACTTGGGGGCCTTGTCCATTGATCCTAATTTATGCATTTTTCATCAAGACTCTGGGTATTTTCAGACGTGACGGGGCCTGTATTGGCCCCATCGCGGAAACACCCATTGATCCCCCACTGGGATCAAACCGGCACATCCAACAGCCCCCCCCCACCCCGCACTCCCTAGGCCACCCGCCCTCTGGGAGATGGGCGGGCGCCACGGCCAATGCAGCTGCAGCGCCCGCCCCCCCCCCCGGGGCATTGACCATGGCCCGGAATCCCTCCGCTGATTCTGGGCCGTGGTCCGGGGACAGACGAGACGATCCCCCTGATCACGGGCGGGAATCACATTGAACACGCAAACGGTGATGGTCCGGGCAGGACCTCCGTTTGCGTGTTCAATGTGATTCCCCCCGTGATTCACGGGGGTGAACATCTGGCGGGTGGCTTCTGTTCGCCCCAACAGACGTTACGAGACCATGATCACCATGTGGGAATTCCCCGTGGTTGAGCGTGATCTCTTAACGCCTGAAAATACCCTCTGTTTTAATGAGGCATTTATACCCAAAGCGAACACACATTTTCATACAGCACAGGAGATCGCTCTCCTATCTTTCTGCCCACACCCTAAGCATGAGCAAGAAAGACTATGGTATCATTTGGATGTCCGGAGAGTGGTCAAGACATATTAACTGCACCGCAGCCTTCCGTAAGTCCTCTGCCTTGTTTGTTAACTTTAAACCCTGTAGAAAGGGTAACAAGGCCTAGAACATTTCTTAAATGGATTACAAATTGCATCACAGAGGCCTATAGGGCCCAGGACAGACTTCCACCTCAGCAGATCTCATTCCCTGAGAAACATCACCACGTCAATGGCTTACAGTGCTAGGGCTCCTTACAGAGGTGTGCAGGACAGCTACCTGGTCATCTCTGCATACATTTACCAAGTACTACAAAATTCACACATTTGAGTCTGCTGAGGCTGCGTTTGGCAAGAGGGTCCTGCAAAGGGTGTTGCCGTGAGTCAGTTACTCAAGGGAGAGGACTTATTTATGCAGTTCTGATCTGCTCTCACTCCAATTTTGTATGGGACACTGCTTTTGTACATCCCTATGAGTGCTGAACACACAGAGTGACTGTCCAGGACCCCACAGAGAATAGAAAATTAGGTACTTACCTGGTGAATTTTCTTTCTGTGGGGGGTCCTGGACAGTGAATTTTCATTTTGGATCGATTGACTGCATAACTGTTGGCATAGTTTTCCCTCTCCATTTTTCAGGTTGAGGGTATGTTAGAGTTCTGTTGCTTCAGTAGCTTGTTAGGACTGGGGAGCTGGGGGCGGATCCACTCTGAGTATACCCGGCTAGAAGATCAGTGCTGCCTCCTGCTGGCCGTGACATGGACCTTCCCCATGAGTGCTGAACACACAGAGTGACTGTCTGGTCCTGGACAGAACGGTCCAGTCCCCCACAGGACTGTCCGGTCCCCCACAGAAACAAAATTCACCAGGTAAGTACCCATTTTCTAGTTTGGATTCAGACTTGATTTTGGAGCCCATGCAGTGCTCTAATGGGGAGCAGACATATAGAGGGAAAAAAAGCGTTCCCACAATGCATTAAAAAAATGTTTGGGCCCGATTGTCGTCTTGTCTCATTGCATCACAGTGTCATGACATCATGGCACCCTGTGGGGGACATGACCACTTTGGAAAGGGACGGGGCTAAGGATTTAAGCCACCCCTTTTCGGACATGGTCTTGCCTCCCACTGAGTACTGTGCTGTCCCAGCTCTTGATAGGGTGATCTGGACACATCACACCTGGGCTTGCAAGAGCCCAAGACAGTGCGTCTGGCTCAGGTCCAAAGTTCTAGCCCAAAGCTGGGCGATAGTGTGAATAAAATCCTTTATCATCTTGTCTCGTTTCCAAAACACTCCAAAACTAGCTTGGGAAGAAAAGGGGACAGAGAAAATCAGGATAAACTAGAGTAATTAAATAAATAAATCAGAAAGCCAACCAAGGAGCAATAGCTTGAGTAAAAAAAGATGTACTCTGGGGAGAGGTTAAAAAGTCAAGGAATGTGTCAGAGATTACAGGGGAAGGGAGAGGGCCAAGTAGCATCTGTCTGGGCACTCCCGAGACTACTTAGAACTAGAAAAGCAACACTGCGGGACATATCCCTTGTGTGAAGTCTTCAAGGAGGAAACCTTCTAGAGGGTAAAAACCTAAAAGTTCCAGTGAAGTTCAAGAGATTGGGTTCCCTGCTACAAGGAGGGAGGGGGGGGGGGAGCGGGAAATACTGCAGCACCTACCTAGCTTGATCACACAACTGAGGAATTCTTGAATATGCAACTATAAAAGACAAATGAAGAGACATGTGTATCCAATTCTACATATTTTAAAAGGAGTACAATCTTAACAGCCCTACATACTTATACAACATCTTTTGTATCCCACCCTATTCCCAAGGTTCAAGGCAGCATTAAAAACATATTCAAATAAATCTAAATAAATCACATATATAAAAACTCCACCCAAAGCCATCCATACCTCATCCCACCCTCTCTTACTCCCCTGTTTCTCAGCTTGGGAATCTTCCTCCCCTCTGATTAAAAGAAAATCCCCAGGGCATTTGGCATGTCTTTCTAATCAGTCTTCCTCTTAGTATAAAATCACCCCCTAAAAATAAAATAATAATATTTTTTAAAATCCCCCCACCTCATTCTTCACACAGGCCACCTCCATCTTGTTCCTAGCCTCATGGGTGTGAGAAAATGGACACACTTTGTAACTTGCACAGAATGCTAATCTTTACCAAGGAAGGAAGCAGAGAGCCTCTTCATGCTATCAGTCCATTTTTTAAAAAAACCCAGGAATGGGTTAGCATAGGTACTCAACCCAGTTAACATAGCTGGAGATATAAAGCTGGATTTCATCCATATAATTAGAGCCTGTACTTGCCACTAAACTCCCTACCACCACCTTTTTCAGTAACGGAAGTGTTGTACCTGATACTTTTGTGCCGAGACAAGGTCTCCTCTTGCAAAAGTTTCCAATACCAAATTATTGACTTTGCCCAGGTAGTTGTATGTGCTGCCAAAAATATAAATAAGAAACAAAAGCAAAGTCAGAGTATAATCAATACAGCAAAGAAATGCTAAGATTATTTACCATTTATACAAACACTTTACAAATCCTTTATTTATTATTCCCATTTTACAGATAGGGAACTGAGGCTCAAAGAGAAAGTCAGTTACTTGTCCAGGTCACCCAGTAGGTTCATGGCCAAAATAAGATTTGAACCCTGGTTTAAGGCCTTATCCAGTAGGCAGGTGCAGTAGGCTCATGCAAAAGAAGGTAAGGCCACAATCTCATCTGCCACAGCACAGTTTATGAGCGACAACCCTTCCTTCTTACAGAAGATTATTTTATGAAGAGTCCAATTCTTGACATCCCTGTTTTTGCTGGAAGCTTCCAAGTTCCTAGCCTATCCAATATCTTAAGAGGACCTCACATTGAAGAGCAAGTGTTTCTAGAAATGGCCGAAGAGGTTTTTTTTCCATCTTTGACTACCAAACAGCAGTGATGGGTTGCATTCCCTCCCAACCTTATCCCACGCCATGGTTTTGTGCTCGGATTCTACTTCTGTGTGGATTCTAAAGCAAGGAATATCTGGATAGTTCTAGTTTGGCTCTGATGAATAGGGCAGACTAGCGGGACAATGGAAAGTGGGTTAATAGCAGGTCACATGCGCTAAAAAGGGGAGTTCTATAATGAGGCAAGCAGAACAGAAGAGCTGAACTGGTCTGCTCAAGAAAAAAGTTTTCATACATAGCACTTGGGCTGTATAAATGAAGTTGCTATAACGCCTGTGGCACAAGCAGAGCACTGTAATGGGAAATTCAAGATTCTCGGCTGAAGAATACACAGCATAGCAACTTACTGAAGGGATTTCACTGGTAAATTCAGCAGCAAAGTAGGTAAGAATAAAAGAGACTGACCTTCCAACAGCCCCTGTCGCTCCCATTGCCAGTGCACCCAAAAGCTGCTGTTAGTGACAAATAAAGAACATTTACTTGCTATAATAAAAATAACGAAGTCTCAGTGAAACTACCTGGTACCAAATCAGCTTCCTCACTGGATGGTAGCTGCCCAGGAGACTGCCAGGTGTCTCTAGAATGTGCTGTGTGATTCATTAAGATAAAAGCTGCTTACCTCATCCACACCATAGAGTACCACAAACTGCTCTTTGTTGCTCTTGTCCACACACCGTCCAAAGTCCAGGAGGTCTGTGTCACTGAATTTCACCCCGTGAAAGGTGGGGATCTGCTCTTTTATTCCATCTAGCAACTCCTCAGCATGAACTGCAAGGAGGGACAGTTTCATGACAAGAAACACTTCCCAGTCTTACCAGACCTAACTGTTGCCCAGCTCTTCCCAAAATAGGCATCGGGTGTTTTTAAACAAGCATAGCGCGGGGTGGGGGTGGGGGTTTGTGGCCACTGAGTAGCATGGCTGTGGGGCACCCACGCACTAGACGTGTGAGGAGTGCTTCACATGGATGGCTCCCAGCATGGCTACCCTGGCTACAGAGGTAGACTCCGCACCGGTGACTGGCCCCAGAGGCAGCACTCCCAATTTTTCAGAGGTTCTCCATGCAGGGCAATGAGCAGGTGCTATATGGTTCACAGGAGCATGCTCTGCAACGCACTGCTTTCACATGAGCAGTTGGACATGTGGTCAGTGGCGGACCGTGCGTGGATGTGTCTCATTTAAAAACACCCATCATTATCACACGTCTAATTGATCACTCACTCGCTGATCAGCCTCCTCTTCCCTACTATCCTCAACATGGATAATTTACCAATTCAAGTTATTGTTTGTGGGTACTAGTTTTCGCCATGACCCATAAAACAACACACACACCAAAATATACATTCAAACATAATTATACATATAATTATACATACATGTACAGATAATAATTAAAATTAAAATGTCCAACCTAGCTACTATCACAAGAAGACAAGCTTGCTTGATAATTTTAAATAGTTACTTTACTTTTATGGTCTTGTTAACTTAAATCAGGAAGCACTGGAAATCATTAAAATGACACACAAGTACACTTTAGGGTGAATGTATTGATACAGACTTATCACTTCTCTGCTCTTCTGCTGCTATGTGACAATAGCTAATTCACAGGATGAGACATGCCAACATTCAAAGCTGAATAGTTTCTCTAGCTGTTCCCCTAGCACTGACTTATCCCTCTTTCAATTATTTCTGGCTCTTAGCCAACTGTTGTGCATTACTGTTAGTAGATCAAAGTCTTTTTGCCAGTTAAAAAATGAAGGATAATTAGATAATCAGGACAGAAGACTGAAGTGGCAGCAATTATAAAGACACAATAATAGATCCAAAGAGGCTGTTACTGAGAGTAATGTGGCATGGAGCCGAGATCTACAGCTGGCCAAAATCAGTGTCGCTCCATGGCCCTCCAAGTTCTATATACGACTCTCTTACTGTGAGCTTGTCTTCAATGGAAAAATCTTACGTTTGAACCACTGGAAACATTCCAGTCAGAAAACCCTCAAGTTAGTGCAGACTAGGACCCACCATGTTCAGCACTGCCCAACAAGGGCTGGTTAAATGTTGCCAGGACCAAGGTAATACTTAATGCAATTTGTTCTGTTCTACACCGTTTACACAGCTATGGCCAGCATAATGCCTTCTAATTTGAATGGTCAGACCAGATAAAGTTTTCTTATATGGACAGGCCCAATTTATTTTCACAGCCAGAGTCCACGAGCCATTTTCAGAGCAAACATCCTAAACGGAAAGCCTGGGTGCATTAGGAGCAAGAGCTACAGTGCAAAGGCTTGATCCACCAACAATTCTTCAGGCAAAGCGAAGGTGCTGGTAGAATACAAAGGAGTAGTTTTCCTTTTACCCAGTTTGAGATTTAAATATAATCCTCCAACTCCAGACACCAAAGACAGGCAAAGTATATCAATTAACAAGCTAGAGTGTAACCCCATCTGCAAATGGTACAACTCCTCTTGGAGTCCTAATTCAGTTTAGTAGCCTCCAATAAAAGTCTAGGAAGGTTTAGGGAAACAGCACTTACTTTTCACACCAGTTAGGGGAGGAATGTGATAGTAATAAAATGGAACACCGGGGGCTTCAGATGCAACTTCCCGTAAGAAAGCAACCAGGGCATCTGAAAGAGGCAAAAGAAAGAAGACAATTGTATTCAGCATGGCAGTCATGTTCTGTTATTCTGTTTATAATAATGCTTCTGTAATTCAGTCTAACTGGAACAACTGCCTTTATTAAGTAACATTAGAACATTTGTACAGACTAATGGTGTTAACAAATGAGATGATAGCCCCCTGGGGACCATGTTTGACATGTAAAGCCTAATAAACGGGCAACCCCCTGCACGTATTTCTTGGGCGTTGTAGCAGCCCCCACTCAGAGGTTTAGTGCAACAAACTTAATACACGGGCAGGCGTTCTTCCCCGTCGCACTCCACTCACCATCCTCCCCTTCCCAGTATCTCACCCTCCGTCATGTGAACCACGGGAACAAGAAACCACCCCAGTAGTTTCTTTCTTCCAGGCTATTACGACTCCTCAAGGCGGTCCAGATCCCTGCCCACCCACAGAGGTTTATGCCTGAGTTTATACCTGCCAGCACTTGGCATCTGGAAATAACCTTTTGCTCTACACATAATGCTGAGTTTATTGAGTAAATTGCATACTTTGAGCGCCTATAGTGAAAATTGAAATCAAAAGTGAAAATTGAAATCAAAAACAGTCAGTCTTTGCAGGATGTCACCACCTGGTTTCTTGCATCCATGGCTCACAGCGATGTATGGGCAGGTATCAGCACACAGTTTTATTGGGGGTCTTGCCCACCATGGTGTTGGAAATTCTTCTCGGTTTGCATAAAAACTCAAGTCAAACATGTGCCTCTTGTACCCCTCTCTAGCATCTTCAGCGTTATCATACAGTGGGGCAGATGCTGGAAAACATCCCTGCTCACCAAGGAACTGTGCACATCTCCGCTTACCAAGGAACTGTGCACATTTCCGCTTGTCCAAACCTTGTATAGGGTACAAGCTCTCTGCAGTTCACATTCCCTGGACCCCGAATCACTTGCTTCCCCAAAGAGATTCATCTCCATCATCCAATCAAGTCATTCCCAATGGCCCTGCAGGTATGCTTTCACGGTCATCAGAGCAGTGATGAGGAAAGATGGCAGGGAAGATCCAGCCTGACTTATAGAAGTGCACAAGTGTCCAGAAAAGTCACTCTCTTGTTCGCATCCCACTTTCTCATTTCATCTGGTGGTCCCACTCTCCCATACTGTTGGAGGCAGCTGGGGTGTGGGCGGCTTTCGTGGCAAGTCTGTTCCAAGCTACTTCCTTTGGGATGGAGCTCCTGCAGGGTAGGGCCTGCAATGGGTGTTCTCACAGGATTGGACCCATGAAGTTAAGTCCCCAAAAGGATGACGTTAGCAATGAGGAGTCGATGCCAGATCAGAACCATGGAGGTACATTCCCACAGGATCAGGTCAGCAGCAGTGCCGGGGTCAACTAGGAACTCTGTACAGATGCGGATGTCCTTGGTGGGAGAGGGGGCACCAGCCAAGAGTTCAGTCTGGGGCAAGTGTCATTCAAGAGGGAGTCAGGCAGATCCAGAGTCCACACAGAGTCAAGCTGAGAGATCCATCTGAAGGGAAATGGGGAGGGGAGAGAGGAAGTGGATGCATAGTTAGGGCTGGGCTAGGAGAACTGGGCTGAGGGTTGTAGAGAGCACAAGCCAAAGCAAGCAATGTAGCCAGCTAGAGACGTTGAACTTCTCTGAGAAGAAGCCCAGGGCATAATCTGGCTTTTAAATCCAGGATCAACGAGAGAACAGCTTCGTTACTGGTAACTCAGCTGGGTCCAGGTGCTAGTAATAATAGGATTGAGCTGGCGTGGTGAGGCGAGAGCTTGTTAAATTGATGTGCGGAGAAGTCCTAACACATACAGTGAAAGGCCTGCTGATAGGCAGGCCAGGAGGTGGTGCAGGGGGAAAAGATTCGAGGCTGGGCCCCAACACATTCTGCTGCACTTGGAATTCCATCATGCATACATAGAACCCCATTGCGTGTGCCATGTACCACCCTACGAGTCCATAGGCTGTCTCGGAGAATGGGTCTGACAATTCTCTCTGTACATCAGGCCTCACCCAAATATCAGCAAAGGCCAGGGTATTCATCACCCCGCAACTTCTCTGGGCCCTGTACCTCTGGCGATCACAGCATCCAGACAAAACTGAAACCATTGAACTTTCCCAGGCAAACAACCTGCAGCAATAGCTTTTTGCGGCGTTCTGACCCCTTATGCATGTTGCAAGCAAAAACTGCTACTTTCAAAAAAGAAAATAAGGGCAGCTCTGCTCCCACATACATTCGAGCACAGTGGCTTTCACTGCCCTGCAGATCCCCACACATGCCCATTTCTTAACATTCCGTAATCCCCATCCCAATTAAAAAACTCCATGCTTCAATAGTTCCAACATCTATAACTTTTTTAGATGAGGTGGTGTGTGCACTGACTGAGATGCTTGTGACAGAAATATCTATGCAGTTAAACAGCCACATGGATTGACTGTTCTAGTGCAAACACACACACATCCAGCATAAGCTTTGCAAAAACCTTTTCAACCAATAGCAGCCAATACCAGGTCACGCAATGCCCAGTGCTCAGCTAGTCCTGTGAGGACACATGACCAATAATGGCTCATGTGCCGCGCACGGCCAAACCTAGCTAGGTAGCTGCCCAGCTCTTTAAGCTGTTCAAAACATTTGGCACCTGGTCTTCAGAGTTAACTGACGCTGGTACCATAGCCATGGAGGTGCTTGCCTAGAACTTCCTTGTGCCTGTTATCAAGTTCCACACCTTCATTACCGCTGCTGAGCAGAACCTGTGAGCAATCCAACAGAAACAAGCCTTCTGCTGTCACTGGCACAATGCAACTTCAAGGCACAGACAGGCTCTTGCTTGATCTGTGGCCCAGTTAGTGGGATGCACCACACTGTGGAAACGGTTCCTGTTTTGGCACTGTGCACTTGCCTACCTCTGGCAACAATGAATCACGCTGGGGAAGATCAAAACTGCTCAAGGGCAGCTGCTCAAGGGGACCTGATGTGTGATGAGAAGTAACTGTCAGGAGTAGCAGCTTCAGTCCCTGATACCATTCGCAAGGCTGTACCCACCAAGTCAAGGAGACTGGTGGGAAAACATGTCCTCATAGGGAGACGCCGAGTGGGTCGCAGACTTTAGGATGCCCTGTCGCATCATCCTGCAGAGTAGAGATCCTCAAGTCTTGACTGGAGAAACAGCATGGTGATGCAGTCGTCCATCCCTGTGGAGAAGCACGTGTCCATCGCCATCCGGAAGTTTGCCACTACATACTCCTGCTGCTCTGTCACTCAGCAATTTGGTGTTGGAACCTCAACAATGGGCACTTTGTGGAGGTTTGCACAGCAATTGGAAGTGCTGCTGGAATGGGTGGTGCAGTTGGCTGACCCCACAGAGGTAATGCAGAGCGTCTCAAACTGTATAGGGGCAATTGATGGGAGACATATAGTCATCTTCTCCCCCACCCCAATAACAAGGACAACTACTTGAACCACAAGGGGTCCTTCTCCGTGGTTCTCCAAGCTATTGTGGACCACCATGCCCAGTCTGTGGACGTGCTGGCCCGGTGGTATGGGGAAAACCATTGATACCTGCATCTTCTGTCAGTCCTCCTTCTTTGGTCACATGTACACTGGAGACTTTGGACTTCCTACAAACATGCATCGAGGAGGTGCTCATGAGACCATTTGCTCTCGGGGACCCTGACTACCCCCGAAGCCCTGGTTCATGAAGGTATACAGTGTTGCCTGCACCCTGGAGCAAAGGTACTTTAACCAGCAGCTCAGCGCCACCTCCTCTGTTGTGGAGAGAGGTTTGGGCCTTTTAAAGCAGCACTGTAAATCAATAGCTGCTAGGACTGACTTCCAGATAGAGACCACTCCCCTGCTAACAACCACTGCCTGTGTTCTCCACTTCATCTGTGAGACCAGCGGAGCAGTGTTGGAGAACAGAGTGGAGCAGCGCATACCCAGGGAGATTCGGGACACCGATTCAACTGTAATGCTAGCACCAACACCCACCATCAGTGATAGTTTAATGAGCATCAGTGAACTGTTTAAAATGATCTTATTGTATTTATAAGTCTTTAAAAATATTTCCCTTTTCTTAATGCGTTTTCCTCTGGCCCATTCAGCTCCCTGCCATCACCAAGATGGCATACGTTACCTCCTTTGGCTCCCACCCCACCTGCTGTTTCTCACCATTTCTTTTCCCTGTGAGGTCCCTATTGGTATTTGTAGGGTAGCCAGCTGCAGGCCTGAACCTCTGAGTTTTCCTTTTGGCATTCACAGGCTAGCTGGGTCTGGGAATGGCAATTGGAAGTGCAGAGGTACAGGTGTGCTGCAGGCTACTATGCCCTGCCCTCAAGTGCAAGTGCTTCCAACCCTCAGCTCCCAAAGCAGCTTATTGCTATGCCATACTGTCGGTCTCCACAGCCCCCATTTGGCCTTCCCCTTCCCTCACGTGCAAGCATGTGGTCAGAGGATTCCCGACCCACCATTTTTGGTGCACCCATCACCCCCTTCCCTTCCAATCCCCAGCCCTCAAAGTGGCTTATCGCTATGCCATACTGCCATTCTCCAAGGCCCCTTCTCCCCCACACTTCCCTCCTTTCCCAGAAGAAACATAGCAACTATGGATTATGAAAACTTATGAAAACTTAAAACTTTATTTAACAAATAAATAAGAAAAATGAAAGAAATTTATAAAAAGTACGACTATTTCTTCTCATGTCTTCCCTTTTTGGGAGCTGTCGCTGCGTGCATTTGCATAGGTAGTGGGGGACATTTTCTAGATCCTCCTCCCGTGGATCCACCTGTGGAGGAGTGTTTGTGGGAGGAGTGTGGGAATGATTGGCAGGGGGAAGATGTGCCTGGCCCAGGAACTTTTCACTGGCATGAGAGGACTCAGGTGCTTTCCCCGGGTGTGTGTGTGTGTGTATAGAGATTGCTGGGGGTACTAGGGCAAGAGGACAGGTTCTACGTGGTGGAGCATAAACTGCTGATGGGGGTTGGGAAACCATGCCTACCCCCAAGCAACAATGCTCGCAGTTGCAGGAGCAACATGCTCGATCAGGGAGCCATGGACTGGGACAGGCTGTTTTGTGCCCATGTCTCACTCCTCTCCTTACTCACCCATTCAGTCACACTGTCCGACTGCTCATGTCTCTTTGCCCTGTCCCTTTTTGGCATGGCCTCATCTCCTTTGGGTCAGTTTTGGAGAAGGTGGTAACCCTAGGCACTCATCTCTTCTTTGTACAGCAGGGAGCACACCAGTCATGCTTAGATACCATTCCTACTGTCCTTTGGAACATGCATATCTCAGCGTGGATGGCAGTAGCCTTGACCAGTGCAGTAGGATGGTAAGGAAGGTATATGCAATAGAGGACCAATGCAAAATCTCTGACCTTTCAAGAGATTGCAGCATGAGCAGAAAGTTCATAAGTAACTTCTGAGGAATTTTATCCCTGAGGCACCACCTTGTAGATGCACACGATGTCTGAACAACTGTGGTAGCATTGCTGCCACAGGTCTTTAAAATGACAGCCCTTTGCATAAAATGCACTGCTGAAGGCCCAACAGTGCAGTGAGTTGCATGAGCAGAAGGGACTCTGGGGGTCTCCTGGCTACAAGTGGGTTTACTCACCTTTGTTTGTAGGTTTGAAGAAGAAGGGGGCTATTGCTGCAATGCCATGAGCCCCTATTGCTGCTGCATGTTTAGCCTGGACAGAAAAGAACAAAAGAAATCACAAGTGTATATGCTACTCATTTAGTTTGTTCATAGCAAAACAGAGCCCTTCAATGCAGTTCCAGAGGTTTATTGCAGACAAAGTCAACGGGAATTGTGCCCGTTGACATCAGGTTTTAATTTGGTCCACTGTGTGTTTAATTCTGAGAGGCGCCGAGCACTCTAGCCCACATCCTGCAGAGCACTTAACACTAAGTTTAAAGACCACCAGGCACTCCCTATTAAGTACTAGGCTATTCTACTGAAGTTTAGTTCTTACTGAGCAAAGCTCAGGCTTGCGTGCTATTTCCCTTAGGCTTGACATATGTGAACATATTTGCTATAGTTTGGCCATATTGGCTTTAGTTTGGTCATAAAGACCTGGACATATCTGGTCTTCTGATAGCTTTTCCCCTGCTTGACTTTTAACCTTGTTAGTGAAATTTTAGGAAAATATGAGTAAGTTCATATTTAGGGAAGTAGAGGCACACAGCCAATGAAACATCCCTGTTGCACAAATGGGTTGCAAAATTTAGATTTAAAGTAGCTTAAAAACAGGATATTTCATGGGTGGAGGGAATGACTTTAGTTCCCCAATATCTTAACCACAAAAGTTGTCTCACATTTATAATTTTATGTGTGCGTCAATCCTTTTTAACCATGTTATTGGCAGTTATTAAGTACATGGTCTTACTGGGTCAGACCAATGGTCCATCTAGCCCAGCATCCTATCTCTGACAGTGGCCAATCACAGTGGCTTGGGAGCAGCACCCAACAGGTCACAACGGTGGAGCCATTCCCTGTTGTTTTTCCCCAGCTCCCGTCATGTTCCCTGATCCTGTCTGGCTAATAGCTGCTAATGGACCTATCTTCCAGAAACTTGTCCAAACCTCTTTTAAACTCAGCTATAGTACTGGCCCTTACCACAGCCTCTGGCAGTAGATTCCACAACCCAATTATACGCTGAGTGAAAAAATATTTTCTTTTATTTGTTTTAAACTTGCCACCCATGAGTTTCATGGAGTGTCCCCTAGTTCTAGTACTAGCTGAGAGGGTAAATAACTGCTCCTTGTTTATTAGTTCCACACCACTCATGATTTTATAGACCTCTATCATATCTCCTCTCAGTCGTCTCTTCTCCAAACTGAAGAGCCCCAACCTACCAAGCCTCTCCTCATACGGGAGCCCTTCCATGCCCTTGATCATTTTTGTTGCCCTTCTCTGTACCTTTTCTAGTTCAGCTATGTCTTTTTTGAGATGGGGCGACCAGAACTGCACACAATATTCGAGGTGCGGTCGCACCATTGATTTGTATAGAGGCATTATGACATCCTCAGTTTTATTCTCTATCCCCTTCCGAATAATTCCTAACATTCTGTTTGCTTTTTTGACTGCTGCTGCGCACTGCGCTGTGGATTTCATTGTATTGTCCACAACCACCCCCAGATCCTTTTCCTGAGTGGTAACTCCTAGCTTAGTACCCAGCATTGTGTACGCATAGTTTGGATTATTTTTCCCTACGTGCATCACTTTGCACTTGTCCACATTAAATCTCATTTGCCATTTAGATGCCCAGGCACCCAGTGTCGTAAGATCCTGTTGCAGTTCCTCACAGTCTGCTCGTGTTTTAACTACCTTGAATAACTTGGTGTCGTCTGCAAATTTGATCACCTCACTCTTAACACCCTTTTCCAAATCATTAATGAATACATTAAACAGCACCGGTCCCAATACAGATCCCTGAGGCACACCACTTTTTACATCTCTCCATTGTGAAAACTGACCATTTAGTCCTACCCTTTGCTTTCTATCTTTTAACCAGTTTCTGATCCATAGTAAGACACTACCTCCTATCCCATGACTTTTTAATTTTCTCAAGAGTCTCTCATGAGGGACCTTATCAAATGCTTTCTGGAAATCCAGGTACACTATATCTACTGGGTCTCCCTTGTCCACATGCTTATTTACACCCTCAAAGAATTCCAACAGGTTAGTGAGGCATGACTTACCTTTACTAAATCCGTGTTGACTCTTCCCCATTAAGCCATGTTTGTCAACATGCCCTGTAATTCTGTCCTTAATGATGGTTTCCACCATTTTGCCCGGCACAGACGTCAAGCTTACTGGTCTGTAGTTTCCAGGATCGCCTCTGGATCCCTTTTTAAATATCGGGGTTACATTTGCCACCCTCCAGTCCTCGGGTACAGTGGCAGATTTTAGTGACAGGTTACAAATTACTAACAGTAGGTCTGCGATTTCATATTTGAGTTCCTTCAGAACTCTGGGGTGAATGCCATCTGGCCCTGGTGACTTGTTAGTATTCAGTTTGTCAATTTGCCCTAGAACATCCTCCAACGTCACATTGATTTGTAACAGCTCTTCCAATTCCTCACCCACAAAGCAAGGATCCGGCGTGGGTACCTCCCCAAAATCCTCCGCAGTGAAGACCGACGCAAAGAACTCATTCAGCTTCTCTGTAATGTCCTTATCCTCCCTGAGTGCCCCTTTTACTCCCTTGTCATCTAATGGCCCAAATGACTCCCTAGCAGGCTTCTTGCTTCTGATGTATTTGAAAAAGTTTTTGTTGCTTGTTTTTGCCTCTTTAGCAAGCCTCCCTTCAAAATCTTTCTTGGCCTGCCTTATTAACATTTTACATTTACGTTGCCAGTGTTTATGCTCTTTCGTATTATTTTCATTGGGACTAGCCTTCCATTTCTTAAAGGATGCCTTTTTGGCTCTAATAGCCTCCTTCATCTCCCCATTTAACCACAGTGAAAGACGTTTGGTCTTCCTGCTTCCTTTTTTAACTTGCGGAATCCATTTAATCTGGGCTTCCAGAAGGGTGCTTTTAAACAGCCTCCACGCTCCTTGCAAACTTGTAGCCCTTGCAATTGGGCTTTTTAGTTTCTTTTTAGCTAATTTTCTCATTTTGTCATAGTCTCCCTTTTTAAAGTTAAATGCTACTTTCTTTATCTTTCTCCCTACAGAAATTATGTCAAATGTGATCACATTATGATCGCTATTGCCTAGTGGCTCCGCCAGTTACTCCTCGCGCTAGGTCCTGCATGCCACTCAGGACTAGATCTAGAATAGCTTCTCTTGTTGGTACCAGAAGCAGCTGTTCTAGGAAGCAGTCATTTAGGGTATCCAGAAAACTGACCTCCACGTCCTGTCCCGAGGAAACATTCCCCTAATCGATATTAGGGTAATTGAAGTCACCCATTATTATTATGTTGCCTACTTTAGTAGCCTGTCTAATCTCTTTTAGCATTGCTTTATCAGTCTCTCCGTCCTGGTCAGGGGGACGATAGTATAGCCCTACTGCGATACTATTCCCCTTCATACCTGGAATTTCTATCCATAGAGATTTTAGGGAACAGTTTGCATCCGTTAAAATTTTAATTGTACTTGACTCAATGTTGTCTTTTATATATAGAGCCACCCCACCGCCAACTCTATCTACTCTGTAATTCTGATATATCTTGTACCCTGGCATTACAGTGTCCCATTGGTTATCCTCGTTCCACCATGTCTCCGTGATGCCTATAACGTCTAGTTTTTCATTTAGCGCCATACACTCTAATTCTCCCATCTTACTTTTTAGGCTTCTAGCATTTGCGTATAGACATTTATGTGTATTCTTTTTATTCTTCTTACTGTGCACATTATATGAATTACTCAGCCTGTGTGACATCAGTTTTCTTATAAACGTTTAAGTCACCAAGGAAATGTTACCTTAGACGCCATGAACCCTCTCGTGGTGCTCTTTGGTCACCATGGTGATCCTCTGGTCACATGATCTTCTATGTCCTTATCAGCTTGTATGCCTGGGTAACTATGCTAGTTTTAAGTTTATTACTTTAACTTTTGTACTTTTAATACTTAGAACAATGTTAGGTTTTAACTTTAATTATAACTATGTAACATGTACCTTTGAAATACTTTCATAAACCACCTATCAAGGTTTTACTCTGTTTTGGGGTCTTGTCCCATAGAAAATGCTTTTACTATGTTTTCATAAATATTTTCAATTATATTCTTATTACTAACTATGTTTCTCTCTTCATTTATTTAAGTCATTTCAATCTCTCTGGGTATTTCCATAATTTAGCTGTTAGTCCAGGTTTTGAACCTGCGTAATTATCTATCTATTAGGAAAAGGATCCAATAAATTAATAACTAAGTCAATATTAGACTAAAACCTGGCAACAGTGCTCAGCATGAGTAATCAAGCTTTGAAGGTCTGCATGTTATGCTCAGGCCCTTTTTTAGGGGGGACAATTGCTGCAGGCCTCGCACATGGAGGGGGGCCACATCAACAATGACATTGACACAGAGTGGTAGTGAGAAGGAACGGGCGGGGAGCTCAAATGAACCTTCTGCCCCAGAGTCTTAAAAAGGCACTGGCTATGCTGGTCACATACATGCCTGTGTTTGTGTCAGGACCCAGCCTCAAACTAGCCTGAGGGTTTTGATATGCCACTCAGCTCCACAGCACCGCTGTAGCTCTGTGGTTGAGCCCAGCCCTGGCCCAGTTGACCCGCCTGGTTTCAGCCCTTACCATGCCTCCCAGCTTTCTGATTGGCTGCCTGCCACATATAAGGCAGGTCTGCTGCCACAGGAAGCTGGGTGGATCATCTGTTCACCCTATTCTGCTTGTATCGGCTTGTGGGTTCTGTCTGGCTCTGACCACTCGAATCCTGCTGGGACTCGGACCTGTTCCCAATTCAACCCAAACCTAATTGCACACCCACTTCTGGCCCTCAAACCCTTTGGACCCTGGCAGTTTGTGTGTATTTCTTTTGGAAAGACCATGCAACAAACCCAGGTGTGCTGCTTCAGGAGAAGCTGGAGCAGCAGATCCAACTCTGAATCCACATAAGTCTGGGAGGTAGGAGCTGTGTAAGGACCCATCAGTCTCACACCCAGGCAGCAGGGGGATCAGGGCAGAAGCCTTGATTCTGTAGCTTGCTTGGAGCTGTTCACTTTTTGCCTTCTTCCAACCAGAACACTATGCTACCTTAGCCTCTGACTGGCTAAGGCTTCCAGCAGAGCCAGCCTCAGGCAGGGGTGACAGAGGCCTACTCCTTGGCCCTGTACTTTCACAGGCACTGTGCGCTGGAGGCTCCCAGTGGTAATTGTGGCACTGCTGGAGTGCCACTTATAAGGCTTTCAAGAGCAGCACTTCCTCTGGGGCCCGATGTTCACCCTCCCTCCCCAATGGTGACCCTTTCCCCGCCCCACAATCCTGGTCCATGGCCATGTCTCCCCCACCCCAAGCTCCACCATTATTAAAGCCAGTCTTGGCTTCCAGATGCTCATTGGCCACCCAGGGCCATAAAAGGGGTTGAAAAGAAAGTTGTTGGAGCAATACGGAAGCTACCTGGAACCTGGTATGTGTTTCCTGCCTAGACCCAGATCTCCTCATGGCTTCCAATTTCTTGCTCCTGACTGGATTCCAGCTTAGGTCTCTGATCCTAGCCTGGCGCCATCTCCCACCCACAAGTCTGGCTTCTTCTTTGGCTCTTGGCCTGACCACACTTTGGGACCCATTGGCTACAGCCCAACCTGGATAGCCAACAGGCTTATCTACTGCCCACTTAGACAATCAGTTCTCACCATGCTGAAACCCTGTTGGCAGGGACTGTCTTGGTCTGGCCTCTTACTGGCCAGGACTCACAGCAGATCAGGCATGGTCTACTGGTACCAACCCCCACAGAAGGAGCCTGGGGCTGCTGCCAGCAAAGGTGTTGCTGCACCCTTGCAATTTACTATCCATGCTGAACAACATGTTGAAATACCCTCTGTCCCTCTCAAATTAAACCTACTTAGATCCTTCAGCTTAACAATGAACATTACCCTGTCTTTCAAACGTGCCTCACAATAAGAAGAGACAGTTTGTGAGCAAGCAGCATGCAAAGATACTGGATCACAGAAAACAGAAAAAGAAAAAGGAAAAAACAAACTCAGTAGCACATAAAGGAAAGGAGAAAAAGCTCACACACGAACCAGCTCCTTGGACTCTGGGAGGCTTAATGCTCCGACATGAATAACCACATGATCCAACCTGTATATAAGAAAAACAAGAGTTTGGTTATTTTTATATTTTTGGCTTGTGGGTACTTAAGAGTTGAGGAAAGGTGCAAGACAGCCTAGGCAGTTATTGTCCTCAGTGTTCCACAGAATGGGCATTTCATAGAGGTGCATGGAAACTAAATGGGATCCAGAGCTACCAAAGTTTAAGGGCTATTCAGGCCCACACTTGATGCTTCTCCCCAACCCAAAAAAGAGTTTTATGCTCCAACTGAACTATTCTCCTCCCCTCCATTCTCACTGCTGGGGCTTTCTGCATGCCAGCTAAGTGATCCCACACAAGCAAAAAGTCTAGCTCTACACAACTTCAGTGCCCCTTATGCTTCCTTTACACCAGTGCCACCATTCCAGCTTGATGCAATTCTGGCAGCTCTTCTCACACCATGAGTTATTGACACTTGAAGCTCAACACTTTATATTCCTCAAAATGGAGACTCCCATACATGGCAGGTCTTCCGTTCTTAGGCACCAAGACCCTGGTCTTGAATCACCTGAGTACATGCCTCTCCCTCTCCCTCTTCCACTTCCTCTGCCTTGCTTTCAAGTCTGCAAATATATTGCCCCCTCCGGAGGCCAGACATAGCTGCCTACTTGTCATCAAGTGTGGTAGTGGGAATTCTATTCCCTGTTGACCATCTGGTCAGTGGAGTAATAGGATTCAGCATTGCAGATGGAGAGGGTTCTCCCATTCCCTCTACCAGTTAGATGGTCAGCAGAAGTATGAGAGCCCTGCATGAAGCACTGAGGCTGCTTACCCACATTACACAATCTAACATCAATTCCTATCTAATGTTAGATCGTGCGACACAAACAAGCAGCCTTCCTCATTCGTCAGGGACAATTCACATTATTCCTATCACAGATGACAGCGCTCAAAATCCAGCCCTGTCACTCATGCGACTAGAAACTAATGTTAAATTTGAATGCCTGCAGTGCATTCAAATTTAACGTTGCTTAAATGAATGTGAAATTACCCGCTGGAAAAGGGAGGGGTGAGGAAGGGGGTGGCGAATCCCAGGCACAAACCCCCACCCAGCCCAGCCGGGGGGCGGGGGGAACTTGCCCAACCCACCCAGCAATAGGGGAACCCTAGCGGGTGAGTTGAGGATCTGGGGGGGGGGGGGGGGGGGAACGCCCCTCGCTGGCATTGGAGTGCCTCCAGCAGTGCAGCCCAAGCTGGGCATGTTGGGGCCTTCCTCTGCAGGCACAGGCCAGCCATGTTATCAGGCTGCACCTGCATACTCAACTGCACTTCTAGAGCTGCTCCACCATCAGCCTAGTTAGTTGCTGGGCTTGGGAGTAGAAGAGAGAGAGAGAGAAAGAGAAGCAACTCCCAGCAACTCCCCCCCTCCCCCATCCAAGCCAGCCTAGCCAGGGAGTGGGAGGAAGGCCACGTCAAATGGCTGGACAGGGGAGGACTGGGTCTGCAGAATCGGCCCACAGATTCCCACAGAATTTTAAAAGAAATCCCGCGGGAGAATCAGGAGTCTGAGGGACCGAATGTGGGCATGGATCTATTGTTTCTCACAACAGATCCATCCACTGCATAACAAATGTGATAGAGTAACGTGGGCATGCAGCCCTTCTTGATCTCATATAATCGCTGTTTTCTCACGAGACTGAATCTCACAAGTAAACTGATAACGCGGGCAAGCAGCCTGAGTCTCAGCCCATGAGTTCTGGTTGAGGAACACTGCATGCAGGGCTCTTCTACTCCCTGCTGGCTATCTGACGTGGGCGTGGTGAGTAGGAGAGCCCCCTTTCCATCTGCAGTGTCTCCTAGACCCACATCTCAGGCTCTGTGCTACAAGAGGCAAGGGGCACTCACTCCGGATAAGGGGAAAAATCACTGCAGATGGGAGGGGGCTTGCCTACTCTCCCCACCCCAGCAGAACCCACTTGCAAGCTTCCAAAGTTTACTTATCTCTGACTTCCTCTGTGTGGAACTCTCCTCCTGAACACAGATGCTCTGCTCCCTCCTTCGCAATCTTGAAATCCCTCCTAACCCCCCTCCCCCATCAACAGTTACCAGTCACCTATGCATTTATGCTTCTCCTTTTACTGTCTCATCCTTTAGGATCCCCTTCCTCTCTTATGTTAAGTATCTGCGTCTGCAACTTCTCAGCTTCATGAATGCACCCCTCCCCCCGCCCCCTTATGTGCTCTTCCTGTTGTCCATTCTAGATTGTAAGCCCCTCAAGGTAAGGACCTATCTCTAACCACAAGTGTTCAGTACCACATAATTATCACTTGTTGCTGGGAATGGGTGGTAACTAGGCCAGACATTATAGCAATAACTCATTTAAAATATTAGCAATAAATTGCAAGGGACTGTGGTAAGAAAATAGGGAAGTCAACAGGATGTCATTTTTGCAGTCAAGTGTCTTTGCTTAGTTAAGCAATAAGCACTGCAGTAATTTTTTTGCAAACAGAATTGTTTCTCCAGGGCGACTCACTTTTCTTTCCCTTTGGTTACCCACTCCTCTGCCAGCTGCTTCCTCTCCTGGACGCTCAGGGCCAGACCTTCTCCTGTGGTGCCATTCACTGTTACAGAGAAAGCACAGCAAACTCAGGAAGTGCTCTGCTTCATAGAGTAGGACTGATTTGTGCATGGCTGGGAAACTATTTTTAATTTCCTCAGCCTCCGGTCTATGCAGATATATTGCTTCTTGATCAGGATAAGTAGAATTCTGAACCCTGCTAACTCACATTTTTAAGGTGTATAAATAAACCCACCCAACTAAAAATATTAGGACCTCTGAGTGCATTAATGATGTCTTGGCAGCGTGTGCTTAAAATGCTGTAGTACATACCTTGTCATGGCGAGTCTTTATGTCAGACAGGCTGGAGAAGATTAAACTGTGCCAATCTGAACTCTGTCTGTACCCGTAAGTTACAGATCCAAAATCACGTATCCCAAACCCTACCCCAGGGCCGTGGCATGTACTTATTAGCCTCAGAGGGTTTGATTGAAGCTCCTTTGGCCTGTTGCTGCTGTGGGGGGCCACCTGACAGGCTCCTTGGCCGCAGTGAGCTGCCGAGCTCCCTGCTCTGCAGCGTGCACGTGCAAAACGGCCAGTGCCCTTAACAAAAGATGGCGGCCAAAATTACATCGCCACCAGTTTGGTTAAGGGTGGTGGTCATTTTGCACATGCACAAAAAGGCCACCACCCTTAGCCAAAACGGGGGCAATGTCATTTTGGTTGCTGCCCTTTTGGTTAAGGGTGGTGACCATTTTGTGAATGCGCAAAAGGGCTCCAGTAGCCATCTTGCACATGCGTGCTGAGGAGCAGCGAGCTTGGCAACGTGCCGTGGCACAAGAGGCCACCGGGAGGCCCAACAGCAGCAGTGGGCTGAAGGAGCTTCAATCAAGCCCTCCAAGGCCATAAGTACATGCCAAGACACCAGGGGGCAGAGAAGGTTGGACTTTGACTACGGATTGGAAGGTTTCCCATTGACTTCAATGGGATCCAGATCTGAATCAGTAATTAATACAGGAATTACAGATCCAAATCCATAATTTAATCCAAATGTCCATTCCTACTGTCAGTTCCGCATCTGGGGGTGCAGCCACACAAGATGTTATCCCACTTTGGGCAGCGTTATCCCACTTTGGGCAATGTTAAAACACGATGCAGTGGCTCATATGCCTTACAATTATCAGATATTCATCCTGCTCCAGGGCAGGCAGTCAGCTAACACATGATGCATCCTCTGAAAAGGGCCGGAGATGGATTGCGTGTTAGCGTTGACCAAAGTGGGATAACACTGCCCAAAGTGGGTTAAAGGGCCCATCTCCCATAAGGCTGGGCCATGCAACCCTATAGCAGGGCAGGGTCTGTGGACTGGGCCTGGAGGAGCACGCTCCTTCCACCTACCTAACAGCTGATTGTAGGGGAGGGGGGCCTGGGAAGATCATATGCCCTCTTCCTGGACCCTCCTCCCCCAATCAGCTGTTGGGCAGGTGGGAGCAGCGNACAAGAATGGGAAGGGGGTAAGAGACGTTGCTCCACCAGCTTCCTGTGGCCACACCAAGGCTTAAATACTTCCTGTGGCCAACCAGGAAGCTGGGAGGCAGGGCTAAGGCAACTGGCTACAGCTGGGAGGGGGCATGACACACAGGGAGCAAGCACACAGGGGAAAACAGAGGGAGGACAATCCAACACCCTCACAAGCCCACCAGGTGGCACAGAGCACTGGACAGCCTCGCCAGCACCCCAGGGGCCATGGGTTCAAGACCCAGCCCTGACAAATACAAGCATCTAGCTCCACGTGGCTGGCTCCTCAGCCTACCCTGGGGCGTGAAGGGGCTGGTGATGGCTGCAGGGGAACAGACCATCTGCCCTGCCTTCTGCGCTGGCCCCGAAGCGTGGCTTCTGCAATTACCCACCCCTGGGCGCATTGGGGATTCCCAGCTCATGTGGTTTCACCCTGGGAGTCTCAAGCGGCCTGTAAGGGGAGTTGCCACCAGATTTCCCTGTCTCCAGCCAACCCAAGATTCCGAGAATCAGAACTGCGAGGATGACAAGCACATGCACCTTCACCCTGTTGTCTGCTCTGACTCTGCCTCCGAGGGGAAGGAAGGGGACTGAAGATGGAGAGACCTGTCGCTAACTTAATCTGGGTATCTGCTTTCTCCATTTTAGGATGGGGAAAGGTCTAGATCACAGATCCATGACTTATCCTTGAATGCCTGCCCTCATTTCCCCTCCACCCTGGCTCCCCAGCGCACTCCTTCAATGCCTGACTAAGGACTGGGCCAGATCCAGGAACTGGAAAGAGGGCAAATAAAAATCAGCAGTTGGTCAGATTTGGACTACAGGTCAGTCTTGCATACAATATATCATGTAGCAAGTGAGCAATCTTGCCTTTTCAGGAGGACAAAATCATTTGGATGGATTTAATGCAGCACATTAAATTAATTCTCCAATTCTTGATCCCTCCCACTTATTCCCATGCTTTGTTCTATCCACCATGCAAGTGGGTATCTGTCACGGGGAAGGGGGACTCCTGGGTCCTGCTTGGCAAGAGGCTCTTGGTGAAGAATGCCCGTCAGGGTAGTATGGAGGCCCTTTGATCTCAAAGAGATAAGGCCACTATCATCATTGGGCGCCGAGCAGATTCCACAGGCGAATCTCCCCCAACACTCACAACTCGTACAACCCACTTCAGTTCACGAAGGCAGGTGCACTCTGTGCAAAAGAGGGGGAAGGTGCAGGAACAGGGAACCGAAATGGGGAAAGGGAGAGGGCTTTCAGCCTGGCGGGGTAAGGGAAGGCACAGCCCAGGAGGGCGGAAGGACTCTCACTCCATTGTCGCACCACACACACTCTCACACTTAGACAAGGGAAACACACTAGGTTACTCTCACACACTCTCGAACAACACGTAGGTCAGGAAGCATACACAAAAATCACTTAGCTTAACTCTCGCAGGGGCCAGTCTCTCCGCTCTGGGTTACCGGCACTGTGTGCCTCACAACGCCGGGTTTTTCACTGTCATGCCCCGCCCCCTTGCATGCCTGTAGCCGTGTGGAGCGGTGCAGCGTCGTAGGCACGCTTTATCAACTGTTGTGGAGGGGGAAGGACGTGCCCCTCCTTCTGGGGTTGCCTCGGCAACCTGCTGTTGTCCTGGGATGGCCAGGTCCTCCGCGGTGCCTGTTACAAGGGATGGGGCCCCGAACTGCGTGTCAGCGGGGCAAACGGCTAAACAGTGAGGTGTGCAGCCCTGGAGGCGTGGCTCCGAATGGCGGCGGCTGTGACAGTATTTGTCCCATGTAAATTATAGTCTCTTCTACTGAGAATCAATACTCCAAACCCCTAGATACCACTGCACTTTATAAGCTAGGTAGCAGTGCATCTTGAGAAGAGCAGTTACTAGCTGAACTTACCAAAAATGTTCTTCACACCTTGTTCGTTGACAAGATAATCGATATATTGACCAATTACAGAAAGATTAATGTCTCTGAAAGAAGGGAAGAAGAAAAAAAGAGGACAGGATTGTTATTGGCATACAAGGAATCCCTGGCCAAAATCTAACATGTCTCCTTTCCACTATAATTACTGCTTGTGCTATATAATAATACAATAAATAATAATGGTGTACATAGTGCCAGAAATGTACCAGGTGCTGAAACATCATGATTAGAGACAGAACCCTACCTCAATGGGCTTACAGTCTAACATCTTCATTTTTTTATCGCCATGATTTGGCCCCTCTAGAGTGTATTCTCATGATCTACTATGTGTGTTAGTTATTCTTCACTAACTCACACTTCTGGGAGTGGTACAAATCCCACATTTAAATAGGCAGTAATCACCACACCAACTATGAGACCAGGGTGGTTTAAGCGGTGTTAAGGGATTGTTCATCCTGAAAAGATGATTGAGAGAGCACATGTGAAAAAGCAGGCTGTGGTCTTAGCTATATTACATCTTGAGGGGCTCCTTCTGTCCCTCAAACCATCACTGTCTATTACAGGGTTTACATACTCCATTCCAGAGTGGCACCTAAGGGGTTAACCTGGAGCTGCTCCCCTACAAGGGCAAGGCTGGTATGCAACTCTGCAGCATGCAGAATAAAATGCCCTGGGTGCAGCAGGGGAGGGCAGCCCCCAAAATGAAGAGGGGGGGGGGGCTGGAGGCTCTAGAGTAGAACATTCCTGACCAGGCCTGGTGGGCAGGCCATTATGAGAGGTTGCAGAAGGCAGAATCACCACTCCAGTGAGCTGGGGGTCTCAAAGACCTCAAGCCATGGTGGGGCTCACCTCAAACACTGCCAGGGTAGCAAACCAGCTATCGGGCCAGGAGCTCAAGGGAAGTCTGGGCTTAGAACTATTTCACTGAAAGGGACTGGTGCGAGTTTAGCCTGGAGCCAGACAAACCCACAAAAGGGATGCATGGGCTATACTTTTCACATGTGACTTTGGCTTTGTAGTTCTGCCCAACAGGTGGCATTTTTGTTAATTATTTATTTTATTTATTTATTTATTTCTTCATATTTATTGGCCGCCCCCTCATGCCTAGGGCATCCCGGGGCAGCTCACAGCAAGTAAAACAATAATAAAAACTCATAAAAACATCATCAAAATAAGAATATTTAAAAAGTAGTCCCCCCATCATTTAATATAC
>QEPC01005946.1:334267-356743 GCA_003113815.1 Sphenodon punctatus
GAAGTTTCTGGTTGATCATTATGTTGTATAAACTCTGCAATTTCTTTTTGTATTTTTTCCTTGTACCCACTTGTTATTTAAATAAAACTTTTTCAAAATCCATTTTTGTTTCTTACTTTGTGCCTCAACGCTTCATTGAAATCTCTTCTCTTTCCTCTGTCTATAAAGGAGAATTTTGCTGTGTAGAGAATTTGAGCTTTAACCCCCATTTTAGTAAAGTTGTCTATTTGTTTTTTCCAAGCTTTTCTCTTTTGAACCGTGTCGTACACCAGATCTGGAAAAATAGAGATTTTACTTCCCTCAAATTGCATGTCCCTTGTACTTCCGGCAGCTCTTAACACTGCTTCTTTATCCTGGAATCGAAGATAGCTTACTACTATAGTCCTGGGAGGTGCCTGTTCTTTGCGTCTTGGACTTAAAGATCTGTGCACCTGTTTCAGTTCTGTATTATGGAGATCTTGTTTGACTTTAAATATTGTTCTCAGAATCTTTATTATCAGCTCCCTTGTTCCTCCAGTCTCTAGACCCTCCGGAACTCCCATAAATTTCAAATTGTTTCTCCTTGACCTCTTTTCCAGATCCTCCAACTTATCTTTCAGGGTGTTTACACTGTCCCCCAGTTGGGTTATTTTTTGATCTTGGGAGTTTTCTCTCTCCTCCTGATCGCTAACCCTCTGTTCTAATAACTCAATTCTTTTATATATTCCTTCCACTTGTACTTTTAAATCAGATAAACAGGTCTTTATCGTTTTAATGCCTTCTTTGTTCACAGAAAGATCCTCTTTTATTGATTTAAACATAAGCATAACCTGTTGAAATGAGTCCGGATCCCTCAGCTCCTCACCCTGCGTGTTTTCCACCATCTTGTGTGGGCCGATTTCTGTCCTCGTGCTGCGACGGGGAGGATAATATTTATCTATTGTTGTTTCTAGCTCTTTTTTCTTTTCTTTGTTCATTCCTCATTTAGTTTTCTTTATTTTTAAGGAGTTTTGGCTGCTTTTGGGCTCAAATTACTGGACTTCATAAGCAGGCTCGCAGAAGCTTCAGCCACACACATCCTATCGCTCGCGTACACCCAATCGATCCCCCCCCATTTTATTATTTCTATAGTGTTCCTCCCCCAGCAAATGGCACTTGGGAGTGAGTCACACCATAATATGATAAAACAATACAAAACCATTTAAAAACAATAGAATCGCGCACTCCTGGGTCAAGAATTAGGGGCGTTAACAAACGAGACAGTAGCCCACACCAGGTGGATGTCCACCTGCCCATTTATTAGGTGTTTGCTCTCACCAGATATGTGGCCAACAGTCACCAGACATGCAGCCCCTACTCATGGTGTGGTCTTGGAGCACGTGGCGCTTGCCATGTGGGCAAATGTGAGCTAATGAATGCCCATGTTTCCGCATCCCATCAGTGAGGTTGTGTACAGCCTCATGCCATTTTTAAATGGGTTCTTCCAGCTTGTCCTGTTTGGAAATACGTGCCCGGCGACACCATTTCCCAGCCACTGTATCCTCTGCAACAAGTTGTAGGGCATAACATCCACGTGGCCATGGCTCAGACCGACAGCCAGGCAACAGCCAGCACTGCTACCTCCACTGTTCAATTCCAGCCGATGCTCCCGCCAATGCTGCATTCCTTGGACCAAGGAAGAGACCAAGGCCCTCATCAGTCTACAAGGGGAACAGAAGATACAATATGCTCTGGAAATCTGTTTCAGGAAATCTCGGTCTTAATGGTGCAGCTGGGCTATCAACCAGCACTGGCAGCAGGCCAAGGACTTGAAGCGCAGGTGCAAAGAAATCCGGGAGAACAATTTTGCCTCTGGCTGCAAGAAACTAACATCGCACTACTACAAGCTCCTGAACCAGTTCCTATGTGTGGATGGAGCCATCATGGCATCCTGCCTGGATGGCTGCACCTTTGCCAGGGACCAAAAGTGGGTGGATATGGTGTAACAGGGAGCAGTCCCGTGGGGCTGATACCCCTTTAAGAAGGGGGTTGTGTGGGCCAGTCAGAGGGTTGAGAGCCCACAGGGGTGTGGCAGAGTCAGCCCCAGAGCTGGGGATCAGCCTCTGGGGAGCACAGGCTGAGAAACCTCTGGAACAGAGTGGGCAGGTTAGTGTTCATTTAAGGCTGAGTAGAGGAAGCCTGGCCTCGCCCACTCTGCTTGTATAAAAGGAGAGACAAGGCAGCGAGGAGAGAGTCTCTGCCAGGGAGCTGAAAAAGCAACATCTCCCTGAGAAAGAGTTCCTGCTCTATGCTCTCCAAGGTGTTGAAGACTGGAGAACCAGCGGTACCCAGGCAAGTGGGATAGGCTGTGCCCAGGAGGGAGCCTCTTGCCTGGGGAAGGCTTGGCCAGAGCCTGGGAAGTTTAAGGCCTGGCTAAATGGACTTTGGGGGGGTTGAGGTTATGTTGCTCCTGAGTCTGCAGATATGGACCTGGGCTTGCAGCCCAGGTACAGAGGACACGGGTGGTGTCCAATAAAGGTCTGTGGATTAAGACCTGTGTCCTGAGAGGGTACCTTCTGCCTGGAAGCAGGGGGTTCAGCTGAGGCTCAAGGCTGAAATGGCATAGCAGGGGGTGAGCTAATTCCCTTGAGTGACACCCCAGTGCCCCGTGTGGCCCTGGGGGACCCCCCTGCTACACCACGTGGTGGAGAATGCGGGCATAGTACCACCCACTGGTGCATAGTGGAAGTGCACCCAACCTTGATTTTGTGTGTGGAATTGGAGGTTGCCTGTTGGAGCTGCACCTGTGTGAGCTCCCTGGTGGAGGGTGAGTCCGGGTGCCAGAAGCAGATGTGACTGGAGGGACGGTGCCCAGTCAGCAAGAGAGTTTGGAACCAGACACTGGGAGAGAGCCGTGGAGCTTTGTGCCTGAACTGAACCAGAGGAGTACACTTGGAGTAGCTTAGCCAGGACGGGCCTAGAGCTAGGCTATGGCGGTAGGACGTGCATGCTGGAGCCAGAGGCGTACCCCAATGGAACTCAGCTTATGGAACTTTATAGAGCCGGAGCTGAGGCAGCGTGACCAGCGGCCAGGAAGAAGGATTGTGACACGCAAGTACTGGGGTTCCAAGGGGGGAGGTACTGTGCGGCGGTGTCACAATTGTTGTCAGCCACGACATTATTGGAGGGTCTGCTGGGAGAGCTGGCAAGGCCTCCTGAGTACCTGGACTCTGGGATGTCAGAGCCAGGGCAAGGAAAAGTGTTGCTGGACTTGTGGGGTGACGGGGCATGTGCAAAGGCTGTGTCCCTGAAGAGGGATACAAGGCCTAAGCCAGAAGAAAGGGTTAGCCTGGTAGCAGGGTTCACCCCCACTCAGGAACAGGAAAAGAAATGGGAGCAGAGACCTCCTAGGAGGTGTTGGGCGTGCCAAGCCCTGGGACATATGAAGAGGTAGTGTCCCAAAGGAAAGCCTCACAAGGAGGGTCAGAGGGCTGCTAGAAGGAAAAGTAGTCCTAAAGGAAAGGAAAGAGGAAGGAAGTCTATGGGCACCCAGGTAGAAGGGGAGTGCTCAACAGAGATAGACAACCTTGAAAGGGCAGTCAAGCAGGTGCTGACTGACAATGCCTTCCTCTTGAAAGAGCTAGAGGCCGGGAAAGTAGGCAGAACCACCCTGAGGCCTGAGAGTCAAGAGACGGGCATGATGACTCAGATCTCAGGGGCAACCATAGATAGGTTGCTGGGCCATAGACTCGCCCTAGTGGAGAAGAACAAAGTCCTCAGCGAGGAAGTAGAGTAATTAAAAGGAAAACTGCAAGGGCAGGAGGATTACTCTTCTGAGGAAGAGTATGGGGAGCTAATAGCTGCCTTTGGGGAAAAGGAGTACCCCAAAAAGATAGATCCCTCATATCCACCTGAGGGGTTAAGTCCAGGAGCGGTATATGTAGATATAACCGCTGAGATCAAAAATGCAAGATGCTGCATAGACGAGGGAGCAGCATTAAGCCCTGGGAGAGAGTAGGTAACAGATCCTTGCAGGAAGGTAGCTGCAACCTGCAGGAGTAGTCCTGCTGCAAAGGGTCCCAGGGTGGGATAGTTGGAATGGAAGGGTGGACTGCTATCCCAACCCCAAGAAAAGGGGAACAAGAGGCCTGAGGGCCTGAAGGGCACCTAGTGGGCTTAAGAGTGAATGGATACAGGGGGACAATTGAGCTGGTACCCTACTGCACCTAAGTGTACCGAGAGGCTAAAGGAGGTACAGGGGCCAACTGAGCCGGTACCTTCATGTGCCTAGGAGGGCAGGGTGTAGGCGATTGAGCAAGCCACCAGGCACAAACCTCTGCCTTAGGGGCAAGCGAAGCCAGCAGGGTTTAGGCAATTGAGCCAGCTAGGGTCAACTGACACTAGGGTGACTATGGGTGGTAGGGTAGGCAATGGAGCTGACCACCAGAGTTGCACGAGAGCCCTGGGAGGGACCACAGTGTACTTGGTAGTACATAGCCACAACAGTTGGCTTTGAGGGTCCCAGAGCTGGGAGGTCCGGAAGGAATGGGTGGGCCGGCTTCCCACCCCAGAGGGGTCTCATATGTAATTTAGAAAATGCTGGAAAAGGTTGGTAGAGAAATGTAAGGGGCTGTGGAAATCCCCTAGGAGTCTGTAAGTTGGGTAGAAGTGGCTCCTCAACAGGAAGACAGAAATTCCCTGTAGCAGGTTGGGTGGAGGTGGCTCCCCACCTGCTAGACCCGGTGGAATGGGCCTGACTATAAGGGGAGATGCAGAGGTCGGGGAGGGTGGTAAAGCACAGTTTGGGGTGCTAGACCCTGTAGTGTGGATGCTAGACTGTGAAAGCCTAGTTGGGGTGCTAGACCTTATGGTGAGAAGCTGCACCCTGCTAGAGCTAGAAGCCACTCTTCTCAGAGAGAAGGGGGGGCGGTGTAACAGGGAGCAGTCTGGTGGGGCTGCTGCCCTTTTAAGAAGGGGGTTGTGTGGGCCAGTCAGAGGGCTGAGCTCTCACAGGGGTGTGGCAGAGCCAGCTCCAGAGCTGGGGATCAGCCTGTGGGGAGCACAGGCTGAGAAACCCCTGGGACAGAGTGGGCAGGTTAGTGGCCCTTTAAGGCTGAGTAGAGGAATCCGGGCCACGCCCACTCTGCCTGTATAAAAGGAGAGACAAGGCAACGCGGAGAGAATTTCTGCCAGGGAGCCAAAGGAGCAATATTTCCCTGAGAAAGCCTTCCTGCTCTACGTTCTCCAAGGTACTGAAGACTGGAAAACCAGAAGTACCCAGGCAAGTGGGAGAGGCTGTGCCCAGGAGGGAGCCTCTTGCCTGAGGAAGGCTTGGCCAAAGTCTGGGGGGGTTTAAAGCCTGGCTGAATGGACTTTGGGGGAGTTGAGGTTGTGTTGCTCCTGAGTCTGCAGAGCTGGGCCTGCAGGGTGGTGTGTCCTGAGCTGGCAGTCCAGGTACAGAGGACATGGGTGGTGTCCAATAAAGGACTGTGGATTAAGACCCTCTGGACTGCGTGTTGTGTCCTGAGAGGGTACTCCCTGCCTGGAAGGAGGGAGTTCAGCCAAGGCTCAAAGCTGAAATGCCATAGCAGGGGGTGAGCTAATTCCCTTGAGTAGCGCCCTGGGGGACCCCCCTGCTACATATGGCACCCCCACTGCCAGATTCCCCCCCCCGCTGCAACCTGTGACCGCCAGCAGAGATTCTCCATGCTGGTCCCCTTTTCTGGAGCCAACACAGGTTGATATGTACGTTGACACCATGACTATCATGATGTCAGGGCCTGGCCCTGAACCCATTGACCATGGGTCTGGATGGTGGCTGCTTTCCTCCCTGCACTACCACCTGACTGGATTGTGGTATGGAATTTTCCCTGTATGTTCTGTTTCCCCCCTGTATCTCTTTCTCTGTTGCCATGCTCACCAGCTTCTGGATTGGCCCCAGCCTTATACAAGGCATGCTGGGAGCTACTGAAAATTGGTGGAGCATCTGTTGTGGTTAGGGTTGCCACCTGTGTTGGGGTTTTTTACCAGACACTCCCATAGGCCAAAATGGAAGTGTCAGGTAAAAGATGACCGAAGGTGGCAATTCTAATTGTGGTCTCTCTGCTGTTCTGGTCTGCAATCCTGCATCCACTGTCCTGCCTCCTGCCCTGGTTCAGGTTGGGTTTGTCATTGTAGTAGCTTGTGAGCTGCATCCTTGTCTTAGGTCACTTGTCCATGTTAAGAGATACAGCGGGGAAACTTCTGGTAGACAAACTTGCATGTAACTCTGAATGTGGGTACAGGGAGATTATGCATCATCAGGCGCATGCCACGGCAATTTCTCTGATGGATGATAGGACTGGATTTTGAGTCCTGTCATCTGTCAGAGAAATCTGCGTGGGGCACGCCTGATGACGCTTTTACCCCCGTGCCCACATTCAGAGTTACTTGTGAATTTGGCTACTGGGAGTCTCCCCACTGTCTCTCTCCAATGTGGGCAAGTGGCCTTTGTCTCACTACCCTCCCGTCTCCTTATGTGTCCTTGCTGGTAATACTTTGTCATTGTCTGTTATCCCCACCTCCGTTGCACCTGGATTCTGACCACCTGTGTTTTACTGTTTTTGTTATATCTGGCCCTTGTGTCTCCTTTAAGATGCTGCTTGTAATTCTGGTTTTCTTGTCTCTCTCCCTCTCTGTCTGTGTGCGCCCTGGTTTGTCCTAGCTTCCCCTGTTGTGGGCTTGTCAGGTGTTTGCTTGTTTGTCTTGCGGTATCTGCTGCACTTTTTTTTTTAATTGTGTTAACTTTCTCACACCCACACAGCTGGGTAACAGTTACCTCAAATTGGACCTGGGTTACAGAGTTGGTCCATGATTTTACACTTTAGATGTGCCCTCCTAGCTATATTCCCCACCCCCCTTCAACATGTTTTAGATTTCAGTTAAACAAATAATTTAGATTGGTCTGTCTCTATTTCCTGCTGAAGGAAGTTCCAGATATTAGTCCACACGGCGTAAAAGTTCTCCATTTCCTGTTGTAGCTCTGCTTGCGCTCTTTCCATGGTGACTGTGTACCATAACCTTTGTATCCATTTCTTCACCGAGGGCTTTTTGGTTGACTTCCAGTTAAATACAACTGTGTGTCGTGCTGCTAATCTTAGCAGCTGACAAGCTTGGATTCTTTCTGGAATCATTTGTAGGCCCGGGAAGATGCCCAGGAGTGCGGTTTCTGGCTGCTTTGGGATTTCGGACTGTGCCACATTCATGCGTGTCCACACTTTTCGCCAGAAGTCTTGTATGTGTGGGCAGTCCCACCAGCAGTGAATCATGTCCCAACTCCTCCACATCCCTGCCAGCAGTCCTGTGGGTATGTGTTTTTCATTTTGTTTAATCCGTGAGGAGTGAGGTACTTTTTGTATCTTGTTTTAATCTGTGGTTCTAGCACTGATCTTGATCATGATAATTTGCGCATGTTTGTCCAAATGGTGTTCATCTTTTTTCTATTTTCTTTTTCAGTTCGGCCTCCCACGCGTCGAGGTATTCAGCATCAGGTAGGTGCATTATTGTTTGCAGTACGCTATAGATTTTTGATATTTCGTGCGGTTGTCCCTGGTCCCCGTATATTACCCTTTCAAATTCAGTGTATCCACTGCTCTTAATGTTGTCTTAACTTAACTTTCCCTCTAGTCTTGGTTATCCTTTAGTTCCTCTTCCCTCCGCTGTATTGCGTTGTTCCTCGACCATGTCCCCTCTCAACTGTGCTAATCTCGGTTTGGTATTCCTCCCCTTAGCCTTGAACCCTTGCTTTGATTTCGTTTCTCTCCCTGGGCCCCTCCAAACCCTGTGTGACCTTGTTGTTTCCCTCAAACTGCATATGGTCTTGTTCTGTTACAAAATAATTCCAATCCCATGAATACAGCCCCTCGTATATACTCTAGCCTAGCCAATTTAGGGTTAAAATTAATTATTAGAGGGGCTCATTTGTTATCAGGAAAGTAAACTGCATAAAGCAACAAGACAGTTCATATAAATTGTTCCTGATCTTGGCAGCACTTAATACATGACAGGGTAGAAGGCTGGTCCGAGAAGTCGATGGGGGAGAGGGGGCAGGCGATGCTGGAGAGGAGACTGCTGTTCCTTGAGTTTGTTGATATGGACAGAAGCAAAGACCAGGGTACTCACTGCAAAGCTAGTGTAACCAAGGCATGTTGGTTCTGGCTGTCCTTATAAACCGATCCTGCGCAATGCAAGCCAATGGGAGGTACCAAGTATCATCTCGTGTCCAAAAGAGAGGGTCTGTGGGAAAGAGGCAAAATAATCACTTCTTCTGCAGCAAGAGGGGTCTTTCCATTATTTAGGGATCATTGTGAGCTCACCACCACCTTATTGTAACACCCTCTCTATCCTGGCCTTGGGGGAATCAATTCCTATTGGAGTCACCCACTCTGGGCATACCAGGCTGTCAACCAGGTGTTGATGGTTTCAGAGCGGCAGGGTTATCTTGTCGACCCACCCTTGGTGGTTTACTTGTGTTTTGGGCCACAGACAGTAATCTGCATACATGATTGCTTCTTCAATGATGTATCTTAAACTCATCAGTCAGCAATTCCAGGCATCTGGGCTTGTCATGTAGGCTTCTCTGGGTCTCTTAGCTCTAACGTGTCCATCGGGGTCTCCTCTCCTCCTCCTCCATTCCTTTATAGTGTTTCAGAGCAGTTTTTAATAAAATCAGAAAGCCTGCTCTCTTCATACTGCAGATTGTAGTCTTTGGGCCTAGCTCCCTTCTATCTTCATGGTAGGACAACGTAAGATTAATATAAAAAACAGGTTCCATTGCTCTAGTTCCTCCCCCTTTCCCCCATTCCTGTTCAGTCTCATTCCTTTGATCCTCAATCCTTGTTTGGTCTCATTCCTTGTCCTTCAGATCTTAGCCCCTTGTTTCCCCTCTAACCTCCTGGCCCTTGTAGCCTTCCTGGTTCCTTCCTCCCCTATTCCTAGCTCTGACCTCAATGATGAGCCACATTCTCGGAGGCCAGAGAATCTAGTCTTTTATGCTGAGCCTTGATCGCCTCCATAGTAGAAAACAGCTGAGAGGTCTTCGCTTCCTTGTTTTTACCCTCTTTCCACGACTGTCCACTCCTAGCTCTAGCCCTTTTCTTCTGCCCCCATTCCTTATTCCAAACCCCCTACCCCTGACACATTGTGTATCCACTCAAGCTTGACAGCCAGCCATCATTTGAGGAGCCACTGGAGGCTCTTGTCGAGAGGACTCGGATGCCACCTTTTCTCAAGGAGGCGGTGAATGGTAAGTTAATGCACTGGGGTGCGCATGTTGCATTTACAAAGCTGCATGATAAAAGCCTTCAGTTTGTTATCCAATTAAGTGGTTGTGTTTTTTTCCTTTACGGTGTGACAGGTGGTCAGGAGAGCATGAAGGAGACCAGGAGCAAAATCCCTGGGATTCGGCTCCATCCTGCTGGGTATAGCAGGTACGAGAAGTGGGTGTAAAGACACCATGGCGGGCTCCTGGGCTGGTGGGAGGTGGAAAGACACCATGGCAGGCTGGTGGGCGGTGGAAAGGGGATGACACAAATGGCAGTGCTTGATTTCTGTATGTTCTTCACTCCTCTACCGTGATTGTGGGAGGAGTGTATAGTGCCGGATCCGGCCACAGCAACCAGCCCAGCAGCAACATAGGCCAGGTACTCATTTCTAAGGTTCATCATTTGCCATGAAAGTCAGAGGTCATGGATTCCATGACTTGGAGACCTCCATGATGTCCTCAGTCATCAGGCAGCTAGAGCTTGGGAGATCAGGGAAGGGGCTTCATGGTCAGCAAGGAACTGTCCCGAGCAGCTGTGGTGTAGCAGCTTGGGATAGCTGGGCAGGGGATACGGGGCCAGCAAAGCCACAGCAGAGGCAGAATGGCAGAATTGGGGCCAGAAATTAAGCGGTGGCAGCAGGAGGCAAGGGGTCTGGGTAGCAGAAGCTGCAAGGGGAAGAGACGGGAGTTGAAGGAGAGATGGCAGTAGAAGCAGGAACCAAGGAGGAGCCACTTGGAGGGCTGTCTTTCACACACCCATGTCCAATGCAGCCAATAAAGTTTGTTGTTCTGTGGTCAATCATGAGGAGTGGCTGTGTACTTAAGAACATAAGTAGTGCCATACTGGGTCATGTCAATGGTCCATCAAGCCCCTGATCCTGTCTCCGACAGTGGCCAATCTCTTTCTCTTGGGAGAAATACCTGACAGGTCACAATGGGTAATTCATTCCCTGTTGTTCCAACCCCAAAAGAAAGAGGTTATGTCCCCGAAACCTACTTGGATAATAGCCATTAATGGACTTATCCTCCAAGAACTAGCTACGCTACCGGAAAACTCAGTGACACATGAAACATTTCTAAAGGTTTTATAGATAACACAAAAAGAACCATCATTAAACTGTCGCTGATGGTGGGTGTTGGGGGATAGCACTGCAGTTGATGTCCTGGCACAAGATGTCCCAAACATTTTGTCTATGCGCTGCTCTGTTCTGTTCAGCTGGTCCCGGAACACGAACACTGACTCACCAAGGCTAACTGGTGGTGGTGGAGTTCTCAAATACGGTCCTGCTGGTCTCTCAGATGCTGTGGAGAACACAAGTGGTAGTTGTTAGCAGAGGAGCCCCAGCTGGAAATAAATTGTTGCAGCAATTGATCTCCAGCACTGCTTCAAAAGCTCCAAAGTTCTATCCACAACAGAGCCGGGTGGTGATGAGCTGCCAGTTAAAACAACATTGTTCTGGTGTTCAGGCAACCCTGTAGGCCTTCACAAGCCATGGTTTCAGTGGGTAGGCAGATTCCCCAAAAACAGATTTCATGAGCACCCCCACAATGCATGTTTCAGTGGAGGGTCCAAAACCTCCTGTGTACATACAGCCCAAGAAGGGGAACTAGCAGCAGATGCAGGTATTGTAGTTCTTCCTGGACCACCCAGCCAGCACATACATGAACCAGGTACAGTGGTCCGCTACGGTCTGGAAAACCACAGAGAAGGACCCTCTGCAGTTCAAGGAGTCTTCATTGCTATGGGGGAGGGCAGATGATGGTGATGTGTCTCCTATAGATCACCTCTACACAGTTTGGGAACCACTCCCACCAGAAACCCTCCATTACCTTTGTGAAGTCAGCCAACTTCATCACCTGGTCCAGCAGCACTTCCACGATTGCTGTGCAAGCCTCCACAAGTATGGTGTCCACTGAGGAAATCCCAATGCCAAATCACTAGGTGACAGAGCAGCAGAAGTCTGGAGTGGCAGACTTCCAGATGGTGATGGCCACATGCTTCTCCACAGGGATAGATGACCGCATCAACATGCTCCGTTTCTCCAGTCATGGCCTGAGGATTTCTGCTAGCTGCAGGAAGAGGCAACAGAGCATCCTGAAGTTTGAGATCCACTCAGCGTCTCTCCATGAGGACAGCATGTTCTCCCACCAGTCAGTGCTTTTCTCCTTTACCCAGATCAGCCTCTCAGTAGGTATAGCCCTGCGAATGGCATTGGTGACTGAAGCTGTGCCTCCAGACAAGTATGCTCTCAGCATGCCTCAGATGCCCTTACATGGCTTCAATCCTCCCTAGTGTGGTCAGTTGTCACTTGAGGTAGGCATATGCACAGTAGCGAAGCAGGAACCGCCTCTGGTGTGGTGTGGTGCAGTATCACAGCCACAGATTGAGTGAGAGCCTGTCTGTGTTTTGAAATTCCATCACGCCAACAACACTAATGTTGAGAAATTGGTGGGGGAGGGGGGGGATCTGCAAGGCAGAGACGGTCATTGTGCTCGGGATGCATGTAGGAGCAGAGCTGCCCATTGGTTAAAAGCTACACTCGTTTTCTTATCTTCTGAAAGTAACAATCTCTGCTTGCAACAAGCATGAGGGGTCATAACATCATAGAAAACTACTGCTGCAGGTTGAGTGCCAGGGAAAGTTCAATGGCTTTGGCTTTTGTCTGTGGGTGCTGTGGCTGTCCACGGCATGGGGACCAGAGATTTTGAGGAGTGTTTAGAACCTGGCCTTTGCCGACATTTGGGTGAGACCTGATGTACTGAGAGAACTGTCAGACCCATCCTCCGAGAGCCTGTGGGCTCATCAGGTGGCATATGCACACAATGGGATTTTATGTATGCAGGATGGGCACTGAGTGCAGAGACACTGGCAACCCTGCTGCAGTTCCAAGTTCAGCGGAATGGAAGAGGGGGAGCCCTGGACAACAGGAGACAGTGGGATACAATCAAAACTGCTACTTTTCTAGATGACTGCGTTTCCAAAATTAAGGGAGTCACCAAGAGAGGCTGGACCTTCCCTGGTGTTTTTCCTCAGCACTTCTCTGAAAACAGCAAGAGGATACCCATGGGGCCACTAGGAGTGCCTCAATTGGATGGTGGAGACTAATCTCTTGGGGTACAGGGAATGTGAACTGACTGAAAGAGAGCTTCTTGCCCTATACAAGGTTTGGGCAAGCAGAGAGGTGCAGTGCATGTTGGCAAGCAGGGATGTTTTCCACCCTCCACTCTATGGTAATGCAGAAGATGCTGAAAAGGGGGTACAAAAGGTACATGTTTGTCTGGGGGTTTTATGTGAACCAAGAGGGATGCAAGAAACCAGGTGGTGACAACATGTAAAGACGGATTGCTTTTGATTTCAATTTATTACTTTCACTTTCAATTTTCACTATAAGCACTTAATATAGCATGCGATTTGCTTAGTGAACTCAGCATTATGTGCATAGCATCCAGTTAATTACAGTTGCCAAGTGCTGATGGGTATAAACCCAAGTATGAACCTCCATGGATGGGTGGGGATTAGTGGTGGGACCCCGNATTTTTTTACATTGCAGCCATTTTTAAATGGCTGCAATGCAAAAAAATCCGGTACCCCGGAATCCGGTACCGGGTCCGGATTACCGGGCCGAATCCGATAATGCCGGTACGCCCAATACCGGCATTATCGGATACCGGATTCTACCGGTTTCCCACCCCTAGTGGGGATAGTAGGCACTGGACCACCTCCAGGAGTCGTAATAGCCTGGAAGATACAGCTTGGGTGGCTTTTTGTTCCCATGGTTTGCTGTGGCTGTGAGTCATGACCGGGGGTGGGGGAGGAGAGGGAATATACTAGGAAGGTGGGGGCTTGGTTGGTGGAGTGTGGCAGGGAAGAATGCCTGTCTGAGGTTTGTCACACTAAACCTGTGACTAGGGAATGAGTGGGGGCGGCCCACGCACACAAGAAATAGATGTAATGCAGGGGCTGCCCATTTATTAGGCTCTACAACATGCTAAACAAACATGTGAGTGGGGGCTGCATGGACCAAACTCAGACTCCAGGGGGCTACTGTCTTCTCTGTTAACACCCTAAAGAACAGCTACGGGAATGCACACCCACCATCTGCCTGAAGGGCAAACACAAACAGTGCTCTCCTAAACAAGATGAAAGCACTCTTCTTATTGGTCAACCCTGTCATTCCCTTCTATTACTGACAAGTGACCCAGCATGCTAACTTTCTACCTGTCGCCCAGCAGCACCCTCTTGAATTGGAGAATTGCACACAGTCCAAGGAAACAAAGCTTCTCTTAACTTATTAAACTAAGAAGTTAGTGAGCCCGCAAAATCATCATTCATGCTGTGAATAACGCAATGATGAGTCCGTGTTCACAGAGGAGGAAGGGCCGAACAGAACAGTGATTTGCATCTCTTCTCAATTTACATTCTATCTCTGGACAAACTCATCAAATTTTACAGCCTCTTATCGCCTGTATGCCAATGACATGCCCTTCTCTCTACCTCTGTGCTCTCCCCTCCATCCAGTCTTGTATCAGTGACTGTCTCTCCAACATCTCTGGATGTCTCACCGCCAACTCAAGATTGATATGGACAAGACTGAACTCATCTGTCTGCCTCCCCCAAACGCTCCCCTCCCACCTCCCTCTCAATTTCCATTGAGGCCATCGCCATCCAGACAGTCCCATAAGCATGTAACCTAGGATTTGACTCCTCCCTCTCCTTTACACCTTAGATCCAATCTGTTGCCATTGTTGCTTCGCTCTGTATAATATTGCAAAAATCCAGGCTTTCCTTTCTGCTTCCACTGCCAAAAACCCTAGTCCATAATAATCTCTCTCTCCCCTTGACTACTGCAACTTCCTTCTTACTAGTCTCCTCTGCTCTCACTTCCATTCAACACTCCACTGCCAAGGTCATCTACCTTGCCCATCAATTTGACCATGTTCAGCCCAGTGGCTTCCTCTACCTGAATGCATTCAGCACAAGCTCATTTTTTCCTTCAAGGCTCTTCATGGCCTTGCTCCCCACATCTCTGCATTGTTTTCCTGCCACATTCCCACCTGGGAGCTTTTCTGCTTCTCTGCCACCACCCTCATCTGCTCACAACTCCCTTGTTCCTCTAAAATTATTTGTTGTTTCCCCCTTGCTGTCTCCCCATGCCTGGAACTCCTTCCCTACATACGTTTATTTGGCTCCCTGCCCCCTTCAAATCCCTTCTGAAAATTCCACTTCTTCCATCACTTTCCCTAGCTCCTCAACCCCATGACTTGTCACAGATGCCTCCTTCTCCCTCCTTCACTGAGTCCTCCTCTTCCCTGTAACCAGGGCCATTTTTAGATGAGTGCCATTCGCTCGCACCTACAAATCACACACTTGTGAAAGAGCATGGGTGGGGTTTAGACATGCGGGGACACGCGTTATAGCACTCATGCATTTTTTTAAATGCACCAATTAAAGACCTCGATCACTGAGGTCTTTGGTGCCTTTTAAAAAAAATGCGTGGGGGCTATAAGGTTTGTCTCTGCACGTCTCAACCCCACCCGCATGCTTTTTCACAGGTACAAGATTTTTAGGCATGAGTGTGTGGCATTCGTCTAACAGCAGCCTAGGTGAAGCACATACAGCTGTAGCTTCTCAATTTCATGGTGGTATCCTTGTCTCTCCCTATGTTCCACTCTCCCTTGTCTTTCGTAGATTGTAAGCCTCTTGGGGTAGGGACCAGTCTCTAACTTCTGATTGTACAGCACCAGGTACACTGCTCACTCTAATAAAATAATAATAAATCCAGGCTACATCTGGCAGCACAAAAGGGTTTAATGGGGCAGAAGTGGACAGGTGAAAATATCCACTGGGCAGGAGACCTCCATCCCAATCTGAGAAGGCCTCTACCAAAACTTTCTTCCCAGTATAGGAGTAAGTGAAGGGGCATATATGAGACTTGGGATCAGGGCCGGCCTAAGAATCTGTGGGGCTCAGGGCAAACAAAACGCAGCATGGTCCCATCGCCACGCCCCTTTAAACACCTGGCAGTCATATAAGCAGCCAGTATAAATGGTCGCAGCTCCCCCAAAAACATTGCATTTGGGACCCTGCTGGGAGGGAGCCCTGCCACTGCTGCTCTGCACAGTTGGGAGGGGGTGTGGTGGAAGACATTCCATGGGGCCCCTGGAAATGCAGGAAAGTGTGGGACCTGGGGGACCTACAGTCTCTGCCTAAGGCCAGCCCAGCTTGAGATCATTGCACTGTGGCCATTGTCTGCTTCCTGGGGGCCATAGACAGCAGCACGTGATGTGGAGCAGCAACCAGTCTGCTCTGGTTTTACACCAGGGCCAAGCACAAGAACATGTGCAGAATGAAGGTAGCTTAAAGCCTCAGCCTTCCCCACTAAAATGATTAGGAGGATAAGGATCTTAAAGTCACAATGTTTGGGTCTTTCCCTACACCCATAATTCAGAAGCTGGGCATTTCACTTGCTGCTTGATGCTAGAAGTGCTCCGCATCCGCAATCAAGCCACGATCAGCACTTCCCTTAATGTAGTGCTTATCAGTGATCCAGGCACCCTGTAAGATATTATGGTACATGTGATCCAGGCATTGCTATCAGGTAACCTACCAGGGCACCTCAGCAACTAGTCTCAGGAATCGAGCTGAGCACTCCCCCTTTGGGAGAGCCTTCCCTGCTGTGCTTTCCTAGCCCACCTCCTTCCTGGAGACACTCCATGGGGCACTGGTTTGCTTTCTTCCCCAGAGGAGATCTCAGAGGCTGGTGCCTCTTCGCACATCATGATGTACTGGAGACTAGCTCGTGATCTACCAGTAGGTCATGATCTAGCTCTTGGCTGTCCCAATCTAGATATTATGGAAATAAGGACTAGATTCTTGTTCATCAACAGGATTGTGTACTAACCTCTATTGGAATAAAACTGCAGTTTAAATGAATGTCTTAACTGTAAAGTTAAGTCAAAGTTTCCTTTCTTGAATACTCAGTTTTTTCTTTTAAAAAAAAGATGTTTAATGCCATAGTTTTATATCCTCCCCTGCCCAATAATCATTTAACCCAAGCCAGTGGACCCCAGCCTTTTTGCAGTCATGAGCCACTTTCAAAATTCATGAACTATGGAGAGCTACAAGTTTATTTTGAAAGTCATACAAATAGGTTAGGAGCAAAAATTTAAAATAAGGTAGTAACAAAAACATGTTTGTTTTTCCCTTTTAGTGTACCTGTCTCTAGCCACGGTGGTTAAAAATGCCAATTTCCACCCTGCAGTGGTAACTCAGCACTTTTCCCAGACTCCACGCCTCCCCTTACATAACAGGAACCTCAGGAACGCTGGGTACAACTTAACCTTTTCCTTGCTAGTCCTGAAACATGTTCTCGCTCACCCTCCTCCTCAATATTTTGCATTTGTTCACTGAGCTGTCATGAACAACATGAAAGGGTGTCACTCGCAAGTCATGGGTTGCAGACCACTGATCTAACCGGTTGCCTGGTCTAATACTTAAAACGATAAGTTTTTCAGAACAGAGAATACTATACTCATAAATGCACTTTGGGGGTTGATAGTGGCAGCATTAACACTTCAGATTGTTTTAGAAATATAAAAAGGTTATTAACAGTTATGCATCAGTAGAAGTGCTGATGTATGGTTTAGAATTTCATTAAGATCACAGGAAGCAAAACAGCACCTGGAAGATGCAACTTTGACTTTCTTTGGTTAGGGTACAGGAGAATGGGGGTAGACATCCTTCCCCTGTGGCAATAAGAACACTTCGGAAAGGGGAGGTGGGTGATGAAAGAGCAAGACATGTTTTCATGATCTCAAAAACTGCAGATAATTTCTACTCAGCTTGCAGGTAAACAGATGGCTTTTCTGAATGCTAGCCCTGAGATTTCACTTTGGTTTCCAAAGCCAAGCTGGAGTTTTTTCAGCTCCCACACCATGAGCTATTAAGATCTGTGCCATTGGAACACAGGTCCTGGTTCAGTCTAGCCCTTAAGCAACCGTATCTCTCATAGGGTTGCCATTTTCCCTCAAGCTTACATCCAACGGGGGCAGGACCATGCTAGAAGGGGGCAGGGCAAAAAAATTCTCCCACCCCTTTCTGATGTGGCCATACCTTCTTTGGAGTGTCATGACACTCAGCCCTCACGATTAGGGCTGAAATGAGATTTTGCCAAAACGGGAAATCTCGTTGAAATCCCAGTTTTCAATACCGTCTCACTCAAATCAATAACTTCTTGGTACTCATTGTCTCAATCAAGATTTTGATTCTTGATTTACTGCTAATTTGCTTACTGGGATCCCGTTTACTGACTTTCCGCTTACCACTTACAGTTTACTGCATACCATTCATTTACCACTTTACTGAGGATGCTGTTTTACTTCCAGGTTTTTTGTTTTCACATTTCTGAGCCAATCGTGTCAATAGCCCCCCGCATAACCTCTTAACCTCCACTCCAGCATGTCCAATCAGAATTGGTCAAAGCAAAGGGAACAACATAGAGCAACAATTCTGATTGGAGGCACTGGAATGGAGGGGGGGGTGTGCTATTTGCACAATGATTGTGCTCGTAAGTGTGGAAACAACAAACCCCGGTGTCAGGGGGGCACCACTTGAGATCATAAAATACCTAAGTAGAACCCTGCACCTTCCCTAGTTGCTTTTAGAAATGTGTGACAGAAAACATAAAGGATCTCCCAGAGGATCACCAAGTACTTGGCAAACATTAAGCTAATCAAGTCTCACATCTCTCATTTATATAGTGTCAGCTGCAATGTGCCTGGTGCTAAATAGTTGTGTGGACAGCTTGCTTTCTGTTGTTCAAGAATTCCTTGCATATACCAAAAGACTGCTTCCTTCACTGCGCTCTATCACAATCCTCAAGGTCAGCTGAGAACACCCTTTTGCAAGTTCCATCAGTGCATCAATTCCATTTGGCAAGGGCATGTAGAGAAGCATTTTTGGTGGCTGCCCCACACCTATTGAATTAACTCCCCCTGGAAGTTCATTAGAGCCTGGGCTTGAGCATTTTCTGGAGGTATTGCAAGACCTATTTAGTTAGCCAGGTATTTGGTGGCCAAAGATAGGGTTTGGGAAATGATAGGAATAATATATATTATATATAAAAACACAGGCTGACGCAGTTTAAAACAGCAAAAATCACTTTAAATACTGGTGGGATTTTACAATTCTGACTGCGTCTAATAGTTCACAGGCACTGAACAGTAAACAATTTAATTTATAATATATATCCCACTTATATATATGATTTTTGCTGTTTTAAACTGCATCAGCCTGTGTTTTGGGAAGGAAGCAAGGCATGAATCTGGCTTCCTGCTTCCAGATTTACTGTCACTGAACTGTTGTCAAACACTCCTTTTATTTGCAAGTGGAGTTCTTCTTTGAAAAGTGGCTCTAGAACACACAGCATAGGGCTGCAGGATTGACTGATTCCAGAGCTAGTTTGCTAAGTTTACATGTACAGAGAAAAGAGAAATAACGATAATAGCATAGGGTTTGCCAAACCTAATTTGAGATTTCTTTTTTCTAAGAGGTACTGCAGAGTCTCTTAGAGAAACTGCACAACACAGAATTAAATCCCCTCCCCCAGTAATGCAAGTCTTGCTAAATGAGAGCACAGACTGCCAGGAAAAAGTTCTCGGGCTTTTACAGCACATGACTGCATCCCAGATAATAGGTCACCTACTATCACTGAAATGTTTAAGATTGCTGTGAGGTTGTTTGGTTGTTTTTTTTTAAAGTAGACCCAAGATTAAGCAAGCAAAACTACATTAAAGACCTGGGATAATCATTTCCACCAAGTTAACGTAAAGGCCTGTCAACAACAGCATTCCTTTTCAGACCAAAACAATATTTACCCATTTGGTGTCATCGGAGTGATGGTGGCTGCCACAAGACCATGCAGATTCTTTTGAGATGCCATTGATTGAGCTCTTGGGAGAAGTCAGAAAAAGACAAGTAATATTCTTTGGTTTGAGCAGAGAAATAAAGTAAACATCTCAGCTACTAAGGAAACCTTATAAGCAAAGTCCAGAAGAAGTGGACTTTGCAAATGTCTTTTTAAAAAACCACTTACAAAAAATGCTGACCTGTGTGAACATAAGCTTGTTACAGCGGGCCATCTGAGTTAATCAGGCAAGCCACTTACTTGTGAGCACACTAATTAAGTTGGCTACCTGGCATTAAATTCACTTTATAGCATTCACATGGCTCAAGGGGAAGTCCTGAATCTAATCTACTGTCCTGCTCCAGGATTTACTCCCAATTCAAAGCGGAGTAATTTACCTGGGAGGTAAATGGCAAATTACCCTGGAATAAACAGAATGCCATTTGGACACTCTTATGATTACCCTGGGGTAATTGTGTTGAGATAATATGCCTTTACAAATCATTTGAGCTTTACCAGTAACCTTGTTTATAATTTATCCAGTAATCTCTCTCCTTCACCCGGACACAGCCCCTCTAGTCCATTCAGATGGGAAGATGTGGGAAGGGCAGCATAAATATATGAATGAATAAATAATAAACATATGGCTTAAAATTGTTGTCATACATTCAGTAGCCAAAAGATTAAGCCATTCTGGAAGGACAGCTCAGTAGCTATGGCACGAAGATAAAAGATCTGCATTCAGCTCTCTGCTCAGTCACCAATTCTCTCCGTGACCCTGGGCAAATCACCTCAGAGTACAATCCTCTGCCATTACAGTCAATGGGAGTTCTGCAATCAACCTGGATCAAGGATTTTGCACCCATAATCCCTCTGTTGCTCCATTCCCAAACTCTCCAGTGGAGATAATAGCATTCTTCTACCTTGTTCCAGGGAGAAAAGTTTAAACACATTCAGAAATGGGAGGCGTCTGTCTACATACTCCAACTCTAGCTTGACAGAGGTACAAATAGCATTCCCGTCACCAAAGCAACCTGTCTGTAAGGAATTCAAAACTCACTCTAGGAAAAGTTACATCCAGTGGGTGTTTGGAAGATTCTCTCTCAAACCAGGAGGACTGGGTGCCACTTTAACACAAAAAACACCACCACCAGATTAAAGAGCTGGTAGAATTTGATGGCCTCAACCAGTCCCTTACTCTCCAATGGTGAGTAGATTTCCAACTCCTGTTCATGCAAAATTAACTTTGTTTTGCCCCTATAACTCCTGGTATAGAAATAGCTGGAAGATCACAGAATCCTGGACTTACTGCTCCTGGGTAAAGGCTTGTAACTCTCCTGGAGAACGTGTTGACTGGCAAATAGCTTCAACTCCCTGGCATACTCCTTACAGAGAACAGGGAGTAAATCTGCTACAGCAACACAGCTCAGAAATTCTGTCTGTCCCACTCGTCAGTCAGTCCTTCCTAGCAGCCTGACAATCTCAACTCTGACTCTCGGGAGAGTTTGATAATCTCTCAACATTCCTTCACTGCACTGTGTCAACCTCAAGATATTCCTTTCTCCACCCCACCCCCCTAGTTATTCTGTCCTAGTCTCCGCATCTATCAGTCCTTGTCGGTGCATGGGTGACTCTCTCACCTGATCCCGGCAGCAAGCAACAAGGCTGGTGACTCAAAATACAATGAGATTCAATTCCCTATCAGTTGTTATTCCCCTTTCAATCACTGAGCATGCCTGAAGTTGGTGTTTCCCTTTCAATTACTGAGCATGCCTGACAGAGGCGAGCATGCTCAGTAGCAACAGATGAAGCCACTGCCCTAACTCTGTTCTTTCCAGCTGTAAGAATTTTTTTCCCGTGGTAAATGGGGATTCAAGAAACGACAGGTAGCAAGAATCCACACACCGTTCTGCAAGAAGATGGCAAAACTAATGTCACAAACCGAGCCAGTGCCTAGTCTGACTGTGCTGTGAAAGAAAGGCTAGTCAGTTGATCTTTTAGGATTAGGTATAGGATTTTGTCATAATAAATTTTGGGGGATTTCATGCCAGAGGGGAGAGGAAAGAAAATTAAACGTCCCAGCAATGTTAGCAGTGTACCAAAACGGGTGACAAATCGGGTACAGTTTCAGAGAGGGCACTCTCTTTTATGGAGAATAGGATTTTCTGGAGCACCTGTCTCCCCATTCCCCCATAGTTCCTCTCTTCAGTCAATTCGGGTTCAGCAGAACTTGCTTTAGTTTGGGTGCTTGTGTCACCTAACCCTTTCCATCAGTTGCTGTTCATTTAGTTCGCCACCTCTTAAGAAAGGACAAACTATAAGGATTTGTGTTTCATCGCTGCTTGGGGATGCCTCTTTCATCTTCCTCCCTTCTGCTCCATTTAACTAATGAAATTTCGGGTCTGATGATCTTGAGATAAGTCTCTTTCTCCCCTCCCCCACAATGCCCCTCTTAGGCTTTCAAGCTGGTTATGTGTGCAGCTGAAATGAATACCTGCAAAAACAGGTATACCCATTGAAATGACAGTGCTTGGACCCAACCGGCTAACATCCAATACCAATCAGTACTCAATTAGTGGCGGACAGGCTACCCTATATCCCGATTTACCTTTTTATATCCCGATTTTCCAACTTCCACTACTGATTTTCTGAATTCTGACACCGTTTTTTTTTTTTTTTTAACTTGCTGTCCTGATTCACTGATCAGTAAATTGGTCATACCATTACCCGATATTTTCAGGTAATCAGGTACCTCATCGGTACCTGGTGTCGGGCACCCAACACAGTGCTCAAAATTGCTGGTAGTTCCTGCAGTAGAAGCTACCGGTTTCAGCTCTAGTTATGTGACAGTTCTGGGACCAACTTGAATCTGTGAAATGAAGTTATCTTGTTCCCCATTTTTTTAATTTAATAGGTAATTCTTGACTCCCCATTACACAACTAAACATCTTTTGCATCATGCTAGAATTACAGGAGGTAGGGTCAGAGGGAGGATGGGAGAGAGAATGGAGTTAAGTGACTATCTGGCGATTGAAGGCAACAACCATAGTGAATCATTTCCTTGCATAAACTTGCCTTTCAATTTTTTGCTCTGATTTACAAGATTAAAACAGTATGCATTGAGAAAAAACATGAAAACCAAGAAGCAATCTATGATGGGTTTTTTTAAAAAGAGAAAACATGTAAATACGGTGCTGCATTCAGCATGTAAGTAGACATTTTGCATTTTAATTTCTTCAGTGTTTAAATGTGTTTCTTCAGTGTTTCTCGATGTAACCAAACCAAGCATGTGCACCTGGGACCCTACATCTT
>QEPC01005946.1:358466-383371 GCA_003113815.1 Sphenodon punctatus
CCTAATTGAATTCCCTAAATGGGAGTAATGTCATTTTGTATTGTTCTATTGCTGGACACTTATTGGTATTAAATGGATGTTTGGGGTTCTTTTGTTGGTTTTTTTTGTACTTTTCCTGTTTAGATTTTATTAACTGCGCTTTACTTGTGTATGTTTGTTGTGACAGCCATGTGGCTTACAACGTAATATATATATATACACACACACAAACTCTACTAGAGAAGGTGTTTTCATATGTAGTATAGATGCAATTCATAGTCTTCCCCAATTATCTTTTCTGTTCCTACTCTATTTTTTTTTAACAACTATTCTTTCCTTCTCTCCTTTTTTCCACCCTCAACACCTAGTTGACAAGGGTAAATCTCAAAAAGTTTTTTTAGGAATTATTGATAACCTCCTCATGGTAATAAGTACATTTTTGATAAAGAGTCCTGTTGCTTTTCTTTATACAGCACTTTGTTCATAGCTAATTTTATAAATTGTGTTTGCTAAGGGGAGGGGGAAATATCAGAGGAACAAGTCCCACAATAAAGAGAAAAATAATAATTATTGCACATTTTTAAAGTGTAAAATTAGATATATTATTTCTGCAGGAAACCCAAACTAAGAGGAAGTGAGCAGGTAATGGAGTGTTTAATAATTACTCTTCCAGAGCCAGAGGCTTAGCAATTTCAATTTTCAAATCTCATTCAAGTGAGAAGGTAGATTCTTGTTGGTGAAAGTCAGGATCTCTGGCTCTGTATATACTCTTAATTAAGCCAATGGTAGAAAAAAAATCACAATCCAACTTTCTTTAACTGAGTTTTTATTCTGAACTAATAAATACTCCTTTAAATTATTATAGTCGGGGATTTTAAACAAGGCGCTGGACCCCATTTTAGACATGTAAAGCCATACATAATACAGGTCAGGACAATGATAAAATATTTTATGTCAAGCAGGGCTAAAGAATATACAGAGGTTACAAAATTCTACAAGGAAGGATTTTACTTTCTTCTCCCTTCCTCATTCCACCTATTCCTATACAAACTTCTGTCTAATATCTGTGGATTTGGTGGCGTTAGTGATATCTCATCACACACAGCTTCTATTACAGTTCTCTCCTGCTTAAAGGATTACAACATATATAACAGTGGTTCCCAAACGTTATTCTATGGCACCACACTCCACAAAGCCAGTTATACACATCACCCAGACAAAAAAAAAATCCCCATTTTAACATGCTTTATCAAAAGAGAACAAAATACAAACAGGCTCTTTATTAACCACATAGGGATTAGCACTGTACACACTCAGCACTTCTGATTCCATTATATACATCATACTTGCCAACATTTCCAGCAGCTAAAGAGAGACAATCCTCATCCCCTCCACCCCCCCAGTCAACAACCACCACCCCTTTGCACACCTCTCTCAATATTCCAAGTGCAAGAGAGGGACTTTCCTACTGATCATTCCCCTTCATTTCTTGTCATTCCATCATCTCCCCATTGTCCTCTCATGTGCTTTTCCTGACTGGGAAGCAACCAGAAAAGAGGTTCCTTAGGCTTGAATATCAGAATTTTTGTTTTTCTCCCCTGAAAGAGGGACAGTGGGATTCAGAACCTCCCTCTTTAAAAGAGGGACTGTCCCTCCTCAATAGGGAAGTATGTATACTGAGGGCAGTGACAGACATATAGTAACCAGCTCATTACATCAGAAAATGTGTCTTCTTATTTTGTACACACACACACCTGTCCTCCCCTGCCCAAACGCAGGCTGAGGCTGTGCTGTTGTCTCTGCCTGCCTTTCCTACTGCTGTCAGGTCTTGGCTCTGCTGGAAAGCAGCTATGGCAATCGAGTGAGGGAGGGGATACCCCCCAGAGCTTTGTGTGTGTGTTGGGGTGGGGGTGTTGGTTTCTCCCCACCCCAGGCTTGGGCTGATTAGCAGGAGGGAGAGGATCTATTCCTAAACTGGGTGTTTATACTGACAGGGAAAGGAATGGATCCTCTCCCTCCCACTGTCAGTGCAAGCACTGTGCTGGGGATTTATATTGACAGCAGCTGTCCTACCTAGCCTGTGCCTGCCTGCCCTGCTCTGCTGTGCTGTCAATGGGGCTGATACTGAGCAAGTGGCCACAGCACACAGAGGCTGCCCTTAACTTTGCTCCACCCCTGTGGGACTTACTGGTACCACCTCAGGGCAGTCTAAATCTGTAGCTTTTGAAAGATGTAGCCTCCTCCCAGTCCACTTGCAGCTGTTCCCAGCTGATGTACTGTTCCTATGGTAGTTCTTGGGGAGACAGTCTTCCTTCTAGATGTTGTTCTCCAATTGCCATGCTCTTCTGGGGGAATTCGCTCACTGCTGGCTGGGTATCCCCACCTCTTTTAGAAGAATGATGCTTGGTACTGGGGTCCCTGGCATGCCCCTTCTGGCCCAGGTTTGATGTCTCCCTGTGTGACAGTTGTAAGTGGCTGAAGGAGTAGGGCCTGGATAAGTCCTAGTGAGGATGTAGCCCTCCTGAGTAGCTGGGAGTGGCTGTCCCTTTAAGGGAGTTGGCAACCTCCAGTGGCCATGCCCCTCCTGGAGTAAGGTCAGTCTGTGTTTGGTTGGGACTGGAAAATGCACTTAGCAGGTGGTTAAGAGCTTGGGAAGAGCTTGCTGAGAGAAGAGGCCTGCTATTTAGAGACTGGCTTGGTGTATCATCTCAGTGAGAGGCTTTGGACTGCATGTCTGGATCTTGGTATGTCTGGACTGTTGCACTGTAAATGAATCAGAACTTGGTAGTGGAAAGTGGTTGGAAAGGTGTGGCTCATTGGGACCCTGATCCTGACAACCTCTATGGCTCAGTGTTGCCCTACCATACCCTATCAGCAGCACTACCACCCTTTTACCTGGAGTCTCCAGGTTCTGGGGGAAACTCCAGGGAAATTGGGGCTGCTGAGGGCAGCTACATCAGAAAATGGTGGGCTATATGAACTTCCCACACCCTTTCTGATATGGTCCTGTGCCTATGAGGCATCATGATACCCCCATTGACATAGGGTCACTATCCCTCCCACTTTAAAAGAGGATGCTTATGAAAAATACATATTGCAGGGATGCACTGGAACCAATGCAGCCCTGCACCATGTATTTTTCATAAGTGCCCTCTTTTAGAGGTATGGTAATCCTACATTGCCATGGCCCTGCTCCCTCCAGGTGGAAGCCTGGCAGGAGGCAGCATCGGCTATCTGTTAGTGTTTCCCTTCCAGAGTGACTAATTTGGCACAGTCCAGTTTCCATGTTAGTCAGGGTCCCTGGCGTGGCTTGGACATCTTCCTCTCCCCAGCTCCCAAGCCCTTCATTGGCGTCACCCTGTCTCATCTACCTAAGGCACCCACACCTGGCTCTGCCAGGCCTCTGGTGGTCTATGGTTATTGCTTTCTCCACCTGGGCTCCCTGCCCTGAGCTGGGTGTTCCTTCTAAGTCTCCACCCAAACTCCTTCCTCAGTCCCCTTCAAGGGTAGGTATGATGGTCTAGAAGTTCTAATCCTGGCCTACCTGTCCTGCTGGTTACTGCTGGGGAAAGACAGTGATACACCCATGTAGTTGAAGTGCATGTGCTTAGCTTAGTTACAGGGGAAGAGGGAAATCCTAAAAATAAGATCATACTGTATGAGGAGAAGTATAAGTGAATGATTTGTAGGAGCTAGGAAAGTCTGAAGAGTCCTATGTGTCCCAGAAAAAGTGGGGTAATTGACTTCCTTCCTGTCCCCACCCCTGCCCTGCTAACATAGGATTGTTTGGTGGACACACTCATTCACCTATTGGAAAAGGAAAATGTTACATCTTTGATGTTCAGTTTAACACACCATCTTTTTCAGTGGCCCAGGCTCTCTGCATTGCAGGCCCAAATGTTATGCATATGTTGTTATTTCTAGTTTATCCATAGGGCCCATACGTTGGAGCCTCCTCCTGAATTGCCATGTATTCTCCATAGGCTGGGGCCCCCCATATTAAAGACTCACTTGCCCCATATTTTATGCCAGTGCTTTTCAAAATCACTATCATTCCAAGTTATTCATGGACCCCACATATTGGGGATTCCCTGCACGTCCCTCAACTAGGTTTGCCACTTCTCATGGTCTGACCCTGAGACTATCATTTTGGCTTATGGGAGTCGCACAGTAAAACCATGAGAGGTTGCAACCCTACCCTCAACATATGGGGACCTCTGCAGTCACAGTTTGCACTCGCCTGGAAAGCCTTCCTACCAGGCTACAGGTCTTGAACGAGTAGGGTGTTAATAAGACCCACATGAGACAGTTCTGTTATGCCCATGCACAACATTTTATATGTTGCTGTGTGTGTGTGTGGTACACCTAGTGTGGTATAGAATTTTTGTTCCCCCCTGTTTCGTTTTATGGATTTAATTACTGTTTTGTATTTTGGTTCCATATTTAAATCCATTAAATCCCCCCCCCCCCTTTGTACCTTCAAATCCCTCCTCAAGACCCACCTCTTCCGCTCTGCCCTCCCCGACTTCTTGCTCCCCTCACCTAACTTCTGCTGATACCCTCCATCCAGTACAATCTGTTACCTAAGATCTGTGTACTCATATCCTTACCACATGGACCAACCACCCATCATTCTTGATGTAACTAAGCCAAGCGCGAGCAACTGGGACCTCGCATCTTTGTGAATGTTACACTCCTTGTCTCTCACTTTGTTCCCCTTCCTTCGTCTCACCCCCTCAGTCTCTCAGATTGTAAGCCCTAGGGCAGGGACCATGTCTATTCAATTACTTTGTAAAGTGCCAGGTACATTGCTGGTGCTATATAAATGCTTATAATAATAATAATAATAATAATAAAACAATTAAAAATAAAAAAAGCCCGCACATGTACAAAACGGCCACCCCCTTAACCAAAATGGTGGTGACATAATTTTGGCTACCGCCATTTTGGTTAAGGGTGGTGACCAATTTGTGCAGGTGCAAAATGGCCCTGGTGGCCATTTTGCACATGCATAATCTGGAGCAGGGAGGACACTGTGGCGAGGGAGCCTTCTGGAACCCCCCCCCCCCCCAAAAGCAGCGGCAGTGCTTTAATCAAGCTTTTTGAGACCAGTAAGTAACATCAGGGCCCCGGGAGATGGGAGTGGTGGTGGAATATGGGATCTGTAACTGGGAGGGCAATTTCCATTTTGGATTAAACAATAACAGCCTGCTTTGGGCAGTTAAGGATTAATCCAAAACCAAAATACCCACCCCTAGTGCCTACCCGGTGTGCTCGCACTTTAGACCACCTAATGTAAAGGTCAAGTTATGGTGTCCATGGTGCCTATTTCACTGCCTCAGTCTCAAACCACTAATCAGTTTTCTGCTGCTCCCTGCCTCATTCACTCCATTTCTTTGGGAAATTGACGGCTTTCTGCTGGGTAATAAATAAATATCCACTTAAATCAGAACGTTTCAGGGTCCCATTCTTCTGATCACCGTACAACAAACATCAGACAGGCAGGCAAGCAGGCCTCAGAGCTTCATCTAGAAAATAGACATTACACAGCAGAAGATAGCGGGAAGGTTGGAAAGGAGGTAGGAGAACAAAGTAGCAAGACCCAACACCAGCCAGCAGTGGAGTGGTTTGTAGGCCTCGCTGCAAAGCTAGTTTGTAAGGTGGAATAAGTTAGTAATGTGGATGTTGACAGTGGCTAGGGGTTGACATGTGAGGTCGTGGGTGGATTCCCTTCTGGAGCTAAAGGAAATCTAAGCTTGCAAAGTCAAAGGAATGGTAACAATCACCACTCAGCCTTCCCTTTGTGAGTTGTCATCTTAGCAGGAGTTTGAGATGGTTGAATCAGACAATCTCCAATAGTACCTTCTTGCCTGGTTTTGTTACCTTGTACCGAGTTCCCAGCATTGGGCTTGATCCCATGCCCCACGGATTGTGTGTGTGTGTGTGTGTGTGTGTGTGTGCAAGCACGCGCAAACCGTGTGGATGTGTGCATTGCGGGCACATTGTGCCCTGCAGAAACCGCATGCACACAAGTCATGGGGTATGGGATTGCAGCCATTATAAGGTTTGTACCATGTTCAGCAAACAATGGGGGTCATTAACATCACCTCATTAATCCATCTGGAGAAAGAGCTAGCTGATGGGAAGGAAACTGAAACTGAAATTGAGATTGGAGGTCCTGACTCATTCATTGCTGGGGGTGGGGGAGCATCTTTTCTCACTTTAACATGCTTGGGATAAGCAGGGCTATCAAAGGGCAAAGAAGGAAACACCCTGGCATGAAAGAGATGAAAACTGTAATACCCCATAAACGAAACAGACTGATAGAATCCATCAGGCTATCTACTGTCCGGGCTGATGAAAAATGAATTACTAAATGTTGGGTGTACCTGGCAGAGGGTAACTGAGAGAATCGCACCACATGCGCTGAGAGGACTGAATAACCCGATATTTGCGTGAGAAACAGTCCAATTTTGGCCTGGGAATTCCAAGCGGGAAAATAGCCTGAAGTCAGGGGAGTCACCCTAAAAGCCAGTGCATTAGTCTGAAGAAGTAAATAGGACTTACTAGCCTGAGGGGGAACCCCACGGTCCCACCCCCCTTTATTGGTCTGGGTACAACCGTTCAATTCTACTACAAGAGGCCACAAGGACCTTTTTCTTTCCCCCTGGATGCAGATGATAGAAACCCACATCAATTCCCCTGGGTTATCCAAAAAATATTTTGAGCATAAACCCATTGGTGCAGTATGCAAGGAAATCCTTAGTAGAGCTGCAATCATAGGGTGGCAAAAGGATGTAGGTAGTGTGAGAGCCTTGCAACATCTTCGCTCTTATCTTAATTGGACTCCCACTCAGGGTTTGGTCCCAAAATATCTAGAATCCCCCATATCAGGGAGGGCCAAAGTTCTGATCTTCTATGCCTGTGTAAATGCAATGCACTCTCGGGTCACTGAGGGCAGGAAGCGGGGAATTCTGTATATTCAGCGTTTGTGCCCCTTTGATGAGGAAGCGGTGGAATTTGTGTCCCACGTGTTGTTACACTGTCATCTTTATGACTCCATTAGGGAGAACTTCCTTGCACCTTCCCTCCAGAAGTTACCGGGGAGATCGGACGAATCCTTGCTAACTTCATTACTAGATAGTGTCGATCCACGGGCTATCAAAGATGTAGCTGCATTCCTTATGCAGGCTTTTCACTATAAAGGAAATTTTCTAAAATTTAGGCCTATTTCGGGGAATGAATCTCCTTAATTTGGGAAATACGGCTCCTTGGCTCTCTGTGTGAACTAATTGACCCGGAGTATTCGCTAATTAGTTTGGCTATGTCTTTTGCTACAGTTGATTGTTTGTTTTAAAAAATTCTTTTTAAGATTTTGCTTTATTAGCAATTTACATTTGTGCAGATTTATCAATTTATTTTGTAATACATGTTAAACATGTTATGTTATGTTTGTTTGTGAGCAATGGCCAGGAGCCATGCAATAAACAATGATGATGAAGATGAAAACTGAAAGAGGTAAGAGGGTGCAAGTGTGTTTGTGAGAGATGATTCTTTAGCTCATGGTGGCCAAACACATGGCACATGCAATTAACTTGATTCAGGTGTCAGCCTCAGGTGATTTAAGGACCCTCCTGCTGGCTCCCAGCTCTAAGGCACCTCAGCAACTGGTCTCAGGAGTGGGGAGGAGCATTGCCATTTAGAGAGGGCCTTCCTCACCTCACAAGAAGGGCTCTCCTAGCAGCTCTGGTTCTGCTGTTCTTCCCAGAGGCAATCTCTGAGAGGTTATGGAGAGGGCGTTCTTGGTGGCCATGCCTAGGCTGTGGAACTCCCTCCCGGTGGAGGCTTGGGTGGCCCCAGATCTCCCTTCTGTTGTATTTGTATAACCTGGCTGTTCCGCCTGCTTTTTTGGCGAAGGGGATGAGGGTTGGGAGGGGGTGGGGTTTTATTCTCTGTTTTTTTGCCTTCTCTTTTAATGCATTTGTTATGCATTTTATGTGTTTTAATGTTGTGAAGCACCCCGGGCTGCTTGGAGCAGGAGGGGTGGGTTAGGAAATTGTTTTATAAAATAAATAAATAAATAGTCCCCTTCCACACATCATGATCTACTGGAGAGACTAGGGTCATTTTTACACGGCTGCCCCCCGCCCCCCTGCAGGCGGGTGTGCAGGGAGGGGGGACTTCCATGTAAATAGCACGGCAGTGGGTGGGAGGATGGGTGGCCGCCCGTGTACACACCACAGGCGTTGGGTGGAGGTGCGCTACCGGCGTACACTCAGTTCCACCCATCACCCACCCATGGAGCCATCCAGAAAAATGGAGGAGGCTCCGTGGGTAGAGGTGGGTGTGTGCCCGTGAGAACGGACGCACACCCACCTCCCCTCACTGAGCCAGCACACCCACCCATCCACCCACCCACCGCTGCCTGTGTGAAAAGGGCCTAGTTTGTGATTTACCAGTAAATCACAATCGACTTCCTGGCTGCCCCTACTTTAGTTGTTGAAAGGGACTGTTGCTGCTTCTACCTGGGATCCTCTGAGTATTTTTTAAAAGAAACTTTAGAGCCAAAGTCAATGCATGCATGTGAGAATTCTGACTTTAAAAAATAAATAAATAAATAGGTTGAGTGTTGACTTGTATGTGCAGAACTGCTGATTCAAATACGCATACACAGAGCTTTTCACACAGACATCCTTTTTTTCCAGCTCAGCCCCAAAGTTAGTCAGTGGGCAATTACAATTTTTCATATAAATACTTAATAGTAATAAATGCAAACTTATGCAAATTAGGGATTGCATGACGTATACCTATTTCCCTCTGACAAATGTTGGAGGGTATGCAAACCCTGTCCAACCATTCACTGACAATGGCCACTTTTACATGGACGCCACCCACCCATGAACACCAAGAAACACCCATCGGATGGGTGGGAGAGCGTCCGTGTAAAAGTCCATGAGTGGGTGGGTGTGTGTGCCCGACCCACCCACCAACACCCACGGAGCAGCTGGGAGGGAGCTGGCACCCTCCATGGGTGGAGATGGGTGTTCAACACTCAAGCATCCGTGTAAAAGTGGAAACACCCACACCCACGTGGACTAGAGCGGCAGAGCCACACTGCGCCGGTGCCACGGGTCACGCATGTGCCCCCATGCAGACACGCCCACAGGGGGGATGCCGGATGTCCGGGCGAGAGCCTGTAAAGGAGGGTGGAACCATGGCACACATGCGTGGACTCCCACGATGGTTGCGAGGAAGGCAAACGACAAGACCAAGGGAACCGACAATGCCCCACATGCAGGAAGGGGCCAGGTGAGCATGGTGATCCAGGAGCGCCTGGGGGGGGGAGCCCTGTCCAGGTGGTGCAGGGGGGGTGCCCTAGGCAGAAGGCACAAGGGGGGGCACGGGTCGGCGGTACGGGGGGGCCCGGACAGGAGGTACAAGGGGGGGTGGCCCTCCCAGGCAGTTGGGGGAGGTCCGGACGAGAGGTACGAGGGGGGGGTACCCTGCCAGGCGGGGAAAGGGGGGGGGGAAATGCACCAAGCCATAACACAACGCACGTCTCCTGGCACAGGGCCGAGGGCCTGCAGCTACCCCCACACTGACCAAGGACCCCTAGCCCAGCACATCCCAAGGACACGGCCAGAGGAGCAGCAGCGATAGTGAGTTGAGCACAAGGCAACCCCCCGCAACCCGTGACGGGAGGGCTGCATCCCAGCCCCGGCACCGAGGGCAGGTGGCCACTGCATAACCTGTCCCCCCAGGGCAGCACCCAGGCAACGGAGCACCGCATCACCGGGACGACGGCCGAGAAGGGCCCCCAGACAGTCAGGTGAGCCAAAGGGCACCCCAGGGGGGAGAGGGGAGGGCATGCCCCATAGGGGCGCGGAGAGGGGTAGCAGGACCATGAGTAACCCCAATGCACCACCCCCAACAGGATACGACCATCTCCACGGTTACCACAGGCACAGGGCGGGCCCCATGTCGCCAAGACACTCGGCCCCCCACACGTGGGTCCCAAAACGGGGAGCCCTGGTCCAGGCAGGAGACCAGGGACTTCATACGTGTGTGGGGTTCTGAAAGGGTCCAGCATGACCTGGTGCTACAAGACCAGACAGGTCTATGAAGCCATCGCCCAGGAGATGCAGTGGCAGGGGTACAATAGGGATGTCACCCAGTGCATGCAGCAGGAAAATGACTTGAGGGCAGGATATAAACATAACAAGGACAACAATCTCAAGTCTGGCCGGGCCATGCGCACAGCCGAGTTCCAGGAGAAGCTGGACAATTTCCTCTGCATAGATGGGGACATCATGGCCTCCCACACACACGGCAGTGCCTTCGCCAGGGGCAGATGGAGGGCCAACACACAAACCCCCCATACTGACCCAATGGAGCAGGGGGCGGGGGGATGATGCCCCTGGTGAGGCCAGCCAGGAAGTGGGAGGTGACAGACCCATTCCACAGAGGGAGGAGGTGCCCCGGGGATCCGAGCACAGAACCATCACACCCTGTGTGCATCCACAGAACCCACAGGCCTACTGGCCACAGGGAGGTGGAGCATGCACGGAGCAAGCAGAGACCCGGGACAGCCCCCAGGAGGTGGAGCAACAGGATCCAGGTAAGATCGGCCCAGCGGGGCCAGGGGTGGGGTGGGGAGGCCCAGACAGAGGTTCAGGGACCCAGGGGCCGATAAACACTAATGACCCCCCTATCCCATTGCAGCACAAGGCAGCCGGTGAGGTGCACGTCCACGATAGGGCACAATGTCCAAGGGGCCCCAGGGTGGCAAGGTGCAGAGGTGGGCAGAGGGGCAGGGTGGGGGGCCCCAGGGGGTGCGCAACCCCAACCAGCAGTGCTCAACAGGGGTCAGGGTGGGAGGGGCTGGTGGCCCCACAGAGGCCCCCACGGAACACAAGATGGACACGAGTCCCACCTGCAGGGATCCACAGCTGGGGGCCAATCCCACAAGAGGGCAGGGCAGGGGGGTCCCTAAGGGGAGGGAAGAGGGGAGCAACCACCAGGCACACTGGAAATTGTGGTAGCGGGCAGCGGAGCGCACCGGACGGAAGCACTAACATGGTGTGCAAACTCTCTTTCACAGAATAGGGTCCTGTTCGTGCGAGGGGTGCGGCTGCCGGCAGCGTGGAGCGGAACCAGGAGATGCGGGCCAGGAACTGGCTTCGGAGGGAGGACCTTGGCAGGGAGCTGCTGGAGGAATCACAGTGGTTGGGGAAAGGGACCAGGAGATCCTGGTGGCCATGATGGCCCGGTCTCGCTCCGAGCACCTCTGGGACAGGCGCCAGGCTGCCGCCCTCCAACGTGAGCAGCGGCGCGCCTGTGACAGGCTGGAGGGTCAGACTGCACAGCTCATGGACCACATGGGGGAGGCGATGGAGGTCCTGTGGCATGACCCCCAGTGCGACCGGCCCCACCATGCCATTGAAGGAGGGTTGGCAGCCGACCACCCCCTGCGCTACGGCCACCCATGGTTCCCCTAGCAACAGCACTACCCGGGCCTGGTCCATGGGATCCCCTTCCCCCACATAGGGCAACGGGACCTGCCGGCAGGGTCGCCCTTCCAGCCTGTACCCCTCCTGGTCCTGCCCCCGCTGCAACCCCAACCCCTCCACTGGGAAGCAATGCCCCCACCTCAGGACCCGGCAGCCCAGGACAACCAACCACCCATGGGCTCGGCCCCACCCACTCCGGTAAGGCTGCAGCATCCCAGGCCCCTCAGGGGTTGGGGGGTGCAACACTGGGGGGGAACTGCACAAGGCAAGACCCCGGTAGGGAACACAGTATAGAACTCACACTGAGCACACGCACCACACGAGATGTGGAGCAATGGCCATTGCCTGAGGCAAGTGTACCAGCTCTGTGAAGCTGTACTGGAACGTGCATGGTCCATAATACCATGGATGGGTCTGTACAGGGGCTCGCTTCATCAGGGATCGCTCAACGGTACGTGTTATGCTCATGTGGGGAGTAGGGGGCTCCCTGGGTGAACACGAGGCACTCAGTGGCCCGGGCCCCGGCGTGGGAAAGAGATAAGTGCACACGAGGATCGCTTATCCCATTCTTGTTTCTCCACGCAGGGACCTTCAGCGGAGGCTGGTGTGGAGCGGCCAGTGGATGACAGGGAGGCTAGGCCGTCCGGTTGGCGATCGTTGCGACTGGCTGCAGCTAGGGCTTGGCCACCTGCGAGCCCCGGTGCTGCAGCCAAGAGGGGGCGAGGGGGCCCCAGACGTTAACCCCCCCTTCCATTGTACAGTTCCTCCTCCAATAAATATGTTGTACCTATACCTTGCTGTCACTTTCTCTGTCCCAGAACATGTGGCTGGTGTGTGTGTGTGTGGCTCGCAGGTGGGCACCAGCAGGGTGAGGGCACTGTACAGTGCCTGCCCAGCCGATGGGGCTGGGGGCAGCCCAGTGAGGCCGCAGGTAATTGTGGTGACTGGAACAGGTGTACACAGACCCTGCACAGGCGGACCTGCGAGTGGCGGCAGGCAAGACATTGCATGGCCCAGGCACCCCGCGGCCGATAGTGAGGGGAGGGCACACGCACCCAGGCAACCCACGGGACCCATTCCTGGGACCCCCTCGCTCACACATGGCACAGAGGCAAGGTTGCAGGTAAAGGGTACTACCCAGCTTTATTGATGGGGTGCACAGGTTTATGGACCGGGGTGTGTGTTGAGCACGGCCCTGTGTTCGGCTGCCTGGGCAATAATACAGTGGCAGAGGGCATCCCTGTTCTCCTCAGAGATGCGCTGGAATTCCCCACCCTGGGCATGTGGGTACAGGGGCACGAGGCCGGTCCTCTGCATGGGTGGTGGGTTGTCCAGGGCAGCGTCTCCTGTCTTGCATACATTGTGCAGGATGCATGCTGCCAGGACCAGGATGGGGGTGTGGTCCAGGTCAAATTGGCTCCTATTCATCAGGAGGCGCCAGCACATCTTCAGGAGCCCGAAGGCCCGCTCCACCATGCTGCGTGCAGACGACAAGAGCTCATTGAACAGGCGGTTGTCAGGGTTGCGTGCCACTGGATAGGCCCGCATGAGCCATGAGCTGAATGGGTAGGCGGGGTCCCCTATCACAACAGGGGCCATGGGAACCCCCTCTATCACATGGTACAGGTTGGTGGTGATCATCCCGTCAAACATGAATGCATAGAAGGGGGAGGCATGCAGGATATGCGTGTCGTGGCTCTGCCCCGACTGGCCGGTGTACACATCTATGAACAGGCCTCTATGATCCACCATGGCCTGCAGATTGATGGAGAGGGCCTGTTTTCAGTTCATGTAGTCGATCTTTGTATGAGGGCTGTGTATGATGGGGATGTGGGTGCTGTCAATGTCCCCAATGCAAAGTGGAAACCCTATTTCCTCGTACCCACGCGGCAACTCTTCGGGGTCACGGAGCTGGATGACCCGCTCCAAGAGGAGCTCCATGAGCAGGTCACACACATCATGCAGGGCTCTGTTCACGGTGGTGGTGCCCACCTCGAACTGCTCCCCCACACTCCTACAGGAATTGGGGGTGGCCAGCCGCCACACCACCATGGTCACGCGCATCCGTGGTGGCAGTGGGAAGTGCATGTTCATCTCCCGCCTCCAGAGGTGGGGGTTGAGGAGTTCCCCCAAGTGGGTCAGGAGGGAGTGGGGCATCAGGAAGTGGTCCAACCTTGGTAGGATCATGCAGTGGGCATNCACAGGCCCAGCCATGGTGGCCCCCACACAGGCCCAGCCATGGTGCCCCCCCACAGGTCCACAGACCCGGCCATGGTGCCCCCCCCATTGGCCCAGCCATGTGGCGGTGCCCCCTCCCACAGGCCCGGTGCCCCCCCCACAGGCCCAGCCATGCGGCAGCGCCTCCCTCACAGGCCCAGCCATGTGGCGGCGCCCCCCCACAGGCTCAGACCCCCCTCCTCCACACAGGCCTTAGTTTACCCACCTCTCCTCTGGCACCGAGTCAGAGATCACTCTCTGCCGCCGCTGGGCCCTCTGCTCCTCCTCCTTGGCTGCCGCTCCGCTCCGGCTCCACACCCAACAAACGCACACACACTCCAGGTAAGTTAAATCCTCCGACCTGACTGACCTCAGGCTCAGTCCTCCTCTCTCGTCTGCGCTGTGCGCTCTGAGCACACAGCGTGCAGCGCAGGTGAGAGAGTCTCTCCCTCCCGGAAGTTGCATTTAAGTAACTTCTGGCTGGGACAGAGAAGGGGGCAGGGGCCCAAGTCGCCCGACCGGGGGAGGGTGGGAAAGGCCGGCCTCAGCGGCCTGGAATGGGAGCGGGCTAGAATGGGCTGGCCGACCAGCCAGCCCCTCCTCCCCCGACGCAGGCCAACGGGGGTCGGGATCCGAATTTATTTTTTTTAAAAAAATATATATATATTTTTTAAAAGCAGAAACAGCGGTGGGACCGGCCCTCCCTGCCGGCCCAGCCCACCGGGAATGTTCCCGGTGGGTTGCATGGCCAATCTGCCCCTGCATGTACATGTCTATAAACAGGTCCCTATGATCCACAATGGCCTGCAGATTGATGGAGAAGGCCTGTTTCCTATTCATGTAGTCGATCTCTGCATGAGGGGGGTCATATGATGGGGGTGTGGGTGCTGTCAATGGCCCGAATGCAATGAGGGAACCCCAGTTCCTCAAAGCCATGTATCACCTCCTCAGGGTCATGGAGCTGGATGACCCATCTAAGAGAAGCTCCACGAACAGGTCGCACACATCATGGAGGGCCCTGTTCATGGTGGCCGTGCCCACCCTGAACTGCTCCCCCACGCTCCTACAGGAGTCTGGGGTAGCCAGCCGCCACCATGGCCGGCCCCAGGGTTTGTGAGGCCATGTGCGAAGTCTTGGTGCAGGGCCTAATTTGCATAATTAGGCACCACCTAATTATGCAAATGTATACATTTACATAAAACTTACTCCCTCTGGACAGGAAGGATTCCCATTCTCCACCTCTCCGAGCAACCATGGAGAAGCATGGCCTCCTAATGCTTCCCCCCCTCCCCAGCCGAGTGTCTACCACCACTCCCCAGGAGTGGTTCCACTGCAGGGGCAGCCAAGCGGGCAGTGACACAGGCACAGAGAGACTGACTGCGTCCACTGCCTTACTGGAGGAGGGGCCAGGGGGTGAGCTTAGCCAGTCTGGCCTCCAGGGCCTGTTGCTTCTTGCTGCCAGTGCCGCCTGTGCCTTGTGCACGCATGCGATGTGACCAGTCCAGAGGTGCTGCTATCACACACACAAGACACCCAAAATGCAGCTAGCTTATTAAGCGCATTATGCCATGAAAAGAGACATATAACCAGTTCAGTTGTGCCCCCATAATCAGTTCATGCTGCCCCCACCCCATAACCAGTTCATTTCTGCCCCCGCCCCCATATAATCTATTCACGCTGCCCCCACCCATAACCATTTAATTTGTGCCCACGGGGCAGCGTGAATTGATTATATGGGGGTGCAAATGAACTGGTTATGGGGTGCGGGTTTAAAGACAGTATTCCTGTTAGCAATAACTTCATTAAGAAGAGTTAGTGAAATAGCAGCCATAATAATCTCAGAACCATATTTGCAGATTTATTTTCCAAGACAGAATAGATATTGCTTTACATCCTAAATTCCTACCTAAGATAGTATAAGTAAGACAGTTGTGAGAATGTGGCCCTTTTTACACGGGTCTCTCCTCCCAGCCGTAAACACGCAGATTTCTGTGTGTTCATGGGTGGGGGAACCCCATGTGAATGACGTGGTGCACGCGCCCATGGTGAGTGGGGGTGCGTGCGCGCTCGCCTAACACGCATCCCCACTCACCCCCCCACTCATCCCCACGCACGGAGCAACCGGGGGAAATGGTGGTTACTATGTGGGTGTGGATGAGTGGTGGGTGAGTGGGGATGTGTGTGCAGCTGTGTGCATGCCCCATCCATGCACTGGCGCGCCCACGGACTCCCCACCCGGCGGAGCCATGTAAAAATATCATGTGAGGAGCCACTCGAAGAAGAACAGAAGGTTGCTACCTTGCAAACAAGGTTCTTTGAGATGGCTCCGAACATTCTCACAACACCCACCCTTCCAGCCCCGCATGGAATTCTTTTCTTATATTTCTAGAAAGGGTTGAAAGGAATTGTCATTCAGAGGGGGAGGGTTATTTTTATACCAGAGGAGCTCAAGATCATCATGTAGTCTATTATTTGAACAGGGTGAGCATGCACAACCCAGTTGTGAGAATGTTTGGAGCCATCTCGAAGAACCTTCTTTACAAGGTAGCAACCTTCTGATCAGCACGTGGGGAGGAGCTGTTTGTAAACAGCTTTATCTCCCAGCTGCCGCTGCAGGGCTACTAGAAGACAGAGGCAGGTGAGGGATGGGATCTGGAGCCAGGGAGGGGAGGAAGAATCACTTAATGGAGGAGAAGCTGGCTGCAGCCTGCTGCCCAGCCAAGCAAGTGTGGGGGTCCCAGCTGGTGACGCCACACCACCACACCGCCATGGCCACGTGCATCCCTGGCGGCAGCGGGAAGTGCATGTTGGTCTCCCGCCTACGGAGGTGGGAGTTCAGGAGGTCCCCCAAGTGGGTCAGGAGGGAGTGGGTCATCCGGAAGTGGTCCATCCATTCCTCGTCCATCCAGGTGGCCAACATGTTCTCCCACCAGTCGTTGGTGCCGGAAAGCGTCCACTGCCGTCGCAGGGTCGCTAGGGTCATGCGGCGGCCATACACGTTGTGGGACCACCGGGCCAGGACGAGCTGGCCTTGCTGGGACACCACAGAGCCCAACAGGGCTTGGTGTCTAATGGCTGTCCGCCTCACCCAGCGCACATTTGCTGCCCTCCTGAGGTTTGCTGCCCTCCTATGCCATGCCCCCAGGAGGACGGAGCCTCGACCTGGCAGGAGGATCAGGGCCATCTGCTGCAGCATCATGCGCAGCAGTAGGAGGGCTACGCCCAGGATTCGCAGCAGTGCGTCCCTGGGCTGTGGGTGCTCATCCTCCATCAGCATGGTTCTGCAGCTCCCCACTTCCAGGAACCCCCCACTGGCTAGTGCCCTGGCCTCTGCGCACTCCCCTGTGTGGCCTGTGCTCCTGACCGGCACTCCCCTTGTATTGCTGATCCACTTCTGTTTCCACCCAGCTCTGTGTCACCGTTCTCTATTTGCTGCTCAACCCCGTGCAACCGCCTCTACACACCACGCCCAACCACCTGCATCGGGTCGCTTATGTACTGTGTAGCCTGGTGGTGGCAGGGCACCGATTGGTGCTGCACTGGGGGTGTGCTGGTGCTGCCACCGGTTGCCTGTACCGGCTGATCATCCCCAAGGTTGCGCCGGCCACATGCCCGCCAGGGGTGGGTGGGACCGCGCGTACTCCAGGGTACCGCTGCATTCACATCTGCTCTACATTCTTCCCTGCCATTGTCCGCCTTTGCATGCTGCAGCTGTGCTTGATGTGGATACTGTGCCTGGCTTGGCTCCTTGGCCTGACACACTGCCCGGCCATGGTCTCGCTCATCTTTCGTCAGCTGTGCTGGATCCCTTCACTCCTGTGTGTGGGTTGCGGAGCCCCAGCCCCAGTGGGCCGGCCTATCTCTGGCATGCAAGGTCGCCTGTGGGTGAGGGTAGTCTCTCGTCATGTGCTCGTCCCAGTCACTGCAGCCCTCCGTCTCCCACCTGTTGCTTCACTGGAGCTGGCCCCACAGCTGCCATGGCTGGTCGTTGTGTGGGGCCCTCAGCCAGGGATGTTGGGGAGGGGTGGTTGCCCTGTGTGGACATGCTTTTGGGGACCCTCTGGCTGAGCCCCAACTTTCAGCTGTTGGTGGGCGACCCCGTCGGTGGCGGATGGCTTTCGGCTCCTGTTGCAGTACATGTGGACGATGGGACATCAGGTCAGTGCCCCAGCATGCCGGGGGCATGACATTGAGCTTGGCTTCACCCTCCTGAACCAACCTCCTTGGGGGCAACCAGCCGCCATTGTCGTGCCGTGTAGTGCTGTGAGGTAACAGCCGCTCGCCTGCTGATGGCACGACCCGGGTACGGCCTCGCCTTGCAGTCCAGTGGTCCCCCTGTTGCTGCCCTGTACACCGGCACCCTTCTGCATGCCCGTGGCATCCTGCGTGCACCCTTGGATGTGGGGACCCTCCTGTGGGACCTGGGCTTGATGTCCCCTGAGGTTGGTGGAGCACTCCGGACCGGGGACCCTATTGCTGTGGAGCTCGCCGCCCTTCGATCGGTGAGGGACCTTCCTGCTATGTAGTCTGCGGCCGCCGGTGCAAATCAGCTCCTTCCCCACTTCCTTGTGGATGCTCATATGCACTCCTGGGGTTTCCGACAGGACCTCTTCACCTGGGAGGGTCTAGCGCAGGGGACTCCATCCCGGGAGCGCTCACCGGACATTCTATGAGCTGCACCTCAATGCCACCCACTCTCTGACACCCTGCTGCCCTGGCCGGTGCTTTGCCTGCCCCCCCGTGCCACTGATCAGGCTGTGCGCTGACATCTGCTTCGATGCTGCCTGCCGCATTGTTCACTAGACCCCATCGTCTCCTCTGGGTGACCGCGGCTCCTTCCCACTGGGGCTGCCATTGTGCCCTTGCCCACTGTCCATGGGCACACCTGTGCCCTCCTGATGTGATCCTCTTGCCCAGCCATGGGTCCGCCTGTGCCCCTCTGCTCTGCCTCTCTTTGCTTGGGGGACCCCATTCCCCTGACACTAATAAAATGCTGTTCCGTGATGGTCTGTCCTGCCTTGTTTCTTTGCCACCTGGGTGCCCCCTCCCCTTAGCGGCCCTCCTGCCCCCATCTGTGTGGTTGTGTGCTGGGGGTGTGCTAGATGTGTACTAGTGGGCACACCAGGCCTGTGGGGTGTGCTCCGGTTGTGTGGTGTGTGTTCCCCTGGTGGCTTCCCTGCTGGGCATTTACGCTTGACCGTGTGCAAGGGGTGGTATTGGCGGTGGGCAATCGGGCAAGCACCCCCTGGGCTCGCCTGTCCGTTGGTGCAACCCCGGCCCCAGCCCCAGCCCCGCACCTCCCCTCCACTCCCCTCTGCTGTTGCCCCCTGTTGGTGCTGTCCGTATGTGGTAGTGGTGATGGATGGGCGGCAGCAATAGGGGCACTGGGCGGCTGCACATGAGTAGGGGTTGTGCTGGCCCCAGCCTTTCCCCTCTAATCCCCCTTCGTGCAGGGGTCCGAGTGGTCTTCCGGGTGGTGGCTGTCAGCATGTGGGGTGTGCCCCTGGTGCTGTTGCTGCCCCCGGACCTCCCAGGGCCCATTGGTGTGGGTGTTCCCCATTGCCCTGTCCCTTCTCTCCTGCAGCTACTGTTGTCATGCTGCTGGCAGTCTTGCGCCTGGGCGGGATGATGCTGCTGCTGGAGCAGGTGGCTTGGGACATGCGGGTGGTGGGGCGGCTCTGCGATGGCATCCGTGAGTGTGCTGCCTGTTTGCTGGGCCCTGTCCCTGTGTCCCTCCGTGGGGGGTTCTGTTCCTTAGTGCTCGGGGCCAGCTCTGATGGCTGTCTCCTCTCTCTCTGTCCCATTCAGTGCAAGCCATGATCATGGAGCGAACCTTGGAGCAGGGGGAGTTGTTGGAGCTCCTCCTGCACATCCTGGACCAGCTGCACTGGCTCGACTTCGTGCAGGTTGAGCGCTGGCTCCGGGCGCGGGGTTGCTGGCCCTCTTGACTGGGTGTTGTCCCGGGCCTGCCACTGCCAGCGCTGGCCCCCCATTCTGTTGCCCCGTCCCCTGGCCCTGCCCTGTTGTTGCCCCCTGTTGCTGGTTCCCCATTTTATTAAAGGTTATTGTGTTCCTTCCCTGTGTGTCCATGTTGTGCTTTGCTTTGACCTTTCCCCTTGTCCGGGTGCCTCTGGGGGGGGTGTTGCGAGGTTGCCTGTGTTGTGTGGTTGCCTTCCGCCCCTTTGCCCCCTGTGGGCTGTGTGCCCGTCCCTGTGTGCTTCTGTTGACTGCTGTGTGCCGCTCTGCTGGGGAGGCTGGCGCCGGACCGTGTGGGCTCTGTGCCGGGGCTGTGCGGAGTCGGCTCCTTTGTAGCAACTGTCATCCCTGCTCCCTCCTGCCCCGCCTGCGCGGGTCCTGGTGGCTGAGGGATGGGGCCGCGTTGTACGGCTTCATCTGCCCTCTGTCGGCCATGTTGTGCCGTCGCTGTGCCAGGCGAGGCTTCCCCGCCAGTCCTGGCTGTCTGTGTACTTCCACGGGTGTTTTTCCTGGGTGCTTCCCGGGATGGGTGTTTGGCCGCTGGGTGTTTGCCAGCCCCTCCCCTTTCCGTGCCGCAACCCCCCGTGGCACTGTCCGTGTAACTGTCTCCCTGCTCGGCGGTGCCAGGTGTTTGCTGGGTGTGCTCCCCCACCCTTTCACACCCGTCTCCACCCATCGGCGCTATTGCGCCGTTCATGTAAAAATGGTAAATGTGGTGCTTGCAGGCAGTGCTGGCCTTAGAATTTGCAGGGCCGAAAGTGAAAATAAAATTTGGGGCCCCTGCAGCCCTGCCCCTGTAGCCATGCCCCTTAATAACTGGCAGTCTGATGCTTGCTTAGGAGTATAAAGAAAATACTTTTGTGGGATGTTCAATCTGACCCAATAGGACAGTCCTTTTGAGGGGTGTGGGTGTAGGAGAGTGTGTGAGGGTATGATAGAGTGAGGAGGCTGGGGCTTTTATGTGCATGATAATGCACATGATAATGCTTTTATGTGGGCTGGCTGTGTGGATATGAGGGGTAAGTGTGTGTGTGTGTGTGAGAGAGTGAGAGAGAGAGAGGTGTACATGTGTGTGAGATGGACAAGAGAGGGGCCGTAAATAGATTCCACAGACTTAGCAGTCATCTGCATCATCCCAATAAAATCCTGTTCCTTTAATTACTCGTATCATGGGGAGCTATATTGGGCTGCAGCAGCAGCTCCCGGGGAGTCTCCAGGACTTAACGAAGGGGTGGGGTTGGGTCATGGGTGGCTAGTAAGGTTGCCACATCTTGTGGTTTGACCCTCCAGCTCCCAGTAGGCCTAATGGGAGTCTCACAGATAAACCATGTGTGGCAACCCTAGTAGCTAGATTGAGCTGGGACAGAGAGGCAGATTGGCAGGTCATGTTCCATCCATCTGTAGCTCTCTGCTCCAGCACAGTCTCACTACCTGTCTCCTAGCAAGCTTTCAGGGGCCCCTTGGAGACTCGCTACCTCCACAAACCTCGGGACCATTGTTGGAGCACCTCAGGAATAGCAGTAGTGTTGTTGAGGCTCTAGTGGCCCTTCAGGATCAGCGGCAATGGGGCTTTAGATGCAGCACATCCTGTGGCCCCTCTCCTCAAAGTATGGGGCCCAGAGCAACCGCCTTGATTGCTCCTGCCTAAGGCTGGTCCTGATTAGTTACAGGCAAAAAAATAAACTCGAGACCTTAAGAGAGGAGCCAAGTTTGCTTTTCAGAGATCAATGTTCCATAAAGAAAATCACCACTAGATGTCACTGCCTCTAAACCTATCCTGGAGATACAACAAATCTCTTATCCAGAGTTCTGTTTTGTTTCACCTTTTTTTTTTTAAACCAGATTTTTTACTCTGATTTTTCTTTTCTGATCTTCCCAGAACTTCACCCCCTCAAAATCCTCAAATCTGGCATTAAATTGGAATATATAAACTGAAAATGTGTCTCAACACTTTAAGTTCAAAATATACATTGTATGGATGTTCTAGGAGAACTCCAGAACAAAGGGTATAGATCCTCCTTCTGCTGAAGTCAAAGGCTCAGCTCCCCCATTGACATTAAAGGTTGAAGAATGTTCCCTAAATGTTGAAAACCCAGGAAACATTACAAGTTAAAAATTTTAAAATCCAAACATATTGAGGGGAAGAAAATGCACAGTTCAGAGGTGCTGGGAACCTTATCTCTGCTCTACTGGTTACAGTCGGTGGGACTATTCAAGAGTAAGTGGTTTGTGGATCACAGCTGCCATAGTTTTCTAGACTTGGTGTGGGGCATTGTGATTCTTATGTGCCTTCCTGTACACATAACTATAACTTGGTCGATGATCTTTGCCTGGTGATTGAAAAAGGGAACTGTGTCCTGTTGATCCTGTTAGACCTTTCAGTAGCCTTTGATACAGTTGACCGTTAGATGTTGTTGACATGACTGCAGGACTAAGCAGGGGTGCGTGGGACTGCTCTTCAGTGGTCCCATCATTACTGTCGAGGAGATTGCTCATCAGGACCTCTCTTGTGGTATCCTATAGGGTTCCATCTTATTACCCCTCTTGTTCAATGTGTATCTGAAGTCATTGGGTGAGATTATTCAGAGGTTTGGAGTGAAGTGCCATGGGCATGCGTATGACACCCAGCGCTGCGATGCAGAGGGCATGGTCATGTCAGCCGGCTGGGCCGGCGCAGCCGAACTGCGTCTTTCACTTCCCGGCTGTGTTGGAGCCAGGGAGGCACCTCCACCAACAGGGACTCCCCCTGCTGGCCCAGCAAGCTCCACTTCCTGTTCTTTTGGAGCTGCCGGTGCGGCCGCGGCACTAGGTGAGGCCACACAATCTGCCTTCAGGGTCCGCCCCTGCCGGGGCCCCAATTGGGTTCCTGGGAATCCTCTCCCCCTAGCCCTGAAGCCCCAGCATCGGGACCTGACAGTGGGTTTTGGGGTGCAGGTGGGATTTATGAAGGGATTTATTGTATTTTGTAACTCTTATTACTGTATGCCACCCTGAGCCTTGGGGAGAGGGTGGGGTATAAATTTAACTAAATAATACACAATGAAGAGCTATCCTGGTCACTCAGTCTCGTGCCTCCATTTTCCACATCTGGGAATAATACTGAGGGGGGAATCACACATGCAGCAATTATCTGGATTTTTTAAAACTGGTTCTCAATAGTTCGCTGTTAACAAGTCCTGTTCCATTCACATGCATGCCATACCGATTTTAAGTACAGCGAAATAATGCATTCAGACCTTCTTGTAGTGCGTGCTTACCCGGCTGCTCAGTACGGTTCAGTTACAGGAAGTGGCCTGTGGGGAGCCAGAAGGTTGCTACTTTGTAGCAAAGTACAACTTTGCTACAACCTTTGCTGCAACTTTGCAAACTTTGCAACAACCTTTGCTACAACCTTTGTAGCAAAGGTTGCTACTTTGTAGAATCAGGGAGTAAAGAGGGAGAGCCTGAGGCTGCTGGAAAGAAGCCCCTCGCATAGTGAGGCGCGCTGCTTCTCTCCCTGGTTTCTTTCCGGTATCCCGCTGCTGCTACTGCTGCAGCACTACGGTAGAGGCAGAGGCAGATGATTGAAAGTCCCTTGGAGGGAAGAACTTTTTTGGGGAGAAGCATGGAGGGGAAACATGGAGGGGAAGAACTTTTTTGGGGAGAAGCTGGCTGCAGCCTGCACCCAGCGAGGCAACTACAGGGCTCCAGCTGGTCTCACTGCTTCCGGTAGGGGCAGGAGTAAAACAGCGCACTTGGAAGCACGGTTGCATTCACATCAGAAAAGATTACACACTAGTTAAAACCAGTACGATGTTGCTTTCACACTGCTGTTAAGTGCGGATTTATTGAAAACGGACAGCAAAAAGGTAGGTTTGAGTAGCTTTTCAACACGCATTGCTTTAGTGCGATATTGACTCCATTTAATCGAATTTAGGTGTTCAGACAGGCATGAAACATTCGGTTTTTTAAAAAAATCGCACAAATCAGAACGTGTGAATCCCCCCTTAGTTTCTCAGACTCTTCATTTGCCTTGTATAGTTAAGCTCCAGTCCTGTCAGTACTTAACCACAAACAGCCCCGCTAATTTCAGTAAGAAAGACTGAGTTTAGTGTGTTTAGGATCAGCACTTTAAACTGTAAACTCTCTGAATTAGGAATTGTGGAGTTATGGTGAAACCGGGTCCTACAGCAGTTCCCAAACATTTGCCTGTGTAACCCCATTTTGAGACTTAAGTGTTATCTCATGACCCTAGACAGCAACAAATATTTGCAAAACTTATTAGTTGGAATTGTGGTCCTACGTGAAGATGGCAGAACCCCAGTTGGGGTCACGACCCACAGTCTGGGAGCCTCTGTGTTTTAAAATTACCTTAAAATCCACATACTGAGTGCTATCAATGAATTTCCAAGATTGATTTGGAGGAAAACTAAAGGAGTGCTGAAATTTTGGGGGATAATTTAGTAAGTAAGTAATTTATTACTGAACAAGCCAACAGGCCATGTCAGACACCAACCACATAAATAAAAAACATAACACATAAAATTTTCACATAAGGCAATTACCAATACACACACACACACACACACACACACACACACACGTATGTATATGGTGGATTCAGTAATGATTAATTGATAATGGGCATAGGCTGCAACTTTATTAACATAACAGTAGGTGGCCCCTCCCCAGGCACACCCAGCATCACGTCAGGCACCGTGTATATGTGTACCTACCATTGACGCCTTCAGGGTAATACCCCTCAAAGGGCCCTGTGCCAATGTCAGTCGGGGAACTGTTGGATTTTATTAGTGGTCAAAACCAAAAAACCAGAGTTTCACTGCCTACTGTTCCAGGACCTGTTAGAGCTCTGGCTAGGCATCAGCAGAGTTTACACACAGCAAAAGGAAAATAGCTCGAATTCTCAGTAGCTATAGTTTAGAATTAATCAATACCTTGGAGATTGTTTCTAGATTGAAAATAATCTACTTTATTGAGAAATACATTGTGATAGGAAAGGCCTATCCCTAGATCTTTCTATCTAGCTGCCACCAGCATGGTGGCCAGTCATGTTGAAGGTCAGAGCATTGGCGGTGCATCCCCTAGAGAGTCAGGGCCAATGCCCCCAGCCCGAGTGACTCGACCGCCTTTGGGGAAAAATAAAAGTCACGCCGACTTGAACCTGGGCTCATGTGCGGAGCCAGCTTGAAGAACCTTGTTTGAAGTAGCAACCTTCAGAAGGTT
>QEPC01005946.1:397222-417610 GCA_003113815.1 Sphenodon punctatus
AGCAATCCCCTCCTTATTCTCTTGCAAATCCTCCTTAATGGCTCTAAACAGCTCTATTACTTGGGGCAGTGCTGCTGAGTCCTCTAGCTCTCCCGGGGTTTCCCGTGTCCCCGCCTCCGCCATTTTAGGAGCTGCGGCCTCCCCCTTCCTCACACTGCGGCGCAGCAGGCAATATCTTTCTATTGAGGTATCTAAGTCTTTCTTTTTTTTTTCCAGGGTCATACCTTTATCCTCTGTTGTAGTTGTGAGCCTTTTTAAAATCTTTTTCTGTGGCTTGGTCGCTTTTTATCTGTCTTCACAGCATTGGGTTCGGAGGGAGCTCAGCCGCGCGCGTCTGCTATTCACGCATGCCCAGTCAACCCCCCAATATGTTGCTGTTTAAAACAATAATGAAAGGACTGTAACCCAACCCAATGCGTTTCAGAAAATTCCCTTCCTCAGGGGTATTTTTTTATGCAGTGAAAACCTTTCAACAAGGCTTTGGCTTTATATTTCATTTAATTTCATTTTTAATTTATACCCTGCACTCTCCCATCCAAAGGTGGCTCGAGGCAGCTCACAACATATCATAATACAAAACATAAGGTGCACAATACACCTATACAATTCCTCAAAAACAAAACACAACCTTACAATTTAAATAATACAATACATTCAACGTTAAATGCAGCAGTACAATAACATGTCACCCTCCCCATTAATCTCCTAACACTCCTAGTATCTAACCACCTTCTTTCAATACTTCCCATCCCCCACCCTGCTTCCACCAAGGGGGGGAGGGGGCCTCCTCCTACCCTCCTGCTCTCACCAGGAGGGAGGGTCCCTTCACGAGCTATATACACATATTCCCCTTCCCACCAAATACTCACAACTCCAGCCCCATCTGCCGGCCCCAGTCATCAGGCTCAGCCAAAGGGCCCAGCCAAATGGCACACCCCTTTGCATGTGCCTGTTTGGCATGTGCCCCTTCGGCATGGCTGCCGGCACAGCTGCCGGCTGCTGCCAGAGCTTGTAGGGGTGGACCGGAAGTCGGCTGTCCCAGGCCCCGCCACCCTGCTAAAAGCGGAGGTGGCAGCATCCCATTCCAGCTGCCAGGTATGCATCTCTGAACCCGCCGACACCCAGGCTCAGGGGTAGGAGACAGAAAACACCCCCTGCCATAGTCGGGGGGGGCAGTAGTTTGTCAGACCTTACACAAGGTTTGTCAAAGCAGCCAGGAAGTTTCATCTAGGTAGGAGCTTGACCCTGTAAATAACTAGACTACATATCAATAATTCTTGGATACATCAGTGTACATGTTTCTGGGATCAACCTTGATATAAAGCCAAGGCCTTGTTGAAAGGTTTTCACTGCATAAAAAATACCCCTGAGGAAGGCAATTTCCCGAAACGCATCAGGCTGGGTTAAGATTTTTTCATTATTGTTTTAAACAGCAACATATTGTTCACATATATCATGAGTGTGCTTTAAAAGATGTTGCATCTATGTAGAAATTAGGTTCAGTATTTTGTTAAAATATGTTGATCCACCCTGAACAGAGATAATTAAAATGTTGTTTTATTTGAGTATGATTTATATAGAGAGATTGTTAGATTAAATTTATTTTCATTATTTGTTCAGTGGCTTTTTTGCTTTTGTGTGTGCATTTTTGGGCCACTGTTGCTTTGTTGTTTGTCTTTCTTTTACCCACACACATCAACAACATCTCATGATCAGCTGTGTCAAAGGCCACTGAAAGATCTTACAAGATCAACATGGTGCAATTCCCCTTGTCAATCTCCAGGTACAGATCATCAACCAAGGCCACAAGTGCAGTCTCTGTGTCATACTCAGGATGAAAGCCTGACTGAAATGAGTCCAGGAATCCAGTAGCATTGAGATGAGCCTGGAGCTGTCGGGCAACCACCATTCAATAACCTTCCCTAAAAAGGGAAGGTTAGAAACAGGGCGATAGTTGGCTGGTGAGTCCGCGTCTAGAGATGGTTTCTTAAGCAAGGGCCAGACAACTGCATTTTAAAGAGTGTCCAGAATCCTACCTCCTTGACAAGAGGCACTTACAACCCCAGCCAGCAACGGTCCCAATGTCTCCTGACTGGCTTTCACCAACCAGGACAGGCAAGGATCTAATTCACAGCTGGTTTCCCACATCACAAATTCTCTGCATCGGTGGAAGATACCGATTGAAACTGATCCAAACAAACAGGACAAGGCTGTTTGGATCCATAACCCCAAACTCTGACTCCGCAGTTAAAAGAGCAGTAACCAAATCATGGTGAATACAAGCAATTTTGTCTGCAAAGTAATTAATAAAAATATCACAGTAGAGAATTCTAATTCCTGGTGGAGACAGGCCAGATTAACCAGACCTCTGACCATCTGGAACAACTCTGCCAGATGAGACTTTGCAGATGCTGTGATAGCAGAGAAGAAAGTCTTCTTTGCCACCATCACAGCCATGGCATAGTCCATCATAAATTATCTATGCCGCAACTGGTTGGCTTCAACTCATGCTCAACTCAACTTCAGCATGAGCTGAGCGCCACTTGCACTCTAACCACCTACCCTCCTGTTTCAACCATATCAGGTCTTCTGTATCATCTGGTCCTGCGCTGTTGCAGTGGCAGGAGCGGTGCAACCATGTCGATGGCCATGGTCAAAACACCATTCCATAAAGTGACCAGGTCATTAACAGAGTAGCCATTAAAGTTAGTGGGTATATTCCCCAGTGGTATTATGTGGTTGCTAATAAAAAGAAACTCCTTTATGAAGGGAGGAAGTATCCCATTCCAATGCTAAATTTGGTTTTATGCTTAAAATCATTACTATATTGGCCAGCATTTCTACGTATACCATTATACCTGGAAGATACAACAATTCAATTGTTCTGCAGTATTAAGAATTGGATTTAATTTTTAAAAAAGGAAAGGAAAAAAGCCACTCCTATTTTGATTAAATTGAATCTCCAATTATAATATTTGTTAGAGAAAAATTATTACTTAAACAGGTTGGTACTAATTTAAATAACTAAATTAATTGCCATGAGGAAATACTGGCCGTTTTCTTTTGAATGGTAAATGGGACTAATTGCTTTTGGAATTATTTTATTATTCTTAATTTTGATAGGAGAATGCTCAGGCTAGGGCTATTGCAAATACACATTGCAGACTCCTGCATGTGGTCATGCCAAGACACAATCCACCTTGTGCAGAAAATGGGCCTCTATAGCGGGGTCCTCACACATGTAGGTTCAAAGGGTGTTGGGGGGGGGAGCTGTAGCCAGTAGTAGTTAGTGTTACTAGGAGTAAACGGATATGTTTGTTAATAGATCATAAGGGTTTGTAAGGTCTGGTTGGGTTTGAATTAAGCTGATTTACAATGATGATGCTAAGTTGAAGATAACAGGATGTTAAGCCCCAAGGAAGGATGCCAGAAGTGAGCAACCTGCAACTGGTAGAGGTCAATTTGAGGACAAGTTGCAGACCACAGAACTCGCTAAAAATGTCTTAGAAGTTACATTTTTTTCCTTACAAACCCCACTTAGTTGGGTGATATTGCATGGACTCATGTGCTTCCTTTGCTTCTATAGTAGGAAAAAACATGGTTTTAAGTTTAGTAATAAGGCCATAAATGCCAGCCTCTCTGCAGCTGTTCCTCTTTTGCCACTTAGTGCACTTTTAGACAAGCCTCTTCTCTTTGTGGATTTCTCAATCTACTCTCAGGAATCTCGCGGGGGGAGGGTGGGCAGCAGTTTAGATGTGCCTCCCTACACCAGATGTCACCCAACTGCCATTGAAAACAGCGGTGCCTGGCAACTCGTGCATTCATGTTACATCTGGATTAGTCAAACCCCGATAATGGCGGCTGGGCAAGTTCCAGTGCAGGGAGGCACCTCTAAACTGCCTGCCCCTGTGAGACTGCCGAGAGCAGATTGAGAAATCCACAAAGAAGCTCATCTAAAAGGGGCCTTACTGAGGCACCCATCTGCAGATGCTACAAGTATGATACCTACTCAGACTTAGTTTGGGTAAGCCTTGTGCTAATCGCCTGGCCAGCGATTAGTACACCATTAATAATTAGAATTTTTTCTTTTAAAGTTTTATTTTTTTAAAATGCTAAATCCTTATTACTCTGATATAATTATTTACATTTCTAGCTGCATGTTTGTTGTTTGTTTGTCATTTATACTCATAGGGGACAATCCAGCAGTCTGCGTGTGCCAACCTCTATGCGTGCTGCATGGCTCGAATGCGCACGCTCAAGCGCACTGGGCAAACAGCACAGCTGCACAAGGCAAAGGTACAACCCAGGCCGATGCAACCCCCGAGCCCACACGCCCCGCAGTCTGGTGGATGGAGTAGAAGCCATGCCTGCTTCATCCCCAGGGCCACGGGGCGCGCAGGCCTGAGAGTTGCACCAGCCTGGGCCACGCCCCTGCCCAGTGTGGCCACGCTGCGCACGCAGCACGTGCATGCACCCGAGCACGGGTGCTCCGGCCTGAGAACTGCGCCTGTGGTCAGCGCACACGGGCCGCTGGATCATCTCCAAATTGTATATTTTGTTAATTGGTTGATTGTATCCTTACTTCAAAACTCATTTACCCATGAAGACAACTGGTTTATTTTGGGTACAAGGTCCTGGTAAAAACTTTGTTCCTGGATTCATTTCAGGATTTCTATACTGGTTCCCAGTCCTTGGTCCCTGCTTTTCTGCTCCTGTCTTGCACCCTACCTCAGGACTGACTGTACCCCGTGCACAACCCTGGACTATGAGCTCTGTCTACCCCTGTTTTAAATGTACCTCATATGTCCACAGCTCCTCACTCAGCTTTGTTCCTGACCACGTCCCTGCAGTGCTTACGCTACCCTGCCTTGAGATTTGTGCATACTGACCCCTTGGCTTTTGACCCCTAACCCAGCTCTAACCCATGCTTCCCCTGAGACACTACCTCACAACACAGTCAGATTCCTGACACAGTCTTGGTTTAATTGATTGGCTTTCCTTTTCTGTTTTTCCCAGAATGCAGCTATATGAAAGACATTTTCTGCATACCCTTGGAGGATTGAGCAGATCAGTTAGAGAACATGGTACATTTGTAGCTGCTGGCCTGTGGTTAAGACTGAAGCCAAGAGGATCAAGCACAGCTGATTGTTTTTTTTTTAATAACTTGCCAAGCACAGACACTTCTCATAAAAGCACTGTCCAGATTTAGCCTGTTATTCTGACAGCTACTCTGGACACAAAGTGATGAGGTTAATAGCTATGGAGTCTGTCCCCTCAAGAAGGTTTCACCCCTCCTCCCCCACCTTGACTAACGGCATCAGAGAAACTGCAGATTTAAACAGCAGGATATTAACCAGCACCAGATTCATTTAGATTTATCTTCCTTAGATTAGAGTCTATAAAAATACAGGGATATGATCTTTTGGACATGTCCATACAAACACCACTGCACGGGGTAAGCAAGTCTATCCAAGGTTACTTTAGTAGTAACTTTAGTAGTAACAGCAGTTAACAATCAGAGATTGATAATTTAGGAGCCGTCACACAAAATTTTATAAACAAACCTAGGGGTAGACTTATCCAGGGGTAAATTACTCCAGGATAGGTAATGTTCATGTAAATGTGTCCTCAAAACACAATGATCAGTAGGAAAAGCAGAACTTTTCAGACCTGATGTCCAGGACATAAACAGATTTCAGGGGCAGAGCCAGGACTGGCACCAGGAGCAGGTCCATATTAGGAGTGGTCCATATTAGGAGTGGGGGGATAGGCTTGGGTGTAGACTTTATTTCAGCCGAGTTTTTAAAATCACAGGTTGAGAAATGGGCAATTCTCTTAGCCCAGGTATTTACTAGTGTTAATGAAACAGGCCGGATTCCTATAAATTGGCTTCTTAGTTTGGTAGTGCCTGTGTATAAGAAGGGTGACCCCATAGTACCCTCCAATTATAGGCCAATAAGCCTGCTATCATTGATTGGTAAATTGTACGTGAAGCACCTGTTGTTAAAATTGCAGCTATGGTTGGAGGTGGAGGATTTCCTAGAGCCGGAGCAGGCAGGTTTTCAGAAAGTCTCCTCAACAGTAGATCAGATCCACATCCTGTCGCACTTAATAGATAAGTATACAGGGTATGGGTCTTGTTGGAAGGACAGATGCCAGAGGTTATATTTGTGTTTTGTAGATCTTCGTGCGGCCTTCGATTCAGTTAGTAGAGATAGGCTCTGGCACAAGTTGTGGGGTACTTCTTTGGACCCACGGCTCCTTTGGCTTATAGTAAAATTACATAGCAAGAACATATTAAAGATAAGAGTTTCTAAGAGTTTGCCCTTCTCAAAGGCACTCCCTATAAATAAGGGGGTGCGACAGGGGTGTATTTTGGCCCCTACCTTATTTAATATATATTTTAATGATGTTGCACACATGCGAGATGGTTCTATTCACCCCCCCAAAACTTGGCCAAAGAAGCATTGCAATTTTATTATATGCGGATGACGCAGTTTTAATGTCTAGAGCAAAAATTGGCTTCAGACGAACCCTGGAAAGATTTAGTCATTATTGTAAACAGGAAATGTTGGAGGTGAATTATGCAAAAACTTTTGCAAGTGCTTTTGGCCGATAGACGGCCAGATAGATTGTCACACAGATGGTTTATGGATGGGGTAGTATTGGAACAAGTGAAAGCCTTTAAATACTTATGAGTTTTCTTTGTGGTGGTGGGGAAATTGGCGATATCATTTTAATTATATTAAAAACCATGTGAATAAGACTATTGACGTTTAAAAATGTTTTATTATAAAAGGGGAGGTCAACAAGTCACTCCGGCTTTGAGATGATACTTGTCACGAGTTATGGGACAATTTTTGTACGCAGTATCAATCTGGGGGTTAGTTTTGTTAAATGAATTGGAGGCCCCACAAAATAAGATTTTAAGATCCATTCTGGGAGTTCCGTTAGGTACCCCAGCTTCTTTATTGCAAGCAGAAACTCTTGTTTCCTCTGTAAAGGCGCGAGCATTAATTTATATAATGAATTACTGGTTAAAAGGAGTCGTTCGGGTACAGGATATGGCACCACTCAGGAAAATTTTGAGTACTGATCAATATTTGTCAAAGTGGAAGCGTAAGATTGAGGAAGTGGTGCAGAATCTAGGATTTTCCAAAGAATTCTTCTGTGAATTAGATTTTTTGACAGCAAAGCGACTAATCATAAGAAGGGTCCTGGATCAGGAGCTTCAGGCAACTACCGTTTTAATTCGGAACCAAAATATAGCTCCAGGATATGATTGGTTGATACCTGACAAATTGGAAGATTCTTATTTATTTATTTGGGAGAATCCACAACTTAGGCGTGCATATACATTATTTAGGTTTCAATTATTCCCATCAGCTGTAACTGATGGGAGATATCGAGGCCTCGAACGAATGCATAGATATTGTCAAATGTGCGCCCAAAACCAGATTGAGGATTTGTATCATGTTTTGTTCTGTTGCCCATTGTATAATGCCCTGCGTTAAAGATATTTATGGTCGTATACATCGGTAGTGCCTTACTTACCCCAGGAAGTGGTATTCCAAAAATGTTTACATGCCAAGGATTCAATATTATCTCGTGCAGTTGCAACCTTTTGTATGTATGCAATGTCCCTGCGGGGTAAACAATTGGATAACCAAGGATTGTTAGAAATTTATCAGGAATGATTTTATATATTGTAAGTGTATAAAGTTTAGATATTTTAAAATATGGTAAGTTCTTCTGTTTATATTGATCTGATGGTGTTTTATGATTAAAATGTGAGTATTTATAGGATTGTAAAGAACCTTTGGGTTATACAATATAATAAAGTTTATTTATTATTATTATATTAGGAGTGGCATCAGGATCAGGGCTAGACAGATCAAGGTCAAGAAAAGGCACTCTGCCAGGTCAGTCAGGTTCAGGATCAGATGGACAAGAACAGTTAGGTGCAGATCAAGACACACGAATAGAAGGTGAGGCATTGCTCTGTCCAGCTTCCTGTTGCTGCTCGATGGTCTTTGGCTTCCTGGCAAGATAATCAGGAAGCTGGAGGGTGTGGTCATGGGGCAGACAATCAGGGGCCTCTTAGACAAGGTTCCAAGCTGCTGTCAAGCAGCAGCAGTGCTGTGAGGCTTGGCCACCATCACAGTGTCCCAGAGATGTTGACTCCTGATAAAACCTGCTTGTGCCGGGAGTGGCTGTTTGGGGTAAGTGTTGTCAGGATGAAGTCTCCCCAAGTCAGTCATGTGGCGTCACGCCACTTAGCTTCCCACGCCTCAGATTAATGCACTTAGAGCAGTATGGCTGACCCCAATGTTAGATGGCATTGGTGATGCCAACCGGAGCGATACCTATAAAGCATTGCTGAAGATGGAGGACAGGGACGCAATATTGTCCATTGCAGTTTTCGTTCGGTTGGCACTCAAATGCAGAGAGCAAATTCAGTCTAGACAGGACAAATCCGCGGTTATCCCATTGCCATGCTAGCTGGACTTGGCCAACTGTTTTGAGTGTCTTACGAGGTACATTTTAATACGTTTTCTGCCTCTCCTGTGTTGAGGAGAGATGGCAATTTAAATTATTGATTTTAAGATTTATAGCATTATAGTGTGGCTGTGTACCATTATTGTTATATTTGTTATATTGATATTTACAATTTCAGCTACGGCGAGAGCTAATTGCCGAATATTACTATTAAACCTATTAAACTATTAAACCTATTAAACCTAGCTTCCCACGTGCATTTTGTTTCTATAGAGAGAGAGAACACAATAGATGCAGCCCCAACAGAAACACAATAATGGTTAAACTTAACTCTGATATGATGAATCCCTTGCTGAGCTCCCAGCCATCTCTACAGGGCCAAGCCCCATTCAAGGCTTCCAGCCAAGTAGTGGCTCCAGGGTGAGGCTTTCCCTCTGGTCCTTCCCATCCTTACATTAGCACCCAAACCAGCTCCTAGTAAGACAGAGGGCGTTTTCAGACAAGACACTCTCCACCGTCCACCCCTTATACATTTCAGGGCTGCAGTGTTGCCCTATAACCTGTATAGTGGGTGGGAAGTGTCTTGTCTGAAAACATCCAGAGAAGTCTCAGTTCTGTCCCCTTCGGCAACCCACACCGGACTGACGGTTTCCAGAGCCTCTAGCTCTTCTAGCTCCTATTGGGCATGGGCTTAGGGTAAGAGGCAGGACATTCTTAAACAGATTATTATTATTATTATTATTAACAAACATTTATATAGCGCCAGCAGTGTACCTGGCACTTTACAAAGTAATAAAATAGACACGGTCCGCTCCTAGGGCTTACAATCTGAGAGACAGGAGCTGGGGGAGAGACTTAGGAAGGGGAACAGAGGGAGAGGCAAGGGGTCTAACATTCATGAAGATGCGAGGTCTCAAGTGCACGTACTTGGCTTGGTTATGATGAGAATGACAGCAGACAGGTTTATGTTGCAAGGATAAGGGTAAACCGATCATAGGTATAGGAATAGTGGCTCAGCAGGATAAAGAGTCAGACAGAGCAGAGCGAAAGAGGTGAGTTTTAAGGAGAGAGTTGAAGGTATGAAGGGAGGGGCAAGGCGGATGTGGACAGGGAGGGAGTTCCAGGCATGGGGGGCAGCAAGTGAGAAGGGACCAAGGCGCTTAGGGGAGCAGGGAAGGCATGGAAGGGTGAGAGAAGGGACAGAGGAGGAGTGAAGTGCACGGGCTGGAGTATGGAGGGCAATAAGTGCAGAGAGGTAGGGGGGAGCGAGGTTGTGAAGAGCTTTATAGGTGAAGACTAGGAGCTTGTGCAGGATTCGTTCAGGAAGGGGAAGCCAGTGAAGCGAAGAGAGGAGGGGCTGCACATGGTCAAAGCGACTGGCGAGGTAGATGACCCTGGCAGCAGAGTTTTGGACAGAGATAAGGGGAGAAAGGGGAGACCGGGGAAGGCCAGTGAGAAGGAGGTTACAGTAATCGAGGCGAGAGATGACTAGAGCATGAACAAGAGTTTTAGCAGACGAGACAGAGAGAAAAGGGCGAATCTTAGCAATGTTATGAAGGGAGAAGCGACAGGATTTAGCAACAGAGTCAATGTAGGGTTTAAAAGAAAGGGGTGAGTCAAAGATGAAGCCTGGGCTACGGGCTTGGGGGACAGGCAGGATGGTGACTCCATCAAGAGTTATTGACAGTGAGGAAGGAGAGGAAGGATGAGGGGGGAAGATAAGGAGTTCAGTTTTAGCCATGTTGAGTTTGAGTTGACGTTGAGACATCCAGGTAGAGATGTCAGAGAGACAGTTGATGAGATGAGCTTGAACAGAGGGAAACAGATATTATTAGAGCTGAAATGAATCGTACTGAATGCTGTTTTCATAAAAAAACCCAGCCTGTTTGCTGTCTCCCTTGCCACGTAGAAACTTACTGGGTTTTCACCACGTTCATTTGTTCCCATTTGGTAATGTCCATTAGTAGGACATTTGGTACTTTCTGGCAGATTGGTACAAGCTGGAATGTTCATCATGTTGGCAGGAGAAGAAAGCAGGCACAGTACACAGACCAAACACATCATGCACAGCCTCTGTCTCCCACCTCTTCCTCCCTCTCCCTTCCCCCACAATTGGGAGAAGAGCACTTGGAGGTGAAAATGGCATGGGGTTGGGAGCCAGGAAAATGTTAACAGGACAGTTCAGTTAGTTTATTTCAGCAAATTTGCTATATAAAGTATACATCAACACAACACATCACAAATACACATAATAAATAAATAAAATAAAACTCTCTGCTTTTCAAAAAAGAATCATACAGAGAAAACCTAAAATCATATATATATAATATCCAAATATTACAAATTCAAAGTTCAAAAGGGCAGGGAGTTGACCCTTCTCAAGCAACTCTGCCCTCTCGACCTAGCACTAGGAGAAACATAACCACTGTTTTAATTGTTGACATATCCATAGAAGCTATTAGCAGTTCATAAGTCTCTTCTGGGGAAGCTATTTCCAGGGTTACCACAGAACTCAACCACAGTTTCCTAAGCTCAGCATATTGTGGGCACTGCAATAGGAGATGGGGGAGGGTCTCTGTCACATCTGGGCATCTCCTGCATGTTCTTTCCTCTTTAGGGACTCGTTCTCTTCTCCCCCTCACCTCTGCTGCCTCGAACAGATTAAAGCGGAATAGCATCGCCATTCTCCTAAGCCTAGGGTCCTGAAGCTGCTGCAGATACAATTCCAATCTGGCCTCTGTTTTAACCCTGGGATAGTACAATGAAACTTTGTTACAAGCAAGAAGTTCAAAGTCCTTTGCATGGGCCCACTTTTTTAACAGGACACAAAAACACCAATTACAGTAGGTACTGGGAAATGATGGTAAAAGCTGTGAAAAGTTGTGAAAAACCACCACCTGCAATTTCACGTATCAAAATCTTTAAATGGCCAAGAGCCACAAGACATGCATGTACCACTTTGAAGCATCTGCCAGGCTGTGACCCTCTCCTTCGTGACTGGATGCTGAAACCAGTGCTCAGTGATATCGGCTGCTGCCATTCTGATGAAAAAACTGCAATTCAACTGTTAAGAATCAGGTGCAATGAACTAAGACACAGGAGGACCAATAAGGTAGCACAGGGCTGGGGACTGGCCCTGGCCAAGAGCCATACTTGAACTCATGAGCCACAGCTTGCCCACCCCTGGCCTAGGCCTTTGTCCTGCAGGTCCCATCCAGCCTCACTCTGAGTCTAGCCCTGTAAGGACTCAACAGTCTGCTGCTCTGGGTTGTGACCCTGAAAGCACGTTTCTGACCTGGGCCTAATACTGAAAAGATTTTGTAGCCTACTCTGCCACATTGCTATTGAGGAATAAATGAGGATTTGATTCTGCTTTGGTATTAGGCAAAATTCCCACCAAAGAATGCTGGCTTGAATCAGGATTGTGGGGTATGGCTTATTATTTTTAGCAACTACAACAAACAGACACTGTCTCTAGACCAGAGGTTTCCAAACTGTGTGTCACGACTGAAATAGGATCACACTATCTTGATAAATACTAATATATTATGCATTGTCTTTGTTAATGTCTGGAGACATAGGATTAGATTTAAGTCTCAAAATAGGGCTAAAATGGTTGGGACCCACTGCTCTAGACAAAAGCAAGTATCCATATCTTTATTAATTATTATTATTATTAGCAAGCATTTATATAGCACCAGCAATGTACCTGGTGCTTTACAAATTAATTGAATAGACACGGTCCCTGCCTTCAGGCTTACAATCTGAGAGATGGGAGGGGGGGGCGACACAGGAAGGGGAACAGAGGGAGAGACAAGGAGTGTAACATTCACGAAGATGCGAGGTCCCAGGTGCACATGCTTGGCTTGGTTACATCAAGAATGATGGCTGGTTGGTCCATGTGGTGAGGATATGAGTACACAGACCTCAGGTAACACGTTGTACTGGATAGAGAGTATCAGCAGGAGTTAGGTGAGTGGAGTGAGGAGTCGGGGAGGGCAGAGCAGAAAAGGTGGGTCTTGAGGAGGGATTTGAAGGTACAAAGGGAGGGGGCAGACAAGGCGGATGTGGGCAGGGAGGGAGTTCCAGCTGTGGGGGGCAGCTAGGGAGAAGGGATGAAGGCGGTTAGGGGAGCAGGGGAGGTGAGGGAGGACGAGAGAAGGGACAGAGGAGGAGCGGAGTTCATGGACTGGAGTACGGAGGGAAATTAGCACAGAGAGGTAGGGGGGAGCAAGGTTGTGAAGAGCTTTATAGGTGAAGACTAGGAGTTTGTGCAGGATTTGTTCAGGAAGGGGTAGCCAGTGAAGAGAGAAGAGGAGGGGCTTCATGTGGTCGAAGCGACTGGCGAGGTAGATGACCCTGGCAGCAGAGTTTTGGACAGAGATAAGGGAAGAAAGTTGAGAGCGGGGGAGGCCAGTGAGAAGGAGGTTACAGTAATCAAGGCGAGAGATGACCAGGGCATGAACAAGGGTTTGGGCAGAGGAGACAGAGAGAAAAGGGTGAATCTTAGCAATGTTATGGAGGAAGAAGCGACAGGATTTGGCAACAGAGTCAATGTAGGGTTTAAAAGAAAGGGGTGAGTCAAAGATGAAGTTTAAGCTATGGGCTTGGGGGAAGGGAAGGATGGTGTCCCCATCGATGAGGATCGACAGGGAAGAGGGAGAGGAAGGACGAGGGGGAGAGGAAGGATGAGGGGGGAAGATAAGGAGTTCAATTTTAGCCATGTTGAGTTTGAGTTGACGTTGAGACATCCAGGTAGAGATGTCAGAGAGACAGCTGGTGAGGCGAACTTGGATAGATGGAGAGAGAGAGGGAGTAGAGAGATAGAGTTGAGTGTCATCAGTGTAGAGGTGATATTGGAAGCCATGGGAGGCAATGAGTTTGCCTAGGGACAGGGTATAGAAAGAGAAGAGGAGAGGGCCAAGGACAGAGCCTTGGGGGACACCAACTGAGAAGGGAAGGGAGGTGGAGTTGGCAAGAGACACATTGAAGGAGCGATCAGAGAGGTAGGAGGAGAACCAGTCGAGGATGGAGCCACGGAAGCCAAGAAAGTGAAGTGAGTCCAGCAAGAGTGAGTGGTCTACAGTATCGAAGGCAGCAGAGAGGTCAAGAAGGACAAGAATGGAGTAGAGGCGATTAGATTTAACCACAAGAAAATCGTTGGTGATCTTAGCGAGAGCAGTTTCAGTAGAGTGAAGGGGGCGAAAGCCAGATTGGAGGGGGTCAAGGGAGGAGTTGGTGGAGAGGAAGTAGAGGCAGCAGGGGTAGACAACACATTCCAGAAGCTTGGAAGCAAAAGCCAGACGTGAGACAGGACGGTAGCTAGAAGGGTCAGAGGGGTCAACAGTGCACTTTTTGAGGATAGGAGAGACAGTGGTGTGCTTGAAGGCAGAGGGGAAGGAGCCAGTAGAGAGGGAGAGGTTGATGATATGCAGGAGGGAAGGGCGACAGTGGAAACAATGGAGGTCAGGAGGCAGGAGGAGATGGGGTCAAAGGGGCAAGTGGAAAGGTTGGAGGAGGAGAGCAGTGAAGAGATTTCCTCAAGGGAGGTGGGAGGGAAGAAGGACAGGAGAAAAGGAGTGGAGGAGGGAATAGGAAGAGAAGAGGAGAGGGAAGCGATGTTGAGGCGGAACTTGTCTATCTTGGAAGTGAAGAAGGAAGCAAGATCCTGAGCAGAAAAGGAAGAGGGAGGAGGAGGAGGACAGGAGGGCTTGAGAAGGGAGTCAAAGGTGGAGAATAGGCAGCGAGGGTCCCGAGAACAGGACTCAATGCGGGAGGTGTAGTAATGCTGTCTAGCGAGGGAGACAGCAGAAGTAAGGGAGGAGAGACAGAATCTGAAGTGAAGGAAGTCAGCATGAGAGTGGGATTTGCACCAGAGGTGTTCAGCAGCACGGGTGCAGGAGCAGAGGTGGCCGATACTGGGGGTGAGCCAAGGACGGGGGTTGTGGGAGCAGGCAGGGTGGGAGGAGAGGGGGGCAAGGGAGTCAAGGGTGGAGGAGAGAGAGGCATTGAAAGCAGAAATGGCAGAGTCAGGAGGAGGAGGAGGAGGAGAAGACTGAGGGGAGAAGGGGGGATAGAGAGGAGGCAAAGTCCAGGGGGTTAATGGCCTGCAGGTCACGGAAGGGGCGTGGAGATGGGGAAGTGTTAGGTTAGGGGGGGGGGAACCCCGGGGAAAAGCCCACAGACACAGCAGAGTAACACCACGAACCAAGGTTTCCTATGTGGACACACACCTACACGGAGCCCCACTCACAAAGAGGAGGAAAACGACCCCTCAGGTTATTAGTTGGCCCTATATGTCCCAGTAGGAACGAGGCCTTGTCATCATAGGGGTGGAGAGGTAACGCAACCTTGAGTGGGGCCCCTCCACTCACACCCACCACCACAATCCAACACCCAAGTCCCACCACCACTCTCTCTTCTATAGTGCAAGGGTACAGAAATGAGGAAGTGTGGAAACCAAGTGGGGAACACAGGGAAACAAATACCAGGCATGGGGGTAGGGGGAAGTAGCCTCATATCAAATCAAATTTTATTAAAGCTTGACCACAGGTCATTGCTTACAGTAAACACCACAGATACACACATAAATCATATTAACCACAAACACCACAGAAATCTCATTACAAGTAAAATTATTCACTCTAGCTATCGAATGGCCAAAGTCTGTCCAGTAACTATCCAAGCGTCATAACTCCATATCACATCCAAGGATTTTATGCGCCAAAGTTCCCCTCAATATTCATTTGTTCTCCTGACCAAAATCGTAATTGTAAATACATGGTGAGTATACAAACAGTTATGTTAATTCATATAATTCACAAATAACCTGCCCCATGGAAGTACCCGCTCAGGGTATAGTCACCTCCATGGGCATAAGATAAAACCACACAGACATCATGGGATCGCTATAGCATTTTGTACACTTGACATCAATTTCCCAGTGATCTTAGACCATATTAACTTGTAGGAAAAAATTTATATTCTAGGAATAACTTGCGATCGTGGAAGGCCTGTTTTAAAAATTGCACCGTCTTAATGGAATTATCAGGTACATTCACAAGGTACGCAAGAAGATCCCTATCCGACCGACCCGGTAGTTCTCTCAACATGGGGGAGATATACCTGTCCCTTATTTTATCATAAAGGTGGCAGTATAGAAGTACATGTTGGGTTGTTTCCGTAGCATTCTGCTCAAATGGGCATACACGTTCTCCGTAAGGCATTCCTGTCATTCTCCCCTCCATAATCTTAGTGGGGAGGGCATTCAAACGGGCACACATAAGGAGATATCTCCCATATGCTGACATAGGTGTCATAATGTATGGTGCCATCTCTCCTCTTGTGGGTAACCAATAAAGGTATTCCTTCAAGTGGGCATGTTCCCTTAGAGCTGCTATCTCTGTTTGATGTTCGATGTCCCCCAAGCGGGATTGGGCTATAGCCTTAGCCGCAACCGGGTCTTTATCCCGAAAATATGCAGGTCCAAAGCCCATTTTTTGGAAATGCAGTTCCATTGCAGTTATCCATGAGCTTTTAAAGGAATCTTTTTTCAAAAAAGGTATTAGCCCAATTTGAGTGTTACTACCAACTTTCAACCATAAATTCTGGGCCATTAACCATGCAGAATAACAAAAGCTAAACTGCCCGGTCTCTAATCTAATTGCTACGTTTGGGATACTGCACGGAGCTCTCATTATACTGCGTAGGAACTTAGACTGAGTGACATTTATATTGATTGGTACCAGAGGAACCCATAATTCTGCTCCATATAATAGCTTAGCTTTCGTTTTGCTATTAAAAACTTTTATTGCCAAATCAGGTCTACCACCTCCCCCTTTAGCGAAATATTTCCGTATTGCCAAGGCAGAGGCGTTAACTGATGGTAATTGCAGTCTGTAATGCTCTCTCCATGTGCCTGAAGCATGGAAATTAAGGCCCAGATATTTAAATGTTCTAACTTGTGCTAGGGTATGCCCATTCATATTCCAATTATATATCTTCTTTTCCTTGGAGAAGACCACCACTTTAGACTTATCATAATTGATCGTTAAGTAATTCTGTGCACAGTATTCGGCAAAGGCCTTTAGCTGACGTATTAAGCCGATCCTATTCTGTGCCATTAGTGCCAAATCATCGGCATATAATAAGCAACCAATTGGCCTAGTTTCCAGTTTGGGAGGAAAAAATTCATATCTGGTAACCGCTGCTACTACATCATTTATATATAAATTGAACAAGGCAGGGGCCAAGATGCACCCCTGCTTTACTCCCGAGGTTGTTCTTATAAACTCTGTTATATGTCCCAACATATCCAGCTTAACAGCAGTCAGGGATTGGTCATATAGTTTCTGGATTAACATCAGCAGCCTGTTATCAATTTCAAGATTCCTTAACTTACCCCATAGGCATTCTCTGTTCACTGAATCAAACGCAGATTTCAAGTCCAGGAAGGCCACAAAGAATTTGCCATTTCGTTCTCTGTACTTTTCTATCAAATGGTATAATATCAGGCATTGTTCTATTGTGGACCTCCCTGTCTGAAATCCTGCCTGTTCTGGGGCCATGATGTCCTTTTGTTTTATCCAATCTCCCAATTTCTTGGCCAGAAATCTTGCATATATCTTGGCCACCACACTTAACAGACTTATCAATCTATAATTATTGGGATCAGCTCTGGCTCCCTTTTTATAAATCGGTACTATGATAGCTTTACCCCAGTCATTGGGCATATTTCCAGTGGCATTAATTGCAGTAAAGAGAGTTGCCAGGATCGATGCCCACCATTCCTTATGGGCTTTAATTAGTTCTACTCGAATATGGTCATATCCCGGCGCTTTCCCTGATTTACAAGACTCTATTATTTCAATCAGCTCCTCTTTGGTAACTGAATCCCAGGCTTCCGGTAAGGGTACTATCTCTATGCTAGGCGGTATCGGGCTGCTCCTAACGTAAGATGTCCGCAAGAAACCTTCCCAGGTGTCCTTAGAAATTAAAGGTGTTTGGACTATGCCACAATTACGGTTCGTGCAATTGATTATAGACCAGAATTTTTGTGAATCATTCCTCTTACTTGCAACAATCAATTTGTCCCATTGTTCCTGCTGATATTGTGACTTCTTTATTTTTATTATATCTTTATATTCCTTTTTCAGTGCAATATAACTATCCAGCCCTACAGTACTATCCCTATTCCTATATCTTTTATATGAATCAATGCATTTATTCCTAATTATCCTACAATCTAAGTCAAACCAGGGCTCATTTATTCGGTTGCCTCGCAAACTCCTATTTGGGTGTAAAGCAATTATATATTGGCTCACATTACGTATAATCTGGCTCACATTACGTATAATCTGAGTGTAAGTGTCCACTACTGCTGCCCTCCCCGTCCCAGCCTCCATAGCTGTCTGCCATTCTGCGCCCTTATCTTTAAGTAGCCTCTGGGGGGAAAGGGAAACCGGGACCCAGGGAAGAGAGCTGGTAATGGGGGAGGGGAAGTGAACACACTCACACAACTCCACACAACCTTACTCACACCCACACACCTTCAATCCACATGCCCACACACTCACACACTCCCAGACACTCCACGCTCTCACTGACTATGTAATCCAGATAGTAGTTCAAATCCACAATCTCTCAGGGGGCCAGTCTCACAGCACTGCTGATCTCCAGCAGCGTGCAAGTACTGGCCGCATCCTCAAATAGGATGAGCCCCGCCCTGCTTAGCGTGCAGTCGTTCTGAGCAGCGCAGAGTCTCTGCTTCGTCCCCCACCAACATGGGGTGTGTGGCCTCATCACTCACTCCCTGCTGTGCCGGCTGTGGCGCCACCCCTGGGGCCAGCGTGGCCTCGTTTCTACAGGCCCCGCCCCTGCTGTCATTAGTTGTGGCGTGGTGGCCCGGAATCCCCCCCCCGGGGCGCCCAAAAGTGCCAAATGCGGGCCCTGGCCCTTACAGGAAGAGGAGGAGGGACAGCGGGAGACATTGAAAGAAGCAAGGAAGTGGTCAGATATGGGATGAGGATCCAAGGAGAGATCAGAGACAGAGCAGTTCCTAGAGAAGACGAAATCAAGAGAATGGCCATTAGCGTGGGTGGGGGAGTTGGTCCAAAGGTGGAGGTTGAAGGAGGAGGCTAGTGAGAGGAAGCGAGAGATGGAGGGCTGGGAAGGGACATCAATGTGAATGTTGAAGTCACTGAGGATGAGAGTGGGGGTATCGTCGGAGAGGAAGAAAGTGAGCCAGGACTCAAATTCAGAAAGAAAGGAGGAGAGAGAGCCAGGGGAGCGGTAGATGACAGCCACGTGGAGTTGGAGTGGGGAGTAGAGGTGCACAGAGTGAGCCTCAAAGGAAGGGAAGGAGAGGGGGGAGGAGAAAGCAGTTGGAATTGACAGGAGTTAGTGAGGAGGAGGCCCACGCCACCACCCTAAGCCTTTGGGGCGTGGCTGGTGAGAAAAGGAGAGACCCCCAAAGGAGAGGGTAGCAGGGGTGACAGAGGGGGAGATCCAAGTTTCAGTAAGGGCAAAGAGCTGGAGGGAGTGAGAGAGGAAGAGGTCATGGATGTAGGAGGCTTTATTGGCAGAGGAGCGACAATTCCAAAGGGAGCAGGAGAATGGGAGCTGATCAGGGGGAAGGCAGGGAATGGGGATAAGATTGGGAGAAAGGGGGCAGCGGGGCAGGCGAGATATAGGGAGGGTGGAGGAGGAGCAAGGGGGGAAGATAGCCAAGGGGGAGGAGGAAGTGTGAGGAGATTGGCAAGAAGTGATGGGGTGGGGGGAGGATGCGGGGGTGGTGGTGGTGGTTCATATCTTCTGAACCTTGATCTTCTTTCTCCAGTTCAGTTCAGTATCAACATAAACATACCATAGAGGCAGACCCCACAGGGAAACCATTTAGATGAGAATGTTAGAAATACCTTTGTGCACATCCTTCAATCCACACGGAAAGCACACAACTCCAGAATGAAAAGCTATTGATTGTGGTCTCTACATTCTGTTGTTCCCTCCATGCTGTTTGCTGCTGCTAAGTGTCAGGTGCTGACTGACACCAGCTTCAATTAACAGTTTAATTAGAACTGGAAAGGAAGTCACATAATTGTGATTTTAGTCACGCACGCACAAAATTTGCAGACACATGAGGAAGGGAAAGTGAATCACATTTTAAAATAGATACCTTGCAAGCTGTTTGCTGTGGCAAACAGATTTATTAATTAATTGCTATTCTTATATCATAACAAAGTATGTGTTAATTATTATTATTTAGGGCTTGTTATAAAGGGGAAAAGAGCAAAGTGTCATGGCACTGCTACCGAGTGCTTAGTTATAAATATTACTGCTAGTGCTGTTGCTTGGCATTTGAGCTGCAGCATGCTAAACAGTAGCAGCAATTCTACCACGCGACATGGCCACTGAGAAGTTTCCTGTAGAAGCCTTGAAGATGCTCCAAGAGCTAATTAGCACCCATGACAGGACATAGGAAGGCCAAGAGGTTTCGAGAAGTCTGGGACAAAATGCATACAAAGTTCCCTCCTTCTTCACAGCATCTATTTCTACCCTCATTCATATTGCGTGTCATGCAGGGGCGGCTGGTGGCTTTTTAGTTTGGAGGGGCAGTAAGGCCATTCGGCCCACCGACGGGCGGAACCAGGGCAATGGTAGGCGGAGCCAGGGCAACGGTAGGCGGAGCCAGGGCACAACCCAGCAGCAAGAAGTTCCCAGGGTGAACATCAGAAGATGGAAGAAAACACAGTAGTCTAAAATGCACTTCAAGCTTAAAATGAATAACGTATAAACCCCAAGCACAGGGAAACAGTGACGAAACAGTGGCACAACCCAGCAGCACATCAAGCTTAAAATGAATAACGTATAAACCCCAAGCACAGGAAAACA
>QEPC01005946.1:431100-452679 GCA_003113815.1 Sphenodon punctatus
TGACAGTGGCAACAGCTGAGAGATCTTTTTCAAAACTGAAGCTGATAAAAAACTACCTCAGAAGTACAATGTCTGGAACTCGCTTGACTGGATTAGCTTTGTTGTCCATAGAAAATGAACATGCAAGAAATTTAGACACCAAGGAGATGATCGAACGCTTTGCACAAAGGAAAGCAAGAAAGTGTACCCTTTAATTCTGTTCTTTTTCTCAGTGCCATCATGACCTGAGTAAATTTCAGATAACTTATTTGTTTATGTTGCATAACTGTATATAGTTTTTATGTACCTGACTATATTCATTGTTGTCAATTTCATGTTTTCAAAAGTTATAGTTGTAAAATACATTATATGTTTCTAAATGTTGAACGATGTTAGTGTTTTGATTGGGTTTTTGATTACTTACCTTGGGAGTTACCCTTGCAGGTGGGGGGATCATAATTATGGGCTGATCCTGGGTCCTCCACAGTTATAACTCCTAGCTGCTGGATTTTGTTTATTTAGAAGCTGTCAGCAGGCCCCACCCCATCCCTTAAGCCCTGCCCCATCCCTTAAGCCCCGCCCACTTTGGGGTTTTGGAGCGCGCGCGTGCAAAGCACGCGCGCACATAGGGGGCCCATAACTGAGACTTGAGCCTGGGCCCTTCTCAACCTTGCTATGCCCCTGTACTGATTGTGTTTTATATTTTGTATTTTTAATATTGTAAGCTGCCCTGAGCCGGCTTTGGCAGGAAGGGTGGGGTAAAAGATTAAAATAATAATAAAAAAAATCTCTCACAAAGGTTCTGCGCTTGCTCACAAGTTTTGGAACCATATCAGCTGCTGTAGTTGGTAGAGTAGTACAGAGTCGTCGACTCATGAGAATCTCAGCTGGACTCCACCCATGCTGTAGTGGAGCTGAACAGTATACCATGGCATGCATACATATATATAAACTTTATATATATAAACTTTAATTGCGGGGCCAATAGGCCATTGCAAGCACATAAATAAAAACACAAAAAAACACAGACAAAAACCACCACAAATATATACAATAATTAATTAATTAAGTATGTGAGCAAACCGTCAAACAGGAAGACAAAACATTAACAATATTAAAATACAAATATACCATGTGGGTAAACAGAAGAATACCCGAATGGAAATCAGAGGCCAGGGTCTGACAGTCGCAGAACCTCCCTCCCTTCTTCCTTACATGTGGTGGGCGCCCTCCCCTTTCTTAATACCAAGGCCTTATAGAGGAAAAGGGCCACATCCCTAGTTTTTGTTCCTTCCCGACCAGACAGTAGCGACACCAGTGCCTGTTGGTCATTCAGGAACGGATTCAGATAGGGCAAAATCCACTTAGTACGTAAACCAGTATACCATTCACAGTGCAAAACCATATGCTCTATAGTGTCAGGAACCCACAGCGTGCAATCACAGGGGAGAGCTAACAAATGCCTCCCCTTAAAATGACTCTCCGTAACACCAGAGGGGAAAACGCACAACCTAGCCAATGCCATAGAGAAACATCTGCGGACTTGGGGGCTCAGCTGATGGAATAAGTACAATGCCGGGGCAAGAAGGAACTCATACAGCTCCATAACCGAAGCCAATGAGGTCATACTTCTGAGGGTGGCGATCTCCTCTTGGGAAGAGATATCTGCCAGCCTTTGGGAAAAAAAGGGCCCTAATGGCCCCTAAACCCAATGAATGTAAAGCATCAAATGCAAGACCCATATGACAGAGCCTAGCCCTCACCTGACTAACCCAGGCATTATCCTCGGCTAAGACCAAAGTGGCCAATGGGGCAGTACGGCAGAAGTGTAACTTTAGCCAGTACCCTATGGCCAAGTGCCAAACCTGAGTCTCAATGGGAGACAGCCCGGTTTCTCTGCGAAGAGCCACATTAGGGGCATGATTGGGCACCGCGAGAAGGGACCTTAGGAACTTGGTCTGGACCCTTTCAAGTAATACAAACTTCCCCTCCGCCCAAAATTGGGCCCCATAAAGAAGTTGCCCCAGACATTTGGCCTTAAAGACCTGGATGGCCGGAATTACCAAGTATCCCCCTCTAGACCTAAAAAAGTTGCATATTGACCTGGATACTAGTTTAGCCTGACCAATGGCCGCCTGCAAGTGCACTGTCCAGGACCCGTTGGCCTGGAAAACCATCCCCAGGTATCTATAGGAGGTGACTTGTTCCAGCTTGTGAGACCCCTGTCTCTTATACACATCTAGATGTGTATAAGAGACAGGTGAGACCCTATGGCCCATCTGTGGATCTTCCGTTTACAGGAGAAATACATAACTTTGGTTTTAGAGGCATGCATACATACTCTTTAACACTGTTATGACTATCAGCTGTGGTGTTCCGTAATTTTGCCATCTCCAAGTAACAGGAGTAATAGTCAATAGCAATGAGGTAAACTGAACCTTTTCAGGTGAATAAGTCGGCTCCTAACACCTGCCATGGATAATCTGGTAATTTGGTCATGAGACATGACTCTACAGGGACTGATTGGTGTTGAGCATAAATCTTACTGGTGGCTACCCAGTTCTGTATGTCATCATTGATAGAGGGTCACCAAACTGTCTGGCGAGCTCTAGTTTGACATCTTGCAATGCCCTGATGAGCTTCATGAATCTTCTCTAGGGTCTTCTGCTGCAGTGCTGGAGGTATCAATACTCTATTGTGGAACATGACTAAATCCTGGACAATGTGAAGATTGTCTCCCTCTTGTTGGTACCTTGCTAGTTCAAGGTTTTGTTATTTTTTCCACACAAAGGTTTCAAGGTTTGTTTTATTCTTTCACACAAAGGATCAGCTTCTTGAGCTTCCTAGATCCTTGTCAGTAATGAAGCAGATATAGGTACCCCCTCTTAAATAAGGTCTACGTAAACAGAGTGTAGCAGCAGGGGTCCCAGAGCTGCACTGGGCATCAATTTGGGAATTAGCAATCCCGTGCCGTGCCCTTCCAACTCTGTCAATCACTCTACCCACTTGAGGGGTAGGTTAGCCATACCTCCCCTTTAAAAGAAGACACTTATGAAAAATACATGTTGTAGGGTTGCATTGTTTCCAGTGCAGTCCTGCACCATGTATTTTTCTTAAGCATCCTCTTTTAAAGGGGAGGTATGGCCACCCTATTGAGGGGGGTGGACTTGCAAGGACCCCATGCTAGTGGGTCCTTGCCCTTGCCCTTGGCCTCCTGTCTCCCCTATAGCCAAGGCCTACACCACCAGCAGTGTACAGTTCAGTTATGTGGACGAAAGCCCTTCCAGTCCAGAGACCCCTGTGGTTCAATACAGTTTAGTCCCTTCCAGGCGTGGCCCCAAGCTGGGCAGATTCCACCTGGTTTAAGCAGGCTTGCTATAGTTCATCTGGGTTGAGCCGTCCCTCTTCTGACGGATCCCTGGGCTTCAGGTGGGGTTTCTCCTCAGGAGCAGGGAGTCCACAGCAAGAGCTCCTATGGCCACCCTAGCCAAACTGAGTTCAGGCCCTTTATAGCCCTTGAGTGTGCTCAATCTGACTAGCACCTACTGAGCATGTCTGGGGACTGAGGGTGTTTTCAGACGTTACGGGGCCAGTTGGCCCTGTACCGAAAACAACCAATTCATCCCCCGCCGGGATGACCCCGTCACGCCATATCAGATGTGCCGGGGGATCCCGGTGGGGAATCTGGGAGGGGGCGGGACCGCACGGCGCAACGTGCAGCCGCACGGCCTCGCCCCCTCCCCGTTCCCCGCTGCCTGCCCTCTGGGGAGACGGGTGGGTGGCAGGGCCAATGCAGCTGCAGCGTCTGGCCAAATTCGCCACGGCCAGGGATCCCACCGGTGATCCCGGGCCGTGGCACCCGACCAGACGTGATTTTTTTTGGTTCCCGCCAGGGATCACTTTCACCATGCTTCCCGGGAAATACCCCTGGGGAGCCCGAGAAGCGTGGTTGAAATTGACTCCATGTGCCGATTGAGCGTGGCGAACATCTGGTGGCTGCCAAACAGACGTTCGAGGCACAGTGACCACAGGTGGGTATTCACCGTGGTTCACTGTGATCTCGTAACGTCTGAAATCACCCTTAGACTCTGGAGAGACTCCGGGGTTCTGCAGAGCACGCTCCAGGACTTAGCTTGAGAAAGGCTTCCCAGCCCCAACTGGGCATGTTTCAGAAAATGGGTCCATATTGAAACCCCTTTCCCAGTTTTTGGAATTTTTTTTCAAACCATCGATCCCCCTGCTTCCCTCATATCTTAGGGATTCGCAGGATTTTAAAAATATTATAAATGATGTTGACTGGCAATTTGCCCCCAGCGATCTGATCCTTGTGACTATGGATGTCACGACCTTATATACAAATATAGCCCAAGAAGTGTCTCTAGATTAGAAGTCATTCAGGAGACTTTAGATGCCAGTGACAACATCCATCCAGCCACTTTTTTTCTTGTGCAATTAGCAGAGATAGTCCTCACCAGAAGCTGCTTTAAGTTTGGAGACCAATTCTATTTACAAAAAAGGGGTCTAGCCATGGGTTGCGCAGCAGCACCAGAGATAGCTACTCTCTTCATGGGGCGTTTTGAGGAGCACTACATCTATGATATAGATCGAAATCCTTTTAAAAACATGTTTTCCTGTACAAAAGTTTTATTGACGATTTAATCTTCATCTGGACAGGATCTATAGCAGAACTTGAGGGATTCCACCAGTATCTCAATGGGTGCATGGCTAATATCAAATTCGAGCTCAAATATGACCATTGTAGTGTACATTTTTTGGATGTGTGTTTGGAATGGAAAGAAGTGAGGATGATTACATACACATACAAGAAAGACACAGATGCCAACTCCTTTCTACATTATAACAGCAACCATCCCAAACACCTTAGGAAAAATCTGCTCTATAGTCAGATGATTAGAATTAGGAGAAATTGCAGCAGCGATGGCCTGTACATACAGCAGGCCAATGAGTGCATGGCAGACCTGAGAAGAAGGGGGTATCCTGAAAAGGTCCTAAAGAAGTGCTTTTTTAGAGCACTGGAGTGCACAAGAGAATCACTCCTAATCCCTAAAGAAAAAGAACCACGTGAAAGAATAGTTTGCCCCCTTTACTTATAATCCAGGAGTTAATGATATTAAGAAGGCCATATTGAGAAATTGGCATCTGGTAGAACATACACCTGGGTGCAGCATGAGACCCATGTTTGCATACAAAAAAACCAGATCAATTCGAGATATGTTGGTTCATACAGGGACCAATATAGATAAATGTGATTTTAGAACTTTACCAGGTCTCCCCCCTCCTGTGGGGCACTTTAAATGTGGCAGCTGTGGTGCCTGTCAGTACAGCTTGACAACAAAGGAATTTATACATCCAATTACAGGTGAAAGATTTCCCATGAAACACTTCTCTGTATGCTATTCTGAATTGGTGGTTTACATTATTGTATGTCCCTGTAATCTATTATATGTGGGCTACACCACCAGAAAAATCAAGGTGAGATACTAGAGCATGTGGGTAACATTAGGAGTAAGAATATCAAGTAACCCATAGTACAACACTTTATCTCCATGCAACACAAGGCATGTGAATTGAGATACACGTGTTTAGAAAGAATTCAGGGAAATAGGAGTAATTGTACCAAGAGATTACAGAAAAGAGAAGCATTCTGGATTTTCAGATTGGACACACAAATTCCAAATGGTTTGAATGAAAATAATTCATGGGCAGTTTTCTTGTGAGAAGAATGATTATTCATAGAGTTGGGAATTCATAATTGGCTGTGGTGCTTTTGGTTATTTGGCATAAAATGTGTTGTATTTCAGAGCCTATATATATATAAGTGCTCTGTTCTGAAATGTTATATGTATGTTTCTTAAGAAATCAATAATGGAACTGGAATACAGGAGTTATCAGGTGGAAACATGTTTTATTGAGATATGGGGTTTACATACCTCTAAATCACCTATATACAGTTTGGAAAATGTATGAATGAATACAGGTTTGTGCTGCATGTCCACAATAGGGAATGGCATTCATCTAGGAGTCCAGATCAGTATGAGCGTTAGCTCAATGCAGCAATTTAGTCTGCATGAGGAATAATATAAAGTTGAATATGCAAGAATGTAGAAAGATATGGTGTATTTTCTCCCCTTTTGATTTAGCCTCTGAAAAACTGGAGGGGAGAGAGAAAGAGTGGAAAAAGAAAACACCAGAAAACACCATAAAATTGACAAATACACAATTGATTTGTAGAAAAGAATAGGATTGTAAAAGCCCAGGACTGGGGCCAATGGCTGAAACCAATGAAGACACAAGTGTGCTTACTTAAGAAAATTGGCCAGCTCTGGGAGAAAAAGAAAGTTGATCCATCTGATTTGAGCCCCTTTGATGGGCTTCCCAGTGGTCACCTGGAGATCTAGGCACCTATGGGTATTTTCAGACGTTACGGGGCCCTTTGGCCCCGTACCGTAACCAACGTCTTTGTTCCCCGCCGGGGTCACCCCTGCACGGCCCAACAGACGTGCCGGGGGATCCCGGCGGGGAAAGTGGGAGGGGCCGGGGCCGCGCGGCGCAACGTGCGGCCGCACGGCCCCGCCCCCTCCACGCACCCCGCCGCCCGCCCTCCGAGGAGACGGGCGGGCGGCGGGGCCAATGCGGCCGCCGCGTCTGGCCGATCGTGCCACGGCCCGGGATCCCGCCGGGGATCCCGGCCCGTGGCACGCGGCCAGACGTTACTTTTTGTTGGCCACGGCCCGCGGTCCATTTGACCACGCTTCCCGGGACCTTCCCCCGGCTAGCCCGGGAAGCGTGGTTCAAATTGACCCCATCTGCAGATTCAGCGTGGCCAACATCTGGCGCACGCTGTGCAGACGTTCAGGGGCCTTTCGCCCCGCCGCGGGGTTCACCGTGGTTCAGTGTGGTTCAGCGTGATCTTGTCACGTCTGAAATCACCCTATATATACTTAGGAAGAGATTCAAACCCCCAGAGTTCTCCTCAACAGTATTTTAATAGAAATAAGAAATAGCAAAAAATACAGGATTGACTACACCTTTTTTGATGTATGAATACTTATTAATGATGGGGAGAAAAATGGGAAGGGAAAAAGAAAGGAAACTTCATGGGAGGTTTTGTAAAACAGTATGCCTGTGAAAAAGAGCTATATTGAACTTTTGTATTTTCCCCTTTGGGTGCAGGCAGACCCACCCATGATGCACAATTGTATATTTCAGGATAGCGAGTATATGCATCCATGGGTGAAAACAGACATGAAGCTAACCACCCTTTAACCACCCTTGGTGGTAATTTATGCATGTTTCAGGGCTGCATAGGGCACCAGTTCAGCCCTGCAACATGCATAGATAACCACCAAGGGTGGTTAAAGGGTGGTTAGCGTCATGTCTGTTTTCACCCCATGTTATAACTGAGGGTATTTTCAGACATTACGAGATCACAGTGAACCACGGTCAATACCCACATGGGGCCAAAGTGCCCTGAATGTCTGTTAGGCGGCCGCCAGATGTTCATCACGGTTGATTCCCACATGGGGTCAATTTCAACCACGCTTCCGGGGCTCCCCGCCGGACAATCGCCGCAAGCGTGGTCAAAGAGATTCCCGGCGGGAACCAACAAAAAGTAACGTCTGGCTGGCAACCACGGCCCGGAATCCCCAGTGGGAGTCGCTCACATGTCCATGTTGCTGCTAGTACTTCTTTTTCTATTTGTGTATATCCCCAGTGGGATTCCCGGCCGTGGTCAAATTGGGCGGGCGCTGCGGCTGCATTGGCCGCGGCGCCCGCCCATCTCCACAGAGGGCAGACGGCGGGGGAGTGGGGGGGGCGGGGCCGTGCGGCCGCACGTTGCACCGCGCGGCCTCGCCCCCATCCCGATTCCCTGCCGGGATCAGCCGGCACATCTGTTGGACGTGCCGGAGTGATCGTGGCGGGGAATCATTTGGGTGATTCCGGGACGGGGCGAATGCCGCCCTGTCTCGTCTGAAATCACCCTGAATGTCAACGCATGATAATTGCTATCCTCAAGGAAGCTGTGGTAATCATAAAGCAAAAACCTGATTTACAATGTATCATGAGGAGGTATGAGACCCTCAAAAAGGCTTTTTTCAACAAGTCTTGATATTCATTATATTCTATAAGTGTTTCAATGGTGTATATGCACATAAGTGTTTAATAATGGGGATTTTTCCTTTCCAGTTCGTTTTTTATTACCAGACCAGCCACTGAAGAAGGGGGGTATTCCCCCCGAAATGCGTTTGGCGATTGACATTTGTGGACAGACCTTCTACATGCCAGATCAGCGATCATAGACCGGGGACTTCAGTTACCCCTCCAGGGGTCTGTCATTTTGTATTGCTATTTATTGTCAATTTGTTTCCAGTTCAAGTTCAGTATTTGTACAAATTGTATTGTCCAGTTGGATGTGTTTTGATATACTGGTATTTGGGGTTGTTTTATTACATATAAATACCTTTTTGCATATAAGTTATGGCAGTTTCCACATTACTCTTGTCCCCTCTTTTTTGTTTTGAGCATATGGGGAGTTTTCCCTTGGGGCAAGTGTCCTTGCCTTTTTACCTTTTTTTCTTGGGTCATGCTCCAAGTCTCCCATATATGTCTATGGGTTGGTCGAGCAGATACAAAGCAGGGCTCTTTAAGGCTCTCCAGAGCCACCCTACTACACAGAGACTTCTCGTTCTTGTCAAAGCTCATCTGGAGTCACTCTGGTATCTTCAATGGGGCTTTGGAAAGAGTGTCTGCTGTCTGTAGCTCTTTTTCAGGAATGTGTACAATATTGTAAGAGAATTTAAACATCCTGAGGTGGAATCTTTGAATTTTTGGTGGAAGTTCAAGGTTTTTCTCCTAACAAAGACCCAAGTGGCTTGTGGTCTGTTTGTAAAGTAAATTTCAGGCCAACAAGGAAAGTTCTGAGTCGCTCACATGTCCATGTTGCTGCTAGTGCTTCTTTTTCTATTTGCGTATATCGAGTTTAAGGTGCGGAAAGTGCTCTTGATACTGCACCAAAGATTTCTAGTCTGGTATTTCATCCAGTCGACAGACATGTTGTAATGCCTGTATGGCAGGGAGGTACAGCAAGGGTACAGCAAGGTTACAGATCACATACACCTCTTGTTCTACATCCTCTGCTGGAATGTCATTTTTACAGCGAAAGATCCCTGAGTGTACTATCTCCTGGTCCCCATAGTCTTTTGTTGGTGCATCTGGAATGAGACGACAACAGTATATTGGATTTTAATGGCCGCATTCTTTATTCAAACTGGCTGGTGAGAGTAATTGCCTTTAAGCAATTTGGGTCCAGTACTAACACGATTAACTGATCAACTAAATTCACCAAGGGCTTGGCCTGAATGTGCCCTCCAGTTCCGGCCCCAAAGCTTATTCACAACGTCTCCCCTTCAGCCCTTGGTTCGCAGCCCTGGCTAAAGGAGACAGTGCCCTTTCCAAATGAGAGTTAGGATTTGGGTGCCACCAGCTTGGAGACCGTGCATGTCCCTACCCGCTTTCGCAGGACACCCCTCCCAGGGATACTAACCCTGGCACTGGCCGTGCCCTACCTTTGTGCCTGATGTTGCTTCTCCATCTCTTAGGGAGATGACTCAGACAACTAGTTATTTCTTATAAAAACATCATAACAGTACTGGACCCCTGCCACTAAGGGGCTGCCAATGATTACATTGGGTATTTTCAGACGTTACGTGGTCAATGTCAACCACAGTCAATTCCCTGTGGTGGCTTGGACCACGTAACATCTGTTGGGGAGAGCAGATGTTCCCCCCAGATGTTACCATGGTGGGGAATCACATTCACCATGCGAGTGGCCGGAGCGGCAGGACCGGAGGCTGTCGCGTGGTGAAGGCGATTCCCTGCCGTGGTGACCCCCGCCATCACGTCTGGACAGCGGCCACGGCCCGGAATCCCCGCAGGGATTCCGGCCCGTGGCCATAGTGGGCGAGCACTGTGACGGCATTGGCCGCGGCGGCCGCCCATCTCCCCAGGGGGCGGGCAGTGGGGAGCATGAAGGGGCGGGGCTGTGTGACCACATGTTGCGCCATGCGGCCCCTCCCCAATTCCCCGCCGGGATCCCCCGGCACGTCTGCTAGGGCGTGACGGGTCATCCCAGCGGGGGATGAATTCGTTGATTTTGTGACGGAGCCAATTGGCCCCATCACGTCTGAAAACACCCATTGGACAGGCCTGACCCCCCCCCCCCATGTCCAATTCTGCTCCCAACATTTCCAGTAACTTGGCTTTTACCGTGGCCAAATAAACATCGTTCCCTGACAGGGACAAGTGTACCCTGGCTGGGCAAAAAAACTCAGGACTCTGGTATGTAATTCGATCATGTGTCACCCTGTGGCCTCCCTTGTGGATAACCCACTTCCCTGTTAATGTTACACCGTGTCTTAGTCATTTTCATGGGGTGTATGGCTTTATCCCAGTGCAATCATCTGACCAATTTGGTCCACACAATACTGGCCCTTGAGTAGAACTTCTCAATTTCGAGCAGATCAGATTTGATATTCGTGATCAATCTGACCCCTTTTGTCATTGGCAAATCATTCTCACCGAGATGGATTACTAACATGTCCGGCGATGGCCCTGTTACCTCAGCCCTGAGGGTAAGGAGCAACTGGTGCCGCCAGCTCATTCCACTGCGCCCCATCCAACAGACCACGGCTCAGGCTGATACTCCCAACTGGGATCTTCAGCAGGTCTGCCCGGCAGCTTTCCTGGCCCAGCTCACCAAACTATGGCCGATGATCTAAATTAGGCCTCTGTGGGGAACCTTTTGAACCTGGGAGCACAGAGAAAAACAAGGTTACTGCAGGAGGCTTCGCACATATGTTCGGTAGGCCCAAGATTGCCAGTACCCTATAGCCCTAATGCCCTGCTCTGGAATACCCACGGCTGCTGTGGAGGATGCGGCCCCTATTCTAAATGAATACAACCCATAGTCATTTGGATGGAGGCCGAGGTAGCTTAAAGCATCCTGCAGTATGGCAGTGAATGGATATCTTGTAAGGGGGGCACCAGTCGCATGCCAGAACAGGGACCCTGTGGCTGGTGGATGGACCCCGAGGTACTCCTCAAGGGCCTGGACCGGGCACAGGTCGGGGGCCCCTGCCCCATAGAGGGTAACTAACTGGCCCCTGACCCTCTGGTCAGTCTTAGACCAATGCAACCTGAGTCAGAGGGCTTGTTGTTCCAATCGTACGTCCTCAATAGTCAGCACCCTGTTGCTGCCGTCCCGGACCGACACAGCCGCTACATCACTAACCCTAAATGCCCTGAAAAAAGCTATTTTAAATGCTGCGGAGAAAAGTATAGCCTCAAATTGATCTGAGCAAATTCTGGGAAGGGCATTGCAGATCCCCACCAGAAAGGGGGATGGGGTTTATGGGTGCCCAGGTATCCTACTCTCTTGGTCCTTCCCGTGACCAACTCTCTAGTAGTCTACATGTGAAGAAACTCTGGTCCGGTGGGGGATGGCCTGCAGCCCAGATCATGAACCCGAGGGCGGATAGTGTTCTGGCAATAGTTCCTACTACTGCTCCCGCATGCCTTAGGGACAGGGCGAACTGGAGCATCTGCGCTTCGGGAATGGGAAAATCTGTCAGTCAACCCTTCTGGGCCCAAAATTCCTGAAACTCCCTAAAGGCCCAGCTGTAAGCCGCATGGGTCTGCACTGCCAAGGATCATTGTATGATGGTGTACAGTTCTAGGATGCAAGGCTCCACACGGCCGGAAGGAGGGATTCTGGTGTCAGTTTGACTCCAAGTGCCAGGGAACAGAAGTGCTCCATCTGGAATCGAGAGAGGGCATTGGCTATGCTGTTGCTCGCACCTGGCACATGCCTTGCGACAAACAGAATGTTTTGCCGCAGGTATGCTAAGACGAATGCCCTAACCATCCCCATAACTCTGTGGATCCTGGAGGACATGGAGTTGATAACGTGCACTACTGCCATGTTATTGCACCAGAACAGGATGGAGTGGTCCGCAAAAACTGCCGACCAGAGGTGTACTGCTACTACAATTGGAAAGAATTCCAGGTAGGTTAGGTCCCTGGTAATCCCTAACTCCATCCACTCCTGATGTCATGGAGCGGCACACCACTTGCCCCTAAAATACACACCGAAACCCATTCCACTCGCTGCATCAGAGTGCACCTGTAGCTCGGTTTCTAGTAGGAGATCCTCCCTCCAGAAGCTGACCCCACTGAAACCGTCCAGGAACTGCGCCCATACCATGAGGTCTTCCTTCATTTCCCGTGTAACCTGGATGTGATGGTACAGTTGGGGGCTACTTTTAAGCTTGTCATAAAACCGGGAGAGGAAAGCTCGACTGAGTGCGACCACCCGACATGCAAAGTTGAGGCTTCCCAGGAGGGATTGTAACTCCTTGACCGTAACCTTCACTGCAGTACTGCAGTGCCTCTACCTTGCCTTTTAGTGCTGCCAACCTATCTGCTGGGAGATGCACCTAGCCATGTCCATCTCAATGCCCAAATAAGTGAGAGTGGTAGCTGGTCCCTCTGTCTTCTCCGGGGCTAGTGGAATGCCAAGCTCATGTGCTAACCTTTGAAAATTTTTCATCAACCCGACACACTTGGAGGTCCCTGCCCTGCCTATGAAAAGGAAATCGTCCAAATATTTTGTATCGCCCCAATTTTTGTCCGCTGTTGGACATTTAACCATGGAGCTGAACTGCTTCAACGCGGAGCATGAAATGGAACAACCCATGAGCATTGCCTGGTCAACATAAAAACTCCCTTGAAAGTGGAAGCCGAGAAGGCGAAAACTGTAAGGGTGGACCGGCAGGAGGCGAAGAGCTGATTTAATGTCACATTTGGCAAGGAGTGCCTGAAGGCCGGCTTTCTTTACCACCTGAACTGCACTGTCGAAAGGCACATACTGAACTGAAGTGAGTTCCCTAGGGATGGCGTCATTGATAAACCTTTCCGCGAGGGTGTGATAAGTGATGTATTAAATTAAATTCGCCGGGAACATTTTGGGGGACCACTCCCAAGGGGGAGACAATCAGGTCAGACTGCTACTGGTGGGGACAAGAAAGGGTCGGCCACCCCCTTCCCTGATCTCAATTTAGCCTTAACCACGTTTTCCAATCCTACTATGGATTTTAGGTTGGGGGCCACACTACCTTGCTGGACGTCTTATGCCGGTATCCTAAAACCGTGCCTAAAACCGTTAACTATGTACATCACTTCATCCCTGTCCAGGTGGCTGGCTAGTGCCCGTTCTGGCTGATCAACCTTAACTGGGGTTGGGGCCCTTTCCAGCACCCCCGCCCAGGGAGCCGCTTTGGCTGCCCTTCCCCGGGGGGCCCTGGCTGTTCTTATTCCTGTCCCATGTCTGTCGCCCTTTGGTGCATGCTATGTTGGCATGGTTCCCCCTACAGATGGCGCACATGTGCTTGAATTTGCAGCTGGGATGCCCACACCTGCCCGAGCGGGCAAATTCCCAACACTGTGATACTCCAGGGTTTTGGGCCTTCCAGACCTCACTCTGAAAGGGGTCATTGGACGGTGCGACCCCACCCTGAGCTAAGACATGCCCACTATTGGTCCTGGGGGCATTGACTGCATCCTTCATGCAGTCTAGCCACATGTTCGGGGCATGTGTGTCCCATCTAAGGTCAGGGGTGTGTGATGCCCTATGACGGAACGCCTCGTCGTACCTGAGCCAGGACCCCAAGAGTCCTGTGTCATAAGCACGGCAGACGATGTCTGCATATTTCATAAGCATGTAGGCCCAGTCTGGGTACACCTGAACCATAACCCCCTGGTATATGGAATAGTCATTTTCTGTGGGTGGCTCTTGGAGTGTGTAACAGATATAATCCCCTGTGGGAGGGTTAGGGATAGTACAGCAATCATAAACCCCTTTAGGGACGGGTTGGACTACAAATACAAAATTTACACTGACAGTTCCAATAATCCCATCAGACTCCCCTTTGTGGCCATCAGACTCCCCTTTTGGGGAGCAATCACGTGCCATATGCCCTGGTTGCTTACAATTAAAGCAGTTCCTTGAATTGTTATTAGAGGATTTGAAGGTGTGTGCCCTCTGGAGTATGGGTGATCCCCCCGTTCTGACTACCATATCCCCATTTGGCCTGCCTTAGGATATAGTGGTCTTATCTGATGCGTGGGGTGGGTTGTAACCATTTTGTTTGTTATGAAACCCATTTTTTGAATTTCCCCCCTTTTGTTTGTTTTCCCCATAGACTATGTTATTCTAACGTCCAATTAGCCCAATTACAGTCAGCTTTCGGGTGCCGAAAGCATTCCTTTTCTTTTGTATCTTCCTTGTTATTCGGATCAGGTATGGGGTCGGTAAATAGTAGGGTGAAAATATCGATATATTCACCCCTCCATATCTTTTTCCTTGTGGGCTGGAGAAGGTGGGCCCCTATGGGAGCCGAAACACCTGCATATCCACCCCAATTAGGAGGACTGGCCTCTGTCCCCCAGTAAGGGCTCTGGGGGTGTTCTGTAGTTGGGCCCACACCTGGGTGGTCTGAGCCCCATGTGGGCCGGGCCCACTTATTGCCACCGGAGGAGGGCCATACTGGCCATGGGCAGGTACCCATGCTCCATTCCACCATAGGCGGGGGGTCTCAGACCCCACCACCGCAGGCTGGGTGATCCTGATTATCGATGACAGTGCCCCAGCCACCATATTGGGGGCTGGGATCCAAGGGCCAGTATAACCTGGTAGTTGTCCAACTGTCATCCCTTGTGCCCCCCCCCTCCCCTTTCTACCTGTCTGGGGGCAATGTACTGCTGTGGCTGGCTAAAATCCATTAAGTATCCCGCCGCCTGGGTAACCCCCGTACCTTCATATACTGCTGCTTGTGGTCCTGGGCCTAGCACAGGTGCTAGCGGGGGATGGGATTCTTGCACCATAGTTTGTAATCCCCTCGAGGGCAGCAATCCTTTGCAGCACCTCCTGAACTCCGGGTGCCAACATCTCATCCTCTTGCCCTGTCATGCCTTGCTCAAATTTGTTGTTCCTATGGGGAGAGGGAGGGGCCCCTCCAATGCCCATCCCCCAGTACATGGGGGAGCATGGGGGAGGGGCTTGGAAAGGGTCATGCCCACCAGGTGGAAGGGCCTCCCAACCGTGGTTGTCTGTACCTGGGTCAGGGGCCGCGGGTTGGGCCCTGTTCCGAGTCCTGGCCCACCATGGAGGGGGGGCAGGAACCGTTGACTCTGACTGCTCCCTTCCCCCATCATCCATCCTAAACCTGGCCGGAGGAACCACCAGCTGCCCACCCCTCCTGGGGGGTGGGGGGGTTCTGCTCTGGTAGGGGGGCTGACGGCCAGTTCTGGGGGGTGGGGGGGAATACCCCAGTGCGTGACCCACCCCAATTCTGACAGAGGAGGAAGAAAGCTCTTAAGCGACTACTTAATTGCATTAATGAGGAGGAAAGAACCACAAAGACCAGCAGGTGTGGTTGGAATACAACAGCTGACTCACCCCATATTAGGAGGGCTTAATCCAGCTATGTAACTTCCTCCAAAAGTGGTATGCTATTGGAAGCCTGAGATGGTTGCAACAGATCATTGTGAGGAGGAGAGCAGAAATCAGAAAGAAAGAAATGGTGAGTGGCTGTTTTTATAACAGCAGGGGAAGAGTGTATGTTTGTTAGTGTCTCTGTGATGTTTTTATTATTATTATTATTAACAAACATTTATATAGCGCCAGCAGTGTACCTGGCACTTTACAAAGTAATAAAATAGACATGGTCCCTGCCCCTAGGGCTTACAATCTGAGAGACAGGAGCTGGGGGAGAGACTTAGGAAGGGGAACAGAGGGAGAGACAAGGGGTCTAACATTCATGAAGATGCGAGGTCTCAAGTGCACGTACTTGGCTTGGTTACGATGAGAATGACAGCAGGCAGGTCCATGTTGCAAGGATAAGGGTAAACCGATCGTAGGTATAGGAATAGTGGCTCAGCAGGATAAAGAGTCAGACAGAGCAGAGCGAAAGAGGTGAGTTTTAAGGAGAGATTTGAAGGTATGAAGGGAGGGGGCAAGGCGGATGTGGACAGGGAGGGAGTTCCAGGCATGGGGGGCAGCAAGTGAGAAGGGACGAAGGCGCTTAGGGGAGCAGGGAAGGCGTGGAAGGGTGAGAGAAGGGACAGAGGAGGAGCGAAGTGCACGGGCTGGAGTATGGAGGGCGATAAGTGCAGAGAGGTAGGGGGGAGCAAGGTTGTGAAGAGCTTTATAGGTGAAGACTAGGAGCTTGTGCAGGATTCGTTCAGGAAGGGGAAGCCAGTGAAGCGAAGAGAGGAGGGGCTGCACATGGTCGAAGCGACTGGCGAGGTAGATGACCCTGGCAGCAGAGTTTTGGACAGAGATGAGGGGAGAAAGGTGAGACCGGGGAAGGCCAGTGAGAAGGAGGTTACAGTAATCGAGGCGAGAGATGACCAGAGCATGAACAAGAGTTTTGGCAGACGAGACAGAGAGAAAAGGGCGAATCTTAGCAATGTTATGGAGGGAGAAGCGACAGGATTTAGCAACAGAGTCAATGTAGGGTTTAAAAGAAAGGGCTGAGTCAAAGATGAAGCCTAGGCTACGGGCTTGGGGGACAGGCAGGATGGTGACTCCATCAATAGTTATTGACAGTGAGGAAGGAGAGGAAGGATGAGGGGGGAAGATAAGGAGTTCAGTTTTAGCCATGTTGAGTTTGAGTTGACGTTGAGACATCCAGGTAGAGATGTCAGAGAGACAGTTGATGAGACGAGCTTGAACAGAGGGAGAGAGAGAGGGAGTAGAGAGATAGAGTTGAGTGTCATCAGCATAGAGGTGGTATTGGAAGCCATGGGAGGCAATGAGTTTGCCTAAGGATGAGGTATAGATCGAGAAGAGGAGAGGGCCAAGAACAGAGCCTTGAGGAACACCAACTGAGAGGGGGAAGGAGGAGGAGGTGGAGTTGGAGAGAGACACATTAAAGGAGCGGTCAGAGAGGTAGGAGGAGAACCAGTTATGGACAGAGCCACAAAAGCCAAGGGAGTGAAGGGAATCCAGCAAGAATGAGTGGTCAACAGTATCGAAGGCAGCAGAGAGATCAAGGAGGACAAGAGGACAGTTTTTCTGCTGTTGTTCACAGATTGTTGGTTACCAGGAGGCCCATGAAGAGGCTTTTTGCCCTAACATTGTGCTATTTGGCGTCTGGCAAAGACAAACTTATTTAGACTGTTATGGGACTACCATTTGGAGGTAATTCTAAAGGTATCTATTGGTCTTTTAGAAAAACCATAGATACATTCCCAGTAGAAAAACAGGTGGGAAAGAAATACAGCTTGTTGTCACTAACAATTCTTTCCTTTCTTCTCTCCTGCCATTATTTTCACAGTATCTTTTTACTGAAATTGTGACATTGATGAAGTGTAGCTTTTTAATGCACTGAGGAAGGATTCCATCCGAAACGCATTTGCTTTTGAAAAAAAATCTTTTCACTACATTTATTTGTATAATTGTGTTGTGCTATGTATTTCTGATGTATCAAACAGCTATTTTTGTTATTGATTATTATTGATTATTATTGACTGGTATTGAGTATTATTAATTATTGTTTTTTATTTTTGCATATCATATGAAAACTTTTTAATATTATATATTCCACTATCCTTTTCTTAGGTGTGATAGTGGGTCTCCAGAAGGTACTCCCGCCACCATGTACCCTCTCGCGTGGGTCCCCAGTGACACCGCACCCACAGGGGAGGGGGCTCTTCCATGAAACCTGGGGCAGAAGCCAGGGAACCCGGGGGCAAGTGCCATCACTGCTCCAAGCCCTCCAGGGCTGAGGGTGGGGGCGGGGGTAGTTGGCCTGCGATGCGATCATGTGTTACATCAGGGCCTCGCACCCCGCCAGCCGATCCTACATGGCCCCGAGGACTGCCTGTGCCGAGCCCCCCACAGTGGGGGGCCAGTCCTTGGCAGTTCCCGGGGGCTCATTTGTTACCTCTGGGACTGTGGGGCCCACTGGCCCACATGTCTGCTCTCCAGGGGGCTCCGCTGTTGGGGCTCTTTGCCACGGCTGAGGGCCCCTGTGGGTCCTGGCCTTTGCTTTCCTCATGCTGCTGGGGAAGAAGAGAAGCCTGAAGAAGCAGCTTGCTCCTACATGGCCAGGCCAGAATGTAGTCTGGGTGAAACAGGAGAAGAGACCCCTCCCCTAAGTGGGGAGGGGCTACGGAGCCCATGCTTTTGCCATTCGGCAAGCCCCGTTGCCGGAATAACGCTGACCACAGCTCCCCACTGTGGCCTGGCTGCATCCTCGACAAGAGTGTGGCCATCTCCCCGCTGCCTCATTCCCCCAAGGAGCTCAACAATAAGCCCTAAAGGCCACCATGCTGGTGGGCCAAGGGCATTTAGTAGGAGGACTAAGGATCCCATGTCTGTGTTGGCTGTAGTATGGATCAGGTATAGCTGTAACTGCTGATCCTGAATCAGTTTTAAATGAGATTGACTATTGAGTTCTGTTTCTGTCATCCAGACTCCTGAGTCTGAAGAGAACTCTATAAGTTCTTCTAATAGCACAACATTGTCTTTGACAGAGTCTTGTTCTGTGACGTCATGGACTCCTGTAACTGAGCGACAAACTACAACATACTATCTTTCTTTTTGCACTGTCGACGTATTTCCTCCTTAGCAGGACAATTAGCATAACCATGTCCTGGGGTTTTACCACACCTTTTATTTTATTTTTTTATTTATAATAAAAGTTATATGCCGTCCTCTCCTGCCTCAGGCATCTCGGGGCGGCTCACAACATTAAAAAAAACCATTTTAAACATTAAAAACAAACAACAATAATTACAATTAAAAACAATATAAAACCGCATCCCCTCTACCCTACCCCTATTTATTTATTTAGAGCCAAGGTTGAGTTCAGAGAGGGTGCTTAGCTGAAAGAAAAAGGATAGAATGCCCAAGTGTGCCAAAGTGATTGAGGCTCCTAAGTCCCATTGCCCAAGAGTCATTTTTGCCTTTGACAATGGGACATAGGAGCCTATGTCACTTAGGTCTTCTGGAAAATTTCACCACCTGTTTTTGTTTTATGTAGAAGTCACAGTAACAATATGCTGGGAAGCCCGTGTTCTCTTCTTCTGGAACACACAGCCTATGTTAGACAGGCCTGACCCAGCGACCTTCCATATCACTACAACAGATGCATTAGCACTTTGAGCTGGAATACAAACACTGCACAGTAACCTGGTTGGAACCATTTGGAAAGCTTAGAATACCTGTAGTTTCCTAGAGAAAGGCAAGAAAGGTTTAAGTAAAATATCTTAACTTTCAGGGAAGTAATTTGTATTTTGTTGCTCTGTAAAAGATGCAGCAAGTTCAACATTCAGTATCATGTTGTCCCAACAGCTGCTGGGAGCCACAAAGGTATCACTGCAACCAGGAGAAAAACCAGTCCTCCATCCCATATGAGATGCTTCAGCATCGCACCCTCCACCCCCCACCCCTTTAGTATTTGGTTGTTGCTGTGGATGCTGCTGTCAAGTCTTCTAGGTTGCCTTTTCCTGACAACATGCATTACATCCATATCAACCGATGCCTGATGGGGCTTGGAATCAGTTCTGACTTCCCTTTGCTGCTGTTTAACCAACTCTGATTGGCAAGCTTGTGTGATAGCTTTCTGGAATGTTAAATCAGGATCCAACTATAATCTTTGTGAGAGCTCTCCCTCATGGAGATCCACTGCTAAGTGATCACTAATAAGTTCTTCCCTGAGTGCCCCATATTGGCAGGATTCAGCCAATGCATGCAAAGATGGGATAAAGCTGTCCACAGGCGCTGAAGGTTCTTGCTTATGGAGATTGAATCTGGCTTGTTCATAAATCACATTTCTTTTGCCCAAAAAATGTTCTGTCAATGCTTCCACCACATCACCATATTGAGTTTTTTTCCCTGTATCTGTTAGGAGTGGTGACATTATAATTTCATCTACTTGATTCCCCCATTGAATAGACAAGGGTACTCACTTGGCAAACTTCTGCCTTTTTGTCCAGACCTGACACTTCCCTGAGACGGCTGAACTATCTGATCCATCTAGGCCAGGGGACTGGAAATCAAACTGTTCTGGTGGTGTAACTTTAAATGCATGCATTGGTTCTGTGGCCAGCATGTGTCTTGAGCTAGCCTGGTATGTCAACTGGGAATCCCTGTAGCACAATTGTGCACTATGGGAGCAATCCAACGGCCCGTGTACACTGATCTCAGGTGCTGTGCTCTGGCCAGAACACATGCATATGCATGCTGTACACGTGAGTATGCACATTCTGACCGTGTGTGTGGGTCAGCGTACATTGACCATTGGATTGATCTCTTAATCTTTAAATCCTTTGCATTCTTATAGCTTCATTTACTTCAGCACAGTTTGGAAGAGTTTCTTTCCCTAATGTCTGTTTTGCTTTATTCCTTTTCTCAATCCCCAGTCTGACCCTGAATCTCTGGGGCATTTACTAAGTACAAGAGAGCTGTGCAAACTCATCCAAGTAGTAGATTGGCTTTTGTGATGCTGCTGGTGGCAAGATTCAGCCACTTGGACAATACGTGCTAGCTCCCTGGTCAGGTAAGGCAAGGAGACTTCTTATTCTCATAAAGGATCTATTGCAACTGCCAGCACACATACAAAATGGCCGCTGTCCCCTGTTGATGACATCATCACAGCTCTCCGGGAGGGTGTTAACCTTTACTACTACAATGATGGCAACATCTGATCCAACACGTTGGATTTGCACTTGTTCACGGTAGCATCTGGTAGTGCCTATATATTATTAATATTATAAATATGAAAGAGAGAGAGAGGGGCCCTTTCTGAGATCTGCTTCCAGTGAACAGCTACTTCAGTGCAATTATGCTTTACATTGCTTTTACTTCTGATTCATTCACACATCAAGAGCTCTAAACCAAAGTTATTCAGTAGGAGGAGAAGTACATACACCCTTCCTTTTTACTATGTAGTAATGGTAGTGTGGACCCTTTCAGTATGTGGGTGACACTCCCTGTGCTGGGTTGTGCCATGACCATTCGGGGGGAGAAGATTGTGGAGAAACTACATCAGATAGGATCTGCAATGAGAACAGGGCCAAAGTGGAGTAGTTACTTCAATTAAACTGAAGTAGCTACTTTATTTTAACAAGGAACATGTCCTAAGATTCCCCTCTGGTTGAGGTTCTCGGACAAATTGCCCCACCAGTCCCCTGGGGCAAAATAATTTGAGACATACTGTAGTGGACCTAAGGCTTAGCTACAGAGCCACATGTGTTGAAGCAGTATCCTAACAAATAGCTATATAACTAGTGAGCAGTAGGCAAAATTCTTCTCTAGAGGCTGATTTAAAAATGGCAAGCTGCAATTGCTTCTATAGCTGCTTCTGTCACTCAGATGGAAGAAACCAGGCAGCCAATTCTGTTTTATGTGAGAGACTATTATATGGATGTAACTTAACCTGCCTGCAGGGGAACATCCACACCACCCACCTGCTTGCTGCTGGTGCGGGGGGGCTTGCCTGCCTCGCCGCCGCC
>QEPC01005946.1:512213-570172 GCA_003113815.1 Sphenodon punctatus
GGGCCCCCACAGGAACCCTGGCCATGCCCCTAGATACCCACCCACCCCCATCCCCAGGCCCATGACATGGAATAACAGCAGCAACTGTGGTGCCCGTGCATTTATTGTGAATACCTCCTACAGGTAACCCCACCACCACCCACCTCCCAGTGCTGTGTCCACCCCCCTTCAGCCCGCTCTCCCCCTTCCCCATGACCTGCCTGTCTCCAGGGCCGCCTTCTTGGCTGCCATGTGGCCACTGTGGAGCTCTAGGAGCTCCCCTCACCCCTGCTGTCCATGTCCCCGACAGGGAGGAGTGAAGGAGACTGGGCCTGAGTGTGTTGGGAGTTGCTGCTGGTGACAGCTCCATTTCATGTGAGGTACCTGTGGGGCGATAGCTGGGAGTGGGGCTAGGTGCTGGGAGTGGAAGAACTGCCCCTGATAGAGAGCCTGCAAGACAGAGAGCCTGATTGGGCACACCTGCGACCCAGGGGGAAGTGGACTGAGAAGGAGGTGTCTTGTCTGCGGCAGCACCGTAGGCATATGCCATGGGCCGCACGCCTAAGGGCTGTGTGCACAAGGACTCGCTCTTGTGCACGCAGCCTTAGGCGCAGGCCAGGCGCACCAGTTTTTTTTCCCTAGCTGATATTTATCTATGACCATGAAGAATTCTAAATGTACTAGGGCAGACGCTGCCATCTCTTTCCCACCTCCGGACAAACTGTTAAAGCAGTGGAGAATGGAAAACTTCATGGTGAGATCGCCCGCGGACTTGTTGGCTGTGAAGACTGGACTGCTGACAGATCTCCCTACTGAGAACCGCTTCTTGGTTCTGTCTTCATCATGTACCTTGTTGGGAGGTGAAGTATGTGATATGTTAACTCCCTTAACCCCTTTGGAAAGCCCCTTAGCCTCTGGTACCCAGGTATCCCCTCATAGCCTCTGGGCAGCGGGTGAGGAGGCTGGCTTGTCCAGCTTCCTCTCTAAGCATGTAGCTCTAACTACAGAAATGCTGAAATTTATGTTTGCCCAGCTGAACCAACTCAATGAGAAGGTGGAGGCATTGAACCTGTATCTATGCCGAGATGTATGGCCTACTGGTGACCTGGGTGTACGGCATGACCATATGAGGGATCTTGTTATGTCTGATGCAGGTTGTGATAACTCCCCCCTGAAGGGGCCGGGAAAGGTGACCCTTGGTTTTCAATGCCCCACCAATGGCCCTTTGCCTTTCACTTCAGCTGTCCCAGTGAAAGCCACGTCATTCCCCATTAGGCCCGAGGGCCTTGGGTTAGTGGGCTCGGAGAGGCTGGTGCCTTTTAGGGCCTCCCCCTGTAATTTGATTTTCACAATATTCCCTCTGGCATCAGGGCAATTTCCTCTCTGGAGTACCCCGCTCGATGTGGCGGAACACCTACGGATTTTAATTCATGAACCTATTACTAGACGTAACATCATTTCTGTTGATATTATCTCCAGTCCCAAAGATTGCCGGATGGTAAATATTCTGTTTGACTCCTCGATCTGGGTTTCCCGGATTCTGGGAAGTCTGCTGGTGCTAAATAGTAAAGCCATATTTGTGTCCAGAGTGTCCCAGATGGACCCTAAGAGTTTCCTTATGGCTAAGCGTGACCTTCAACCCCAGGGGTCCGGGGTAGACTCGATTGACCCCAGCCCCTGCTGTTTGCAGGCTCTTAAGGGGGCAACCGGAGAGGACCTGCCCCATGAGGGGCGCTCCTCTCTGGGCCGGCTTCTGGGACAAGAGGTGGGCACTTTGGGGGGGAGAGGGTACTGTCAGCACCCCCAGTCTGTGATGACTGTGCTGCTCAGGGCCTCCGGCCTGGGGCCCAGTTGTTCTGTTGCTGCGACTCAGCCCTCCCCTAGAGGCCCTGGTGTGGCGCTCTCATTGCCTTCAAATTCTAAATGCTGCTCTGCAGGAGGGAGCATGAAAATCGACCCTCTGATTCCAGGACTGGTCCCTTTTAGGACACCTGGGTCGTGATCCCAGTTCGGGTCTTGTGCCAACCCTTCTCCCTGAGGGACAAAAGGTTCTTTTGGATAAGTTTGGATCCCTGTCCAAAAACCTGGGGGACTTTAATGTACGAAAGAAGCTCTCTCATTCTTCCCTTTCTTTTGACAAAGGGCAGCGGCCAGTATTAGCTGCTAAGAATGTTCTGCCCCCTTTTATCTCGCCGAACTCCTCCTCTTTGGTAGAAGGAGTTGGTGCTGCTAGGCCTAAAAACCTCTGGGCCCTTCCTTCTTGCCCTCTCAGCCTAACAAGTAGCCAACGAGCCAACCTACCCTTAGAGGTTGCTTCTCTCTCTAGATCCCTCTCTCCAATAGCCCCGGTGGCCGGTGAGCTATTTGGGGGTGCATGGCTCCTTTGCCCAATCCCCTTCTACAACTGTGTTAGAACTAGCACCCCTTTTGCCCTCCTGCTGTGGCAAACCTCTAAAGGCTTACCCGCTTTTGGGCAGTGCCAAGGATGGGGATGGAGAGCCCCATCCGGCTGTGTCCCACCTACCATCGGGCCAATGACAATACGTTAAGGGTTCTGTGAACTTTAGGTTTCTTAGCTGGAACATTTCTGGGTGGAAGTCCCGTTGCCATGATGTTGATTTTTTCCCCTTTTTGGCTGACTATAGTTTTATATTATTACAGGAAACTTGGGTTTTAGCTGAGTTTGTATGTAGGGGGTTCTCGGTGTTCTGCTCAAATGCCCTTCCCCCTGCTCGCCCTGGCAGGCCTAGTGGGGGCCTCGCCCTCCTTGTTTCTTCGGCTTTACGTGCCCAGGTCACATTGTGTGATTCGCTAGGACCTTATTTTGCCCTCTTCTATTGTATGCTCCCCTCTGGGATGGAGGTGTTGTTGGGGAATGTCTATCTCCCCCCCCTCCTCCCTCCCTCCCTCTTTTTTCTGCCTGACTTTTGGGATCGAGTCAGTGGGATGTTGTCTGGGGCTTGTTGCTCCTATCCTGGGACCATAATACTCTTGGGGGGTGATTTCAACATCAGGGTGGATGTACCAGTTTCTGGGCAGGTTCCTCCTAGACTTGATGACTCTGAATATCCCTTTTGTACCCGTTTTTCTAGGGACACTTTAGTCAGCCCTGGGGCTGGCAGCTTGGAAAAATTTATGGCCGAGTTTGGATTATTGGTTCTGAATGGTCGTTCGAGGGGGACTTTACTTATCACTCAGTCCAGGGCTCTAACACTTGATTACTTTTGGTATCAGACCTTTCCCCCCATCCCAATATTCTAGATTTTTCTGTAATTCCAAAGTATGAAACCAATAATCTCCCAATTGAATTATTACTAGCAGACCCTTTTGGAAGGCCAACGCTGGAGACTGAGATAGGAGAGGTGGGGGTGGGCCTTTCTCGTATTAAGTGGTCTGAGGATCTAAGACTAGCCTTTGGGGATTTTATTCGGGGGAAGAAGGTCAGGGTGCTTATTGGTAGAATCATGACTGGGGATGATCATCTGGTGGCCTTTGAGAGATTGATGGCCCTTCAACTACCTTTGCTAGCAACACAGCAAACTGTGGTCCCTGGAAAGGTGAAATACTCCCCCTGGTTTGATAAGGATTGCCGCTTAATGAGAGCCAAATTGCGCTGGCTCACAAACAGACTGAGGAGGGATTCTTCCTTGCCTGTCAGGAAGGCCCTGCAATCCTTGAGAAGAGACTATCGCCTCTTGGTATCTTCCAAAAGATTGGCTGCTCAGAAGCTGGGATGGGCCCAGCTGCAGAAGGCTGCCCTTCAGAATGACCAAAGGGCTTTTTGGGACCTTATCCACCCAACTAGGACCAGCGGTCAGGGCCATAACATCCCCCCAGAGGTCTGGGTGGATTTTTATGCTAACATCTTTTCTGGTCCTGTGGAGGACCCAGTTTGCTTGCCCTCGAGGGACAGCTTGCCAGCCTGGCCCCCAGTCTCTAGAGAAGAAGTTATTACATTCATTTCCAAGCTCTGTGCAGGGATGGCTCCTGGTGAAGATTTCATCCCCCCATAGCTGTTAAAGTGCAAACTTGAATGGTGGGCCATTTTTTTGGCCCCTCTCTTTTCCTCGATTAATGAGTCGTGGGAGATGCCAAAGGCTTGGCTGAGTGGTATTGTGGTTCCAATTTTTAAGAAGGATGATCCCTCCCTCCCAAGGAATTATCGCCCCATCTGCCTTCTTAGTGTGCTAGGGAAGCTTTACACCAGGTTTTTGCTGGGGAAAGTCTTGACTTGTGTGGGGGAGACTAATTCTCTGGAACCTGAGCAAGTGGGTTTCCAGAGTGGGAAATCCACTCTGGATCAGATATTTGTCCTCTCTCTTTTGGCTGAGAAATATGTTGCCCGCTAGGGCAAATTTTTCTTAGGCTTTATTGATCTCAGCATGGCCTTTGACTGTCAATAGGGAAAGGTTATGGCTCAAATTGAGGGCTACTTCAATGGACCCATGCTTAATTTTGTTACTAATCAAGGTACATTGCAATAACCAAATCAGAATACGCCCTGCTTTCGCCCATCCGTTAACCAAGCCAGTCCCGGTACATCTTGGTGTTAGGCAGGGCTACCTTCCGGCCCTGGTATTATTTAATCTCTTCCTTAATGACATGGTTTCCTTTTTGAAGACAACAGATACCCACGCTCCCCAGATTGGTGCCAGGAGGGTTCAGGCCCTGCTGTACGCCAATGATACGGTCTTACTCTCTCAGTCCTTAGTGAGACTCAGGAGAACGCTGCAATGTTTCGGGGATTATTGTGAAAAGGAGGATCTTCGAATTAACTTTAGAAAAACCAAAGTTATGGTAATGGGGCACCTTGGCCCCCAAAAGATCCACCAATGGAGGATTGGAGATAACACTATCGAGCAAGTTAAAGTATTTAAGTACTTGGGAGTCATCTTTGCGCATGGAGTCATTGGATGCTCTGGCCCTGTGGGCGTGCCGGTGGCTGGGGCGGTGGGGGCGCCGAGGGGCCCCGTGGCCAGTGTGCCCCCCTCGGCCCATCCCCTCCAGGCCGTCTCCCCTCCCACCCACTTGCTTACCCTTGATGTCGGTCTCGGAGCCCTCCGAGGCCAGTCCCTCGTTGATACTGGGGTCCCCCTGCGTCCCCTGGCTGAGGGCGACCGGTGTGCCAGCCTCGGATCCTCCCAGTTCGACCATCGGATGGGGGCTCTTTGGGCTGGTGCGTAGGGGGGCCTGCTGCTCCCCAAGGTCCCGGGGCATTCCTCTTGGGGGGCGGGGCCCCTGGAGATGGTACCTTCTAGTGGGGTGGCGAGGAGAGGGGGTACATCAGCCCATTCCCTGCCCTGGACCACGGCGCTCCCCACGAGGTGCGGAGCGACTATGGATCCCTTCATGTGGAGAATGCGGGCCAGGACATCATAGTAGGGGGCGGTCTGGGTTCCGTGCCCGGACCGCTGATTGTTGTCCTTGATGGCTTTGTACCCCCTCTTGAACTCCTTCACCTTTGAGTGGCACTGGGCCACTGTCCTGTGGTGCCCCGCTGCCTCCATGTCCTGCACGATCTCCTGGTACACGTGCTCATTCCTCTGGTTCACCGCTAGCTCCAGCTGGTGCTCCAGGGTCCCGCAGATCCTAATGAAGTCCTGGGTTTCCCTGTGCCCCCATTGCCCCCCTCGGTGGTACGGCTGTCTCCTGCATGGGTCCTCCTCCTCTGCATGCCCTCCGCCTGTCTCCTGTGGTGGCTCGGGCTCCCGGGCCTGTTTCCATGTCTGTGGGTTGTAGGGGGGGCGGTTGGTTGCCGGGTTGCCTCAGCCCATGGCCCTCCCCCTTTCCCCCCTCCTGCTGGCCCACCCACCCCCCTTGGTGCCCCTGGGCTGCTTCCCCCCGGTCCCCTTACCCGTTTCCGGGGTGCCTTGTCCCCCAGGCTGGTTGTCGGCTCTGGGGCAGCCTGTCCCGGCTCCTGCTGCTGCTCTCCCTCCACCACCTCCATGTGCAGCATGACCACCTCCTCCACCTGCGCAGCCTCCTCCACCTCCTCCTCCCTTGCTCGATCGCCCTCCGCGCTCCTCTCCCTTCTGCCTCGCTCCATCCTGCCACGTTCCCCTGCTATTGTGTGCCCTTTAAATCTCCCTTCCCTGCCTGTGTTGTTGCTCGTTGCCTGGCAGGTGGTTAGCTTCGTCCCCTGCTAGGGATTGTCTGTGGTGAACATCTGGCGACCGCCAAACAGACGTTCGGGGCCCTTTGGCCCCGCTGCGGGGTTGTGTGTGGTTCACTGTGGTTGACTGTGATCTCGTAACGTCTGAAAACATCCAGGTTCTCAAATGGGGGTGAGAGGTGAGGGAAGGGGGGCACAGAAGGTATTCTCAGGGAGGGGGTTGCAGGAAGGATCCCAGCTGGCAAACATATAGCTCCACACTCTCACTGTTCTGTGGTGGGAGGAGGCTTGGTCCCCAGGAGGGACAAAAGTATTACAAACCTATATAGCACAAGCAACTCCCTATATAGGTGAACATTCCTGGAAGTGGATTCGATAGTCTCTCATTTAGTTGTGCATTTGGGCTCCTAGATTTAAAATGAAAAGCATGTTTGACCCCTTTACATTCCCTTATACTTGCAAATCAGCGTATTAAAGCTGCTTGTCAATTAAATAAATTCTAAAGTGACACCTAATTGTCTGAGCTGCACTTTGTGGGATTACTTAGTTGCTACTTACAGATGTAATGACATCAGTATTCCCATTTGCAATGCTATGACACCACAGTGCTTCCCTGCACATTCTGTATGAGCGTCAAAGTTTCTATATTTGCAGCGGCATTATGTCTCTTTTTCTACCCATCCATGAATCTTAGGGGCTCTCTGAATATTGAAAAAATTCCATTTAAAGAAGAAAAATTCCTCTGTCCCAGAGGAGAAGATTTTTTTGTCTCAGCAAGAGTTATTGTCAGTGTTCCAAGGAATGTGTTTTCCTAGTTTTATAATAATCACAATAATAATCACAATGGCGTTCCACATTTTTACAACACCTATCATCCCAAAGAACTTAACAGACCTTACCAAAGATCTACACATTGGGTATAACATATGATATACAGAGAGTGCACTTTCCAGTTCTCAAATGCAGATTCCTTTGGGGTGAAATGGTAACATTTCCACAAGAGTTTACAATAGGACCTGAAGTGAATGCAAGGCAAGATCTGGAAATGTGATTAGCAAAATGTGTTAGAATTTGGCCTGGAGGGTAAACATTATGCACCTTCTTTTGCAAACAGTAATACAGGAGCTAAAAGGTCCACATGCAGCCAGCCATTCAACACCTGGAAAGTTTTCATTGAAGACATTTTCATGCTTTGCTTTGTATTAGGCTAGTGGGGCTCCTGAACTGAAGTGGATGCTGCTTAATGTGAGGTCAGTGGCAAATAAAACATGAACCATCTTGGATCTCAAACTCAAAACTAATTTGTTTAGCACTGGCTTTCACCATGGCCACAAAACACAGACCAATCAACCAATTACAGTGAAACTTAAAGGAAGAAAAAAATAAAATCAGCAAACATATACATACCCAAAAAGATAAAAACAAGGTATAAAATCCAATTAAACAACAGCAGTATTTCCAGCCCGTACAAATTTCGCCTGCATTGCTCTGCCAAATAAACGACAGTGGCAACTCTCAGTATAGCTGGTTCATCCTTTTGTTGTAATAACCAAACCACTTTTGCCTGACTTGTAACATTTTTAACCTTCCCGAGGAGTGGCCCCAACCAAGTAGCTTGCAAGTCAGCATAAAGCGCGCACTCTCCAGCAGAACAAGGACATGTTCGCAACTGCCTAAAAATTCCCTGTTGCCTATCCTCCAAAAAAGCAGTTGGTAGTTGCTCAAGTCTCATTCTACAATATGAGGCCTTTGCCAACCCCTTTAAACTCATTTTCAAGTAATATTCCATAAAGCAATTCTGGGTCCAGTGGATGGATATACAATGGAGCAATACAGCAACCCCATCCCCTGGCATATGCCAAGTCTGATTAACCAGCAATATAATTAATCCTTTGTAAAAGTAGTAGCTTATCCCTCATAGGGACCAGTGTATTATTGTCTAAACAGAGGTCACCCATCCCGCAAAGGAGAAGGGACTGAAAAACATACTTCAACCAGGGGGAGCATTGTGAACAGGGAAGGTCGTGATCTTCCATCAGACACATTTTGGATATTCTAACTGGAGAAAAATTGGAAACATTACATCAATACCCTAATAATCACAAGATCTTTGATCTTATACAGGATGAGGCCACTGACCTCATATGCATTACAGAGACCTGGCTGGATGAGGCATCTAGGCCTATATTATCCCAGATGGTGCCAATTGGGTGCAGCATCAGCCTAGGATTTGGGGGACAGAGTGGTGGTGATCTGTGAAGAAACCCTGGTCTTTTGGAGGTATCTGGTGCCTAATTCATCCAATACAGAGTGTGTCCACCTTGTGTTGGAGGCTGGGGATAAATTGGGGATTTTGCTGGTGTACTGACCACCCCGCTGCACAGCAAACCCCCTGACTGAGCTGGCTGAGTTGGCCTCAGTGGAAGTCTTGAGGTCACCCACTTATAGTCTTCAGTGACTTCAACATACACACTGAAACGAACCTTTTGGGGCCAGAGCGGGACTTCATGGCCTCCATGACAACCATTGGTCTATCCCAAATGATATCTGGCCCAACACATGAAGTGGGACGCACATTGGATTTCATGTTTTGCACCAGACTGGAAACTGGGGATCCAATTATTGGGAGCATTGTTACAACACTGCTATCATGGTCAGACCTTTACCTTCTGAAAGTGCAAATTCTTGCCTTCCTTTGCCCCCATCAGGGTGGTGGACTAGTTAGGTTGGTCTACCCACAGAGACTAATGGATCCAAATGGTTTCCAGAACTCTCTGGGGGATTTACCCACTGACCTTGACGCCAATCTGTTGATGACCTGGTTGCCTTGTGGAATGACATCTTGACCACAGCCACTGACATGGTTACACCCAGGCGTTGACTCTCTCACTGCTGCAACAGCATAGGTCCCCCTGGTCTGAGACAGCTGAAGTGAGTGGTTAGAGCACAGGTGGTGCTTGACGTCTGCTGAAGCTGACTGACTGAGGCATAAATCATTTATGAAGGACTATGCCATGGTTGTGATGGCAGCAAAGAAAGCTTTCTTCTCCGCTATCATTTAGCATCTGCAAACATACCCAGCTCCTTCAACCTTTCCTCATAGAACTTGGTTTCCAGACCTGTGAACATCTTTTTTGCTCTTCTCTGAACCACTTCCAATTTGTCAATGTCCTTAAAAAGCAGTGGACTGGAAACAGTACTCCAGATTAGTACTGTTCCAGTTCCAGGTGGTGAATGGATTGGTTAATCTGGTCTGTCTCTGCCATAAACTAGAGTCATCTGTTGCCCACTGTGACATTTTTATTAATTGCTTTACAGCCAAAATTGCTCATTCACCACAACTTAGGTGCTGCTACTTTGACTACAGAGTTAGAGTTTGAGGTTATGGAACCTCAGTCTTGTCCTCATTGATTGGATCAGTTTCAACTAGTCACCCACTGATGCAAAGGATGTGCTTGGAGTGATGGGGACAACCAGTTGAGAATCAGATTCTTGGGCATCCTAGCTGATGAAAACCAGTTGGGAGATGTTGGGGCCATTGCTGGCTGGGGTTTTCAGTGCCTTCCCCTGGCAGGGTAGGTTGTTGGACACCTTTAAAACTGTGGTTGTCTGGTCCCTAGACTGTGGTTGTCTGGGGAGTGGGGGAGGTCGCCACGTGTAGCAATGGCTTGTCAACTCCTCGGGACCTCCACTGTGGTGTCCTGAAGAGTTCTATCTTGCCACCCCTCTTGTTCGATGTTTATCTGAGGCTGCTGAACTGCGGAGAAATAATAATTTCACTCTAGTCTGTGCTGATCAGACCTCATCTGGAGTACCTTGTTCAGTCCACCACTTTTTAAGAAGGACATTGACAAATTAGAACAGGTTCAGAGGAGAGCGACAAAGGCTGTCAGGGGTCTGGAAACCAAGTCTTATGAGGAAAGGTTGAAGGAGCTGGGTATGTTTAGTCTGAAGAAGAAAAGACTAAAGGGAGACATGATAGCCGTCTTCAAATATCTGAAGGGTTGTCACATAGAAGATGGCGCAGACTTGTTCTCTGCTACTCCTGAGGGCAAGACTAGAACCAATGGGCTCAAATTACAAGGAAGAACTTCTTAATTGTAAGAGTTGTTTGACAGTGGAACAGACACTACCTAGGACGGTGGTGGGCTCTCCTTTGCTGGAGGTTTTCAAACAGGCTGGCTGGCCATCTATCAGGGATGCTGTAGCTGTGGATTTCCTGCATTGAGCAGGGGGTTGGACTAGATGGCCTCTGAGGTACTTGGAAATCAGCGTGATCATTTAGAGGCTTGGCGTGAAGTCAGGTCCGAACTTAGGATTTTACCGTCCCCTGGCACTTCTCAGGTTGCAGCCCATTGTAACAGAAAGTACTTGCAGACACTTTCATGGAGTAAACGGTTTCCTAGGGGGAACTGTTTTAGAAGGACACCTACAGGGGAACTGGGAGGTTTGCTGGAAGGCAGGGGCAGCCTTCCCCTGTGTGTTCTAGTTTACAGATCTAATAAATGTTGCTTGTTAATCAGATCAGAGTGAGTGGAGATGTGTAGCAAGTGTACCTGTGGATCACAGGTATCATGAAACATGGTGGCAGTGGTGACTGAATCCTAGACTGCACAAGAGACCCGGTCTACAGAGATGAACACAGTACCATGAGTACAGAGCTTGTGCTATAATGCAGAGCTGGTTAAAGAAAATGGAGGGACTGAAGCCACCTGGACCATTAAACCTGCAAGCTAAGAATTTAGCTGAGGCATGGAAGGGTTGGAAAGAGGAATTTAACCTATAAGAAGAGGCTGTGAAAATAAAACTGTTCAAATACCTAATTGGAGACAAAGGGAGAGAGAGATGGGAGATAATTCTGCAGCTCTACATATTTCCAAACTTTTCTCCAGGGTTAAGTCTGCTTCTCTAAGCAGCCACTTTCCAAGGCTACTTTTTAGATGAGCCTTGGTTTCTTGCTACTTCAGCAGTCCACAAGAAACAAACTCTCATGCAGGGGGTGGGGTGTTAGGTAGTCCCTCCTGGCCGGAAGTCAACTGGGTGCCATTTGAAACAGTGAGCGCCAGCAAACTAGTGCTTGTTGGAGATGTGGACTTGTAAAACCCACATATTGAGGGCTTTACAAGTCTGCAACACCAAGTAAGTGCTAGTTTGCCAGCGCCCAGACGACTTCCAGTCAGAGGGAGGGAACATCTAACACACACACACACACAGACACAGACACACACACACGGCACGAGTTTTTCCTGTGGACTGATGAAGTCGCAAGAAACCAAGGCTCGTCTAAAAGCAGCCTAACATGCAAGTCTTTTATCCCACAGTATATTCAGTCGCTAATCAAAGAATCTTTAATGTTTTCAAAGTTGCAGCTGGCTACTAGCCTTTTCAAGTGGGTGCTCTATTAATCTATACTCTCCCCAAGTGCTTGCTCTCTTCTAGTAAAGAAACTGAATCTTTCTCCTGTTTCATTCTTTCTGGGGTTGCAAAAACAGCCCATTATTGTATCTAAACTCAATTCCTCCCATCTCTCTCTCCAGAATTATCCAAAGAGAAGATTAGAACCCTGGAAAGGCAAGCTGCAGAAACTGTCATCCAAAGGAAGGGGAAAGATAAACACGAGGTAGCAACAACAGGGGACAATAGCAGAGATATGTGCACTGCAAACACTGTGGAAGAAAACATGCCAAACAAAGAGAAATGTCCAGCTTGTGGAGAAAAATGCTACATCTGTGACAAACAACCATTTTGCAACTAAATGTTTATAAAAAAAAAAGAAAAAAGAAAAACAAACCCAAGGTACATACAGTGACTAAGGAGTGTGACAGTAACTCAAGGTACATACAGTGACTGAGGAGAGTGACAGTAACTCCGAGGATATTAAGTGGATGACTGAGCAGGTGGTGAATACTGTGCAGAAAGATCCTCATAAGCACCAGAAACGGCTCTATGCAGCCAGGATACTGGGAAAGAGACTGGTAACATTCCAGTTAGACTGTGGTGCTAGTTGTAACATTAATCCAGTCAGTCTTTTTAAAAGTTTTATTTACATGCAAAACCAGAATACCTGGTTCTACATAACACAAAGAAGAAACAAATTCTAAATTAATATACACCAAACAAGGACAGGCAAGTTAAAGTATTAATAACTGCTTTACCCATACAGTCAGCTATATTTGTGGTTTCTATAGCATCTGGCATCTATAACGTTTTGTTACAATGAAGGTATCTGTGTCTACTCCATTATACATTATATTCGAACAGGTATGACTGTTCATTTATTCAGTCAGTTTTGTGAATCCACACAGACCAATGAAGGAAACAAACCAGCTGTCAACCATGTATAATCATACTACCATTAAGCTGTTGGGGAAATGCAAACTTGAAATTAGAAACCCAAGGAACAGGAGCAAATACAAACTGGACTTTGTAGTCATAGATGAGGAGGCAGTAGTACCACTGTTGGGCAGCTCAAGCCATGAAGCTAATAAAAGTACAGTTCCAGAACATATTATAAGCAGATAGCATAGTGATTGAAGATGCTTGGATAATATAGCCTGGGACAAGGAGATCATACAGGAGAGGTTTGGAGATGTGTTTCGGGGAGATTGTCAGTTAGAGGGTGGTGCCTATAAAATAGAGACTGATACGAGGGTGACACCAGTTAAGTTACCAAAAAGAAAAAGTACCAGTTGCCTTATTACAACCACTAAAAGCTGAACTGCAGAGTCTACAGAAGTGTGGAATTATATAACCAGTAGTGAAAAGCACAGATAGGATAAGCAGTCTAGTCTGGTTGTGACAAGAAAACCTTCAGAAAAGTTAAGAATATGCAAAGACCCGAAGCTGCTGAACAAAGCTTTGAAAAAGGAGTCATTCCCCACTACCTACAATAGAAGATATATTACTGGATCTGTCCAAAGCAAGAATCTTCACAGTACGTGATGAAAAAATGGTTTCTGGCATGTGGAACTGGATGAAGAATCCAGTTACCTGACAACGTTTGCAACTCCATTTGGGAGATGGAAATTGGCCCTGTACCAGAGCCATCTTACGCAAGCACCGGAGGGTCTGAAGGGAATCCAGACAATAGCAGATGATGTACTGATAGTGGGAGAATGACTTAAACCAGGCACAATGCGATCATGATCATAAGTTGATACAATTCTTAAAGAGGTGCAGAGAAAGGAATATTAAATTGAACTTAGACAAGTTCAGGCTGAGTAACTGAGGTACCATACATTGGACATTTATTGACCTCAAAAGGCTTGAAAGTGGATCCAGAAAAAGTGAGGGCAATTATTGAAATGCCAAAACCTGGAGATGTACCTGGAGTCCAAAGATTCCTGGGAATGGTCAACTATCTAGCAAGGTATTGAAACCATTTATCGGACAGCTGTGAGCCCCTGAGACAGTTAATACATAAGGATACCTTATGGGAGTGGACAGACCAACAGGAGAAAGCATTCCAGGATGTAAAAGAGATGAACAGGAAAGTCCCCGTCCTGAAATATAGCCTAGAGGAGTCATTTGTGCTACAGTGTGATGCATCAGAGAGGGGCCTACAAGCTGCCATGCTGCAAGGTCAGCCAGTTGCATTTGCAAGCAGAGCAGTATCAGATGTGGACTATGCTCAGATTAAGAGAGTTGTTATGTAGGGGTGGGACTCTGGGTCAAAATTTTGGTTTTATATTGGTTTTGGTTCTTCTTTTGGTTCTTGGTTCTCTTGGTATCGGATTTTTAACATTGCAGTTTTCCCCATCCACAGTGTTAAAAATCCAATAAAAAACCCAATGCAAAAAATTCGATACCGTTGATACAACCCCCCCCCCCCCCCCCGAAATATCGGATTAATCCAATACAACCATTATAGGGTACTTTTGGTTCTTTCCAAAACTGGAAGTCTCATCCCTAGTTGTTAGCAATACTATTTGGGATAGAAAAATTCCACCAGTACACATATGGTCAGTCTGTAGATGTACAAACAGACCACAAACCACTAGTGAGCATTTTGAAAAAAACACTACCGAAAGCCCAAAGCATTTACAGTGCATTATGATGAGACTGCTGAGGTATGAGATACAGGTTAATTATTGCCCAGGCAGAGAGCTGGTGCTAGCAAACACCCTGAGCCGAGCATACCTGCTCGGAATCCACCAAGGAGGTCTCAGTAAAGTTTGAGTTGGAGACAATCAATATGGTACAGTACTTGCCTATCTCTGAAGAAAGACTGAGAGAGATAGAGAGGCACAGAGCAAGACAGAACACTGCAAAGACTGAAAAGTATGATACTACAGAGACCAGAGATGGTCACCAACAAAAGCCCAAGCACACGCACCTGAGACTTCGCATCCGCCTGAATGTTTGTTTGTCTTCTCCCCTGTCTCTCCCACTGTCCCCTCTCCCTGTCTCCCCCTCCTTGTCTTTTAGATTGTAAGCCACAGGCAGGGACCGCGTCTATTTCTATGTTCTGTACAGCGCCAGGCACATGGCTGGCGCTATATAAATGTTTATAATAATAATAATTAATAACCACATGAGAGAACCCTATTTTTTCACATAAGAGATTAATTATGTGTACAGAATGGTTTTATATTCTGGGGAGAAAGAGCAGTTATTCCAGCAATGCTCAGGAAGGAGATTATGCATAAAATTCATTCATGGGCAACGTGGGGAGGGGGGAGGGCTGATTTTTGGGTCCCACATCGGTCTCTTTCTGTTCCTTCCCCCTCCCAGGCACCCAGTACCCGAGTAGAGGACTCATTCCTTCAGTCCTCCTCCCCCTCTCGCTGTGCGCCAGAAGGAGTGGGACTGAAGGAGGCAGCAAGTGTGACTCACTTCCTTCCTTGGGGAAGCGCGGTGGTGGTGGTGTGTTCAGAGAGGTGGCTGGAGGGATGTGGAGCTCAGGAGTCCCTCCAGTCATCTCTGAAGCACAGCAGCAGCAGTGAATCACAGGCGGTGGCAATGAGGGCCCAGAGCAGAAGCAGAGGCAAGGCAAGTGGGGCTGGGTTCTGGGGGCGGCCTGGTTGTGGTGGTGCTGGATTGGGGGCACTGGCTGCAGCACAGGCCTGCCTTGCCCTGGGGTGTGTGTGTGTTGGGGCCCGGGGGTTGGTGGTTGGTTTGCCCTGTGCATTCTGCATGTTTGTTTAGCCAGGGAGAGGGTGTGAGCTTTGCCTTGCCATGTGGTGTGCCAGGTTGTGTACCCCTGGCTGTGTATTGTGTATTTTTATGTTTGGGGGTGGGGGATGCCAGCTTTGCCTTGTCCTGTGGTTTGGGGTTCTGTACCACTGGCTGCATGCGCACTGTGTATTTTTACATTTGGGGGCAGGGAATGCCAGCTTTACCTTGCCATGTGGTTTGGGGTTGTGTGCCCCTGTGCACTCTGTGATTTTTATGTTTTTGGGGATGCAGTTTTGCCTTGCCATGTAGTTTGGGGTGCTTGGTTTTACATTCACACAATCTGTGCAAATTAGGGTGGGTGGGACTATGCAATTGTGCCCCCCCAGGTTCAACAGTCACCAGTTGCCTATTCATTCATTGCATTTGGGAATTGAAAGTTGCCTAAGGAGAGCCAGAGAAGCTGTATACTGGCCAAGAATGAATGAGGAACTTAGGACATTCATGGAAAAGCGTGATGTTTGTAGAGTCTGGGATGATTGGTAACCAAAAGAGACACTGTGGCAACATGAAATTCCAGAAAGGCCATTGGCAAAAGTGGGTGTGGATTTGTTTACTTTTTAGAGATAAAGAATACATGATCATTGTGGACTATTAGTTTTCTAATTCATGGGAGATAGACTATCTATCTACCAGACATGGGATCGAGAACAGTCATCCGGAAAATGAAAACACTTACTTAGTAAGGACTGGAACTTTGATCACACAACATCCTCACCAGGGTATCCTCAAAGCAATGGCAAAGTACAATTGGCGGTAAAAACTGCCAAGAAACTGCTAAAAAAAGCTAAAGCTGCTAATGCAGACCCATATCTAGCATTTCTGGATCATTGAAATACCCCCAATGCAAGACCTAAGTTCAAGTCCAGCCCAAATACTGATGAGCCAGAGAACAAAGACACTCCTGTCAACATGTGGAAGGCTTCTAGTCCATGGAGCAGCCTTAGGGGAACGGAGGAAGAAACAACAGGAAAAACCATGCATTTTATTACAACAGATCATCAAGAGATCTGCCAGTCCTACAGCCAGGTGACACAGTATGCAACGCGTACAGTCATTGACTAAACAGAATAATGCTGTGGCACACAGGAACTGTGATACAGCCTGAAAATCAAAGATCATATCAAGTGCAAATGGACAGATATTGAGGAGAAACCAGAGACACCTCTGCAAGATGAAAGAAACACCCATGGTTGGTAGCGACATTGGGAACCATAGGGTGCAGAACGAGGGGAATTCTGACCCAGAACTCTTAGTACTGGACTCAGCCAGTGACATACCAGAGAACCGAGAAGAGAGGAAAGGTGATTTGGCAGAGACACCAGCAACAGCAAGGTCTGAAATGGACAAGGATCAGAGAGTGGGAAGACAGCTCTTAGACGATAGCAGTGAAGTGACTCACACTAGAAGTGGTTGTGTTGTTAAAAGACCAGCTTACTTGAAGGTATATACGCAATGAGCTTGGTTTTAAGTTTGGGAGGTATTAAACAGTCGTCATTAAAAGAGAAGGGATGTAACAATACAAAAGTGCTTGCAGACACTTTCATGAAGTATACAGTTTCTTAGGGGGAAACTGTTTTACAGGGACACCTACAGGGGAACTGGGAGGTTTGCCGGAAGGCAGAGGCAGCCTTCCCTTGTGTGTTCTAGTAGTTTACAGTTATAATAGATGTTGCTTGTTAATCAGATCAGAGTGAGTAGAGATGTGTTGCACGTGTACCTGTGGATCACAAGCATCATGAAACACACCCCGTCCCCAAAGCCATGTCCCCCAAATCCCAAAATATTAGGTCATGAGCGTTGGGAGTGTGGTGATTGTTAGGGGAACACCCCTTTCAGCAAATAGTTGCTGAAAACTTCCAGATTTAAAAAAAATCTTGTTACTAATCAGTTTTGCTCGATTAAGTATTTCATGCCAGTGGCAAGACAAGGTCATTAATAAACAGATTAAATAAGGTAGGGGCCAGGACACATCCCTGTCTAACCCTACCAGGAGCATCGATTTCCCTTGTGAGAGTTCCTAATCTACTAACCTTAACCACAAGAGTAGAATTTTGATAGAGGCTTTGAATGAGAAAAAACAGTCGCTTGTCAATAGTAGCGTATGCTAGTTTAGCCCACAGAATATTCCTATTGACTGAGTCGAAAGCTGACTTCAAGTCAAGAAAAGCGACAAAAAACTGACCGTTAAGCTTCATATATTTACCAATCAAGTGGTCCAAAACAATACAATGGTCAATAGCTGAACAGGACTTCCTAAATCCAGCCTGTTCAGGGAGAATAATATTATTCCTCTATCCAAGAGATGAGTCTAGCCAACAAAAGTTTGACATAGATCTTACTTATTGTAGAAAGGAGGCTTATGGGCCTATAATTTGCCGGGTCCTGGCGCGAACCACTGCCACACCCAAAGTTCTTTCCTCCTAGATTGGCTTCCCGCCATCTTGGATGTCTACTTTATGCTGACGACCTGGCCTTAGTTTCTCAAACTCGTGTAGGCCTCATTAGGCAGCTCAATGCATTTGCTGTTTATTGTAGATCAAATAAGTTGACAGTCAACTATAAGAAGTCCAAGACTGTGGTGTTTTCAAAGAGGAGGAAGGTCTATAGTTGGTCTTTGTATGTCCAGGTAATTGAGCAGGTCAGGATTTTTAAATATTTGGGACTGCATTTCCATTATTCTGGTTCCTGGAAAGAACAGTATAATAGGGCATTTTTTGCTACTAAATGATTAATTTCCCTTCTAAGCAGACTATTCTCAAGATCAGGGGAAGATTTAATCAAGATGGCCTTGGAGATATTTAACTGCAAGGCCAGAGCTAAGTTCTTGTATGGGGCAGAACAATGGGCCGTTTTGATAGCTGACAATCTTGATATTCCCCAGTCAAGTTTTTTTAGATTTTTGACTAAAGCCCCTGGAGGCACTCCGATGGCTGCAATTAGGTCTGAATTGGAGCAAAGAAGCTGGGAGTATAAAGTCTGGGGCATGGCCCTCAGAGCATGGTCTAAAATGTTGGATCCTTCTGCCACTGGTCTTGTGCGATTTTGGGGGCTTGATAAGTTCAGAAGCAAGTGGAGGATTAATATTGAAGCACATTTCTGTAAGATGGGATTTTCATTGGACTATCTGCAGGGAAGGAACCTCAGTGCGGTTCGCTCAGATTTCTACGCGCTGGGATGACATGGACTGGCAAATGAATGTGGCAAAGATTAGGGCCTCACCACATATGGTGGGCTAGCTGTCCTGGATGCCACCTAAAGATCAGGCTGCCACATATCTGAACTTAGAGATTTCTGTTACAGCTAGGAGATTGTTTCTGGGCGCCCGCTGCAATGCTCTCCCTACTGCACTGTTGGAGGGACGCCTTGGGGGCATCCCCTTTGAGGAGAGATTATGCCCCTTTGATTGTATGGAGGTGGAAACACTAGAGCACTTCTTTTTGAGGTGCCAGTTATATGCTACTCCTAGGGGGTTTTACCTTCAGCCACTGTTGGACAAATATCCGGGTCGAACTGACCGTTTCATAGTAGAAAGAGCACTGTCAGACTCAGACCCAGATCTCACAATTTCTGTAGTAAAATGTATACTTCAGGCAATTAAAATGAGGAATACATTCCTGGCTTTTAAACCTCTTGATTATGATTTGTGTAAGGAGCCATGATTCATGGAGAGGTTTGGGAGAAATGTTTGGATATTTGATACTTGTTACTTGGTTTTTTTTTTGTTTTTTTTAATTTTTTATTGTGTATATTGAATGCTTAGAATTAGGATCTTCTGATCTTTGTTTGTCTAATATGTCTTTATGTGTGAGTTTTGGATGTTTGGTTGTTTGGTATGCTTATTTTGTTGTGCTTTTAGCAATGGCCATTGGTCACGCTCTCAAACTAATTTGTAATTTGTTAGCATTTCATGCCAGTTCTGTGACTCCTAAATGATACATGGCATGGAAATTAGCTCGCTTGAAGTACTATGTAGGCCAAGGATGGGGAACCTCAGGCCCAAGGGCTGAATATAATCTGCGGCTAGTTTTTATTCCCTTTCCAGTGCCTGGATCTGCCACCCAACTGCTGAAAAAATTGAGCTCAGGATAAGAGAGGAGAGATCAAGGCATGCAACAAGGATAAGGGAAAGATTCATGGCACTGATCCATGATGTGGACCCTCCTGTTCCTGAGTGCATAACTTGACACCCCTGCCCCCAACTTCTATGTGGTCCTCGGGGCTTGTACTAATCTTCCAAGTGGCCCTTCGGAGGGAAAAGGTTCTCTACTCCTGAGAACCTCTTCTCCCCTCGGTCTTCTCCTCCTCCTCCCCCGATTCTGCCATCTCCACCTTCAACTCCTCTCTCGCTTCCACCCTCGCCTCCTTGCCCCCATCTCTTCCTGTCCGGCTCACTCTCGTAACCCTCACCCTTGGCTCACCCCCACCATTCGACATCTCCACTTCTGCACCCGGGCTGCTGAACACCTCTGGCGCAAATCCCACTACCACGCTGACTTCCTCCACTTCAAATTCTGCCTTTCATCGCTCAACTCTGCTATCTCCCTCACTAGACAGCAGTACTATGCCTCATACATTGAGTTCTGCTCCCTGGACCCTCGCCACCTCTTCTCCACCTTTGACAGTGGTGGTGGGCCCCCTAGGATGGCAGGGGCAATGCCCCTCCTTGCCCCAAGACTTGCCAGGACTCCCCCGCGCTGCAGACTTACAAAAAAAAAAAAAATCGGCCACGCGGCGTCACGGTGAATGTTAGGAGCCATCTTGAAGAACCTTGTTTAGAGAGGCAGGAACCTTCTGAAGGTTGCTGCCTTGCTAAACAAGGTTCTTTGAGATGGCTCTGAACATTCTCACTGGTTGTGTGCACGCATGCGCACACAACCAGTGACTCACCCCCTCCCCCTTGAAGGCTTCCTTAGGAAGGAAGCACTATTTCATTGCAGGGTCCCTTTATGTGGAATGGACGGCACTCCTAGCCGCCCATCTTCGACTCACACCTCACCTTCAAACCCCACATTGACTCTGTGGCCAAATCCTGCTGCTTCTCCCTCCACAACATTGCCAAGATCTGCCCTTTTCTGTCCATCTCCTCTGCCAAAACTCTCATCCACGCCCTAGTCCTCTCATGCTTTGACTATTGTAACCTCCTCCTCGCTGGCCTTCCCCGCTCTCACCTTTCTTCCCTGATCTCTGTTCAAAACTCTGCTGCCAGGATCATTCACCTAGGTTGTCGCTTTGACCATGTGCAGCCTCTCCTCTCCCTTCTCCACTGACTTCCCCTTCCTGAGCGTATTCTGCACAATCTCCTCGTCTTCACCTAAAAAGCCCTTCACAACCTCGCTCCCTCCTACTTCTCTGCCCCGATCTCCCTCCGGACCCCTGCTCAAGCACTCCGCTCCTCTTCCATCCCCTTCCTCAACTTCCCACGCCTTCCCTGCTCCCCCAACTGCCTTCATCCCTTCTCCCTCACTGCCCCGCATGCCTGGAACTCCCTCCCTGCCCTCGTCCACCTGGCCCCCACCCTCCACACCTTCAAGTCCCTCCTCAAAACCCACCTCTTCGCTCCGCCCTTCCTAACTCCTGGTAACCATCCCCACCCAGGATTATCCCCCACCTGTTATCTGCAAACTCCCAATTTACCGCAACCAAGCCAAGAACGTGTACCTGAGTTCCTGCATCCTCATGAATGTTGCATCCCTTGTCTCTCCCTCTGTTCCCCCTTCCCTGTCTCCCCTCCCCCTGTCTTTAGATTGTAAGCTCTTGGGCAGGGACCGTGTCTATCTTATTCTTTGTAAAGCGCCAGGTACATCACTAGCGCTATATAAATGCTTATAATAATAATAATGTAGGAAATAAAACAAAGTTTGTTCTTGAAGTTTGGATTGCTAGATAGATTTCAGTTCTGATCTGAAAGGCAAGGAGAAGTATCTGAATTGGTGCTACTGGCAGAAAATAGAGAGCTTTTAGTTTTCCTGCTGTTCCTACCTTATATAAGCCTCAATGTGCAGGGCAAGAGAGATGGTTTGCCTGGGCAGTGCTTTGATGTTATAATGCACTAAGTGGCCTGAGAATAATTATTGTCAAGCTGCTTCAGTGGTTGAAGTCACTCCTTGTCCTGTGTTTTCTGTTTGCAATTTCCTTTATCTTTTTTTTCTTGTTGTTGTTGTTGTCAACATTTTGAAACTAATCTCACTCAGGGAGGCTGCCCTGAAGCCTGCAGAGAAAAATCCCACTTGCCCCAAGCAAAGTAGGCACTTGTGGGTTTTTTTGCGGGGCTGGAGGGTGGGGGAAGTAAGGGGTTATAATTGTGGGCACGGCTCAAACAAGGCCAGTTTTCCAGCCAGTGAAAAATGTTCCTAGAAGTCTTTGGGAAAAGCTCCAAGGAGTAGGCTGACATCTAAATCAAGTTAGGAGGTGGCAGCATCCCACAGCTGGGCAGGGAGAATGGCGAGCCACAGTGTGCTTGGAGCAGACAACACCAGGTGCCCCCAGAGGCACAGCGGATGGGCGAGAGGATCAAAATCAGCTCCCCAGGTACAGAAACTTGCCTCACTTGTGGAGGGACCACTGGCAGTTCCCAGGGGAGCCTGATTGGCAGAGGCAGTTGCGGATCCGCCTTTGTCTCTGTGCTGCTTCTGCCTTTGATGGAGAAACAAAAAGGGCAGCATCCCCGGGAGAGGCTGGGTGAGGCGACGGTAGTGCTGCTGCTGCGACGGAAGGACAGGGCAACACAGGCGCACGAACAGTTGCCGACCTGAGAAAAGCCTCCCAGCCTAGGGTGGCCATACCTCCTCTTTAAACAAGGACACTTATGAAAAATACATGTTGCAGGGCTGCATTGGTTCCAGTGCAGCCCTGCACCATGTATTTTACATAAGTGTCCTCTTTTAAAGGGGAGGTATGGCCACCCTATCCCAGTCCTCAGGCTCTGTCAGTTCCCTGCAAAATTTGCAGCCCCTGCCCTCCAATCTGCCATCCTAGGCAAGTGCTTCCTTTGCCTGCCCCTGACTCTGGCCCTGAGTGAAATGCCACCAGTACACCGATGACACCCAGCTCTACCTCTCTTTCATCCAACCCAGGCCCTGCAGTCCCGGCGCTTACTCAGTGCCTGACTGCTGTTGGGGACTGGATGAGGGTGAGTCGATTGAAACTATGGGTGATTTTAGACATTACGTGTCTGGCATTCACCACAGTCAACCTCAGTCAAATGCGGGCGAAGGTGAAAGAGCCATGCAAGTCTGTTGGCCCGCATCCAGATGTTCACCACAGTCAAACATGGGCCGGGGTGAACCTAACCACGCTTCGTGAGGTCGGGGCGGGAGGAGGTCGAGAAGTGTGGTGAATGCCCACCATGGCAGGGGTGAATGAAAAGTAATGTCTGAAGGGAAAACCCCAGCCGCGGTGGAAGGAAATGACCACAGGCCATGGTGATGGCATGCAGCATCGCTGCTAGGCAACCAACAACAAGCAGCACATGGAGGGAGATTTAAAGGGCAGGCAGCAGTAGGAGAACGTGGCGGAGCAGTCAATGGAGAGAAGGGTGGAAGAAACCGAGCGGAGGATGGAGCGAGAGGGTGAGGAGGTGGTGCAGCAACAGCAGCAGCAGCAGGAGGGGGAACCCGGCCCAGCGGGGGACACCCAGCAGCACACGGGGCCACCCCGGAAGAAGGTAGGGGGTGCAGCTGGGAGCGGGTGGGTCAGAGCAGGGGAGAGGAGGGGCTCGGGAGGGAGGGACCACAGCTGCCAGGAGCCCACCCAACAGCCCCCATCATTCCCCCAAACAGACCAGCAAGAGGGCACGTGCCCAGGAGGGAGCCAGGGCCAGGTGGGGGCGGCCGCGGATGAGGAAGAGGCAGCGGAGGGGCTGGTACCCAGGTGGCAGTACCAACGGGGGGGGTCAGTGGGGGCTCCAGGAGACCCACGACCTCATAGCCATCTGGGCAACACCCGAGATGCAGAACGAGCTGACAGTCAACGCCAGGAATGAACATGTGTTCGCCCAGATAGCCACGGAGATGCGGGAGGCCGGACATGACAGAACACCCACACAGTGCCGGACAAAAATAAAAGAACTGAAAATGGGGTTCAAGGACATAGTGGACAACAACCGGTGATCTGGGCGGGTGACAAGGGCCTCCCCCTACATGGATGTGCTGAGCCAGGTGCTGCACTGCAAGGGCTCTATAGTGGCCTGGCGCCCGGTAGGAGGGGGCGCCGGGGAGGAGCGGCCCGTGGAGGAGGATCCCCCCCTTGAAGCCGGAGATCCCCGAGCAAGTCCCGGCACAGGGCACGGACAACACGGAGGAGATGCCAGTGACCTCGGGCACACGTGGCCAACGCACCCCCAGCCCTACCTCTGGCGAGGGCACACACGCCCCAGCTGACTCCAAGGAGGTGGAGGGGGGGAGGAGACCTTCACCCTGACCCTCACGGGCTGCTGACCCAGAGACCAGGCAGACAGCAGTCCCAGCGACTGCCCAGCCTCAGAGGGAACGGACACAGAGGGAGCACATAAGGGCAGGGCAGGGCACACGCACTGACCCCAATGGGAGGGGGGGCCAAGGTGGTGGAAGGGGGATGGCAGCCGTCTGTCTCCCACAGCCCCAAAGGCAGGGATGGGGCACAGGCAGAGGGAGCGGCACAGGAGAAGGGTGGTGCCCATGCTGGGGGGGTGGGGTGGAGCGCGCAGAGCACGGAGATGGGAGGGGGGGTCTGGGTAATGGCACCCCACATGATGAACTGACCCCTATATTGCTCCACAGAGCCACATTGAACACGGGAGGGCCGTGGCTGGGGGCCGCCGGTTCCGCCGGCCCAGAGGATGTGGCAGCACCAAGCGCGGGTGCACAGGTGGAGGAAAGACCTCACGCAGGATCTCGTGGCAACCAGCACACGCCAGATGGAGGAGATGCTGGCGGCTGTCAACCGGCTGGAGGAGGGGACAACGAGGGCACTGCAACAGGTGGAGGGGAGGGTCTGGGCGCTGGTGGCGGAGATGAGGAAGGACCGGCGACTGCTGAGGCGGGACATGAACTGACAACTGGCGGCACTCCAGGCCCACTTGGACCGCTGGGCCGTGGAGCTCAGGCGGAAACTGGACCGCTCGCTTGAGCAGGGTACATCCCTCTTCCTGCAGGCAGGGGCCCTGAGTGCCCTCATCATGGCAGCAGCCCCACCGGGTGCCGTACCAGCACCCGGACACGTGCCCCCTCCACCCTCACCGGCCGCACGACAGGCCCTGCCCACGCCGCCACCCCGCCACCCAAACAGCATCAGGGACCGTGGATCCGGGAACCCATTCTCCCACATCTGTGATGCCAGCAGCCGGTCCGCCAGGCCCAGACACGGCAGCAGGTGGTGCAGGGGGGGAGGGGCAGGGGACCCTCAGGGGCATGGGACAGGGGGTAGGAGAAGGCCTCCTGGCCCAGGCAGCTGACAGCACCTCCTCCTCCACCTCGGACGAGGAAGGGTCGGTAGCCTCGGTTATCCAGTTGGCTGGGAGAGGGGCCAGTCAAGGGGCACCAGGGGAAGGGGGAGGGGCAGGGCAGCATAGGGGATGGGAGGGGGCACCTGGCACCATTGAGGGGGTGGGAGAGGGGATGGGCACACAGGTGTAACGGGGTGGTGGGCAGGAATGGGGGAGCACAATAAAATGTCTGTGGCACACCTAAAGCTGTCCGAGTGCTTTATTCCATGCAGGTACAGGGCGACAGCAGCATAGGTGTGGTTGCGGTCACGGTGCAGGTCCGGTTGGGAGGGTCCAGTCGACAGGGGCCTCAGGGATGGGCCAGGCGCTCAACGCGATGAACTAGCGCTGCCCTGATGCGCTTGGCATAGTGGTACTTGTGGGGGTTGGGCACGTCAGCATACAGCGGTACCGGGCCAGGCAGGCGGCGTGAGGGGGGGTTCTCCAGAGCAGCCCTGCCAGACTCGCATATGTTGTGGAGGACACATCAGGCTCCAATGACAAGGGAGGAGGTCTCCACCGTATACTCCAGCCGACCAGCTAGACATCGCCAATGCTGCTTGAAGGCACCGAAGGACCTCTCGACTACGGTGCGAGCTGTGTTGAGGTGGGTGTTGTACCGCTGCTGAGCTGGGATGATGGGCACTGGGAATGCCTTCATCAGTCATCGCTTCAGGGGATATGCCGGGTCGCCAATGATGCATGGGGACATCATCACCCCCTCTATCCAGGTCATTCGCATGTCTGCGAAGTTCCCCCTGTACATGCGGGCAAATAGCAGGGAGATGGTGAGGATGCATGCATTGTGGCTGCGGCCCGAGTGCCCAGTGAACATGTCCGTGAAGCGCCCCTGGTGGTCCACCAGGCCCTGGAGCTGTAGCGAGTGGTACCCGTGCCGGTTTATGTACTCGGCCGCATCATCGTCTGGGGGCTGCAGGATCGCTATATGGGTGCCATCGATCACCCCCAGGCAATTGGGGAAACCCAGGTCCAGCAGGAGTCCAGGGTGGCCAAGGCCCACACAGCGATGGCATGGAGTGCTGCTGTGGCACGGGAATAGGGTCCCTCATGTCGGTCCTCAGGGGCTCGAGCCACTCCCGCAGCCACTCTGCCAGGCACATGAGGGTGTGCCTGTCCATTCGGAAGTGTCTGATCCAGGTGACATCATCCCACCATGGCAGCACCCTCTGCCACCACTGATGAGCCCTTGGCACGGCTGACGTGTGCCTCTGGATGGGCATGGCAAGCTGCAGCGCTAGGTACCTGGCAGCCCTCTCCCACACGCTCCTGGACAGCAGACCCCTGGTGCTGGCTGGTAGGTTGCTGGCTCATAGCAGTGGCCTGCTGTAGGCCAGTCCGAGCCACCATGCCATCCCCAGGGCTAGGAGCCGTCCGGCCCTGCTAGCTGCGCGACAGGTGCATGCCCCCACCCTGGCCATGTACCACTGCTCTGCGTGCATCCTGTCCAGCTCCTCTGTGATGAGCCTCGGCAGCGCCACATGCTCCCGGAACCACTCCGTTACCGCCTGTAGCAGGGCTATGCAAGCTCCCAGCTGGACGCGATCCATCCCTGCGGGTGTGGCTGCTCTGTTGGTCGGGATCGCGGCTCAGGAACTGTGCGCTCACTTCTGCCCCTGAACACGCACCTGTGCCACATATGTGCACGCTTCCCCACCCCATGGGCCTATGGGTGAGCACAGGAGGCCGCACACCCCCTGTCCATTGGGCTGTCAGCCTGGGAGCACCATCACCTGCATGGGGTGTCAGCCGGTGATGGTGGTGCCCTGGGGCTCCGCTACGCTCCCTCCGGTGCTGGCTGTGGTCCCTCATAGGTACCCAGCGTGGCCCCCTGGGCCTGAGGCCTTGGCCCCCAAGCTGCTGCTTCTCCCTGTGCGTGTGCGTGCTGTCATTTCTATCTCCTCTTACAGGTGTGTATGCGTGGGGATTTCCGGCCTTGCAAGCCAGCAGCTGTGCACTGCCCACTCCCTTCGCATTCCTCCACAGCGGCCCCATTGTTCCCGTCTCACCATTATCCGTTGGCCTTGGGAGCCCCTGTCTGCCTGTCTGGCCCCCTGACCACGCATCCCATGCTGCCCCCACGGCCGCTGCGGCTCAGACACTCCGAAAGCTGTACCATGGCAGCTACATCTCCACCTGAGGCCCCGCTTGGAGGCTCCGGGCGCTCTGTCCATGCCTGGACCACCCGGGAGAGCATGACCCTTTGTGACCTGTGGCGTTCGCCCATCGTTCAGCGCTGCCTGCGCTCCATGCCCACCCGGCTGGATGCCTATTGGTGCCTGAGCTTTGGCATGCTGCGCTTTGGCAATGTTGCGACCGCTGGCGACTGTCGCGTGCACTGTGAGGAGCTGGGGCTCACCCCTTTCCCTGACAGGTGCGTACCAGACACGATGGGGGGGCCTTGCGGCATGGAGTGCTGCTGAGATGGCCTCCGCTCTCTGTGTGTGTGCGCCTTCCCAGGATATGTAACCTGCCTGTGTGAGGGTGGCCCTGCCCTGGCCGTGTCCTACTTCATCAGTGTGCAGGGTGCCCATGGGTATCCACGCTCCCGCGGGGCTGCCTACTACCGTCTGCTGGAGCTGTCCCACCTGCCCTGGCCCCCTGCAGATGATTATGACTTGCCCCGCCCCCCGGGCCGGAGCTGGCGGCCCTGTTGGAGGTGTGCAGTCTCCTGTGTTTTTTGTCTAGGTAATTTGGCAATCAACAAGGGCAATTGTACCCTGTGTTTTTGTTAGATCTCTCTGTGACCTTTAATACAGTTGATCATGGGGTGTTGACATGGTTGTGTGACTTGGCCAAGGTTCACAGGACTGCACGAGTGATTCAGCTCATTCCTGGCTGGGAGGACCCAAAGGGTGGTGATGCGCAGTGACTCGTCATCCCCGCAGGAGCTCCCTTGTGGGGTCCTGCAGAGTTCCATCTTGTCCCTAACCCTGTTCAATGTGTATCTGAAGCCCTATGACGAGGTTGTACAGGGACTTGGAGTGATGTGCCATCAGTATCCTGATGACACCCAATTCTATCTCTCCTTTCCATCTGACCCAGGTCCTGCAGGCTTGGTGCTTACCTGGTGTCTGGCTGCCGTTGAAGTTTGGATGTAGGCAAAGTGATTGAAGCTGAATCCAGACAAGACCAATTTGATGATGGTTGGCCAGCCATGTGACCTGGGAGACATAGGGACCTTTGTTATTGATGGGGTCCAGCCTCCTTTGGCCACTCAGGTTCGCAGCCTTGGGGTACTCTTTGATCCATTGCTGTGACTGGATTTCCAGGTTGTGGTGATGACAAGGAGTGCTGTTCACCAATTACATCTGGTGTGAAGAAGACTGCAACCTTTTTTTAAAAATCAAATTCAGATCTGGCCACCATCATCCATGCCTTCAGAACCTCAAGGCTAGACTACTACAATGGACTCTACGTGGGGCTGCCCTTGATGACTGCTGTTCAGAAGCTGTAGCTGATGCAGAACATGGTGGTCCATCCTCTGTTGGGGATGGGGCACCGGGAGCACATTAAACTGGTGCTCCAGAATCTGTACTGGCTGCCAATAGGTTTCCAGGCAGAATCCAAGGTGCTGGTTTTGACCTAAAGCCCTAAATTGGTTTGGTCCCAGGTATCTGAAAGACCGCCTCCTCCCTCATGTCCCGTTATGGCCTATGAGGTCAGCTGGGGGTGCCCTCTTGCAGGTTCTATTTGCCCATGAAGTTTTTACAGGTAGGGCATGCAGAGAGGTGTTCTTCGTGGCTGCCCCACAATTATGAAACTCCCTCCCCCTGGAAGTTCATCTAAGCCTGAACCTGTGCTTATCTTCTGGAAATGATGTAAGACCTTTCTCTGTGGCCAGGCATTTGGCAGGCAGGGACAGGGTTGGGTGGGATGGCTAGGGGAGGGGTTAGGGGGATTGAGGAGACTTTTTAGATGCTATTTATTGATTGTGAACCAGCCTGAGCCTTTATGGGAAAGGCAGCATGTATAAATTTGAACAAACAAACATTTGACAGCTAGAAAGCGGTACACTTCATGCCACCCCTAATTTGCATCAGTTTGTATGCATTTATTATATTATTATTTATATGAAAATTTGTAATAGCCCAGCGACTAACTTTGGGGCGGAGCTAGAAAAAAACCCAAGGTCTGTGTGAGAGGCTCTGTGTATACATATTCATATGTGCAGGACTGATTGTTCAAGGTAAAACTCAAAAAGGAATTTTACTTATACATTTATTCAAAAAGATACATGAAAATGAACAACCAAATATACAACTAGCTCTATCTAGCACAACATGAAGTAACACAACGTTTTATTACACAGCGTAATGTAACCCAATGCGTGTTATCCTCCCTTCTTCAGGGGTGACCTAGATGATTAAATCTCATGTGTTGAACACATTGACCGCAATCCCAAGCGGGATCTGCGTGAGTGCTGAGTGGCACAATATAATCTCTACGGAGATGTGTGCGCACGGGGGGGGGCATGGGATTGGCCCCACCGGATCTTTTTACACAAGACACCCCCACGCCTGGACAGGCACTGTCCATGTGGGGGAGGTCTTGTTTGAAGTCGGTGCATGGGGGTGCATGCTCTAGTGTCCTGCACACCGCCCATCCAGTCCACGCATGGGACACTTGGGGATAAGCCGGAGTGCCCCATGCACGGACGGGGTGGGCAGTGCATTGACGGGGCCGCTTGTGTGAAGCACCCGCCGAAGCACAGCTTGCAAGTGCCCCTTGCACCCGCCCCATGCAAAGACCCTCCACCCTGTCTTATGTAAAAACACCCATGGTCTTTCAGGGTAAAAATCAAAATCAAAATCAAAACCCCCACAATTTTTTATTGTGGCATTCTCTTACTACAAAACCTTCTTTTAAGGTTTTCAGGAAAGTGAAGAAAACAATTGCTCCTCTCTTGTAACTCAGGAATGCTCATCTACATTGTATTCAGTGTTTCAAGGAGCAGCTCTATCTTAGGACCAGTTAAGAGACTTTTTGCTTGTAGATCAGCGTTCCTGAGCTTCAAGAGACGATGATTTTTTTTCTTCACTTTCCTAAAAACCTTTAGAAGAAAGTGTGGAGTCAGACACAGTAATAATTAATAAGAGAATGCCACTGTAGAATGATTTTTTTTTACCCTGAAGAGAGACTGTGTTCAAGAAGGGTGGCTAACACATGCTGGGTTGTAACTGCATAACACAATGTTGGTTGTATGCTGTGTATTGTGTAATACAATGTTGAGTTGCACAATGTTGTATTAGATAGAGCTGTTGTATGCTTCAGTATATTGGTTCCTCATTTTCATGTACCTTTTTGAATAAATGTATAAGTAATATTCCTTTTTGGTTTTACTCATTTTTAGTAGCTTGTTGGTCTCTTCTTGCATAGCTTGCTACTTCCTCGTTTCCCTCGGTTTGTCAAGTTAAAACAGCCTATTAAAAGTCAAAATTCTCAAATGGGTGCATTGACTTTGGAGTTTTAAAGACACTCAGGATCCCAGGTGGAAGCAGTGACAGTCCCTTTTAGCAGCTAAAGAATCATCACTCAGACACACTCACACCCATCTACCTCTTTCAGTTTTCAGCTCTCTACTTTGTGGGAGTAACCTTTCTTTGTTCTTGGATAGCTCTACCTATCCCAAGCTTGTTAAGTGAGAAAAGATGCCCCACTCCCATCTCCACAGTAATGAATGAGTCAGGGCCTCCAATCTCAATTTCAGTTTCCCTTCCCTTCCCATTAATTTAGCTCTTGCTCCAGTTGGACTAATCAGGTGTTGTTTACCCCCATTGTTTGCTAAATCTGGTACAAACCTTACAGTGCTGGAAACTTGGTACAATATAACAAAACTCAGTGTACTGGGCAAAAAGGTACTATTGGAGGATATGCAGAAGTAGAGGATGCAACCAAACCTGAGCCCGACAAGACCCGACTCAACTGCTTGGGCCCAGGACATCACATTTACCCAATCCCCTGAGGCTCAGGTTGGGATGGGCTGCTTAGCTGAGGGAAGCCCTGTCCCTACAAAGCATTGCGATGTCATGGTGTTCCAAAAGAGGGAGGAACATATCGATAAGGGGCATGGGGAATGCTTTCGCCTCACTTCTTTACACCATGACCTTGCCCATCACAAACACTCTGGGAGGCAGGCTGTGGGGGGCACCCAGTCACACCCAGGAGGGAAGAGCCCGGCTGCATCAGGCGTGGGCTCACATCAGGCCTGCTGCAGACTGTCTCAGACCCAGCTTGGCTCCATAATTCTGGCCCAAGCAGGGCTCTAGTCAAAAGGGAATGTTAGCACGTCAACCCCCGTTCTGACAACGCTCAACCCAGAGAGGAAGACGGCATGGGCTCCCTTTCCCTGAGGAGCTGGGAGACTCACTCTCTCACCCAGTTCTTTTGGTAGACTCTGAACCTACTAGGGCATTTACCCACTCAGCGGGTCCATTCTGACCCAGCTTCTAATCCAGACTTCTCACCTAGCCTCCTGCAGGCACTTGGGAATTCCAGACTGCCTCTCCCAGGCCTGCCATAGGGAGGGAGAAATGATTTCTCTGGCCTTCCCTGCTGTCTAAGCAACAGAACCATTGCCATCATTCTAGCAGAGAAGCGAGCGAGACAATGCAGAGGGGAAAGCCTGTCATACAGGACTAAGGTATGGTTGAACATAAACTGGAGAATGTTGAGAGAGGAGAGGAAAATTGTAACAAATCTGTGAACATGGAAAGACCCATCTGCTGGCTCCGGGAGAATGGCGAGACTGATCTTACTCTGTAGCTGCTAGGATGTGGAAATTGGTTCACCAAGTGGGGTATCCCTGTTGGATGGGGAGTTTGCGTGAGCCATGGAAGCCTGCACGCCAAGCTGACTGGCCTTGTCTGGTGCTTTTCAAATATTGTGAGCTTTCTAGGAGACAATGATTGTGTAGCTTGTCACAGAAGGGATGAAAGAAAGAGCCCAGCTCATGCTGACTGCATCCCTATCTGTCAAAAAGGATGTCTGAGCTTGATCCTGCAGCCACTGAAATTAGTGAGTTTTGCCACTGACTTCAGTGGGAGTAGGGCATTAATCCTCTGTGTTTGTTTTGGTTTATCCTTTTTTGTTGCTCTCCTCTGTTTTCCTGTTTCCCTCTCTTTCTCTCTGGAACATCTTGTGCTGGGATTCTCCAGTGACAAAGCTTGTGCCCCCTGGGTAGATGCTGCCCTGGTTTCCAAAACAATAAACACATAGACAGAGCTAATTAAACCTGCATATAAAGATGTGCATTTGGCAGCCTGCCCCTCTCCGCTAAACACCACGTCCCTGTCAGTCTGGGGCTGTCACTTTGACGTGCTGCCGTTTTCATCTGAAGCAGGGTTGGGATGGGCTTAGAGTGAGTTATTTACAATATGTAGCAGATGAAGGGTCTGAGCCTCAAAGTACTGCCCTGATACAGTAGGTAATTATTTCCACACAGATGGTGCACTAGGGGTTTTGATGGGTGCACATCCACGTCTCCCCACTTACAGCCCTGCCTGGGTCCATTTTAAATGGACCTGGCAGCTGCCATGGCCCACGATCCACCTGTGTGATGCCCCCCCTCCATACTATAGAGTTGCAGGCAGATTGCCTGACACGCTGAGCTGCTTCCCTCAACTCCATGATGTTGCCTGGGGCAGCCCCAGCCAGGAGTGGAGCTGCAGTGGCCGTCCGCTAAGCGGACAGACAGCAGCTCCACTTCCAGCTGTTGCCTCAGGGTTGGGCTGCCTGCTCCACTAGCAGTGCTTCTGGATGTTCCGGAGCACCACAGGCACGGCTGCCCCAGAAAAGGGGCAGCCCCCCTGATTGGGGGGGGTGGGGTGTTGCCCTCCTATAGCTCAGCAGGTTCGGAGTCTGGGGGTGGTGTTGGATTTGGATTTCCACCTGGATCGACAGGTGGAGGCGGTGGCGAAGGCTGTCTTCCGCCAGTTGTATCTGGTGTGGAGGCTGCATCCATACATCTCTGGGTCGGATCTGGCCTCCCTCATCCATGCCTTCGTTACCTTGAGACTGGAATACTGCAATGCACTCTACGTGGGGCTGCCCTCGTTCCAGATCCGGAGGCTGCAGCTAGTGCAGAATGTGGCGGCCCGGCTCCTGATGGGGATGGGTCGTCGGGAGCACATAACACCTGTGCTCCGGACTCTGCAACTGGTTGCCAATAGCGAGCTGAGCCAGGTTCAAAGTATTTTTATTAATCTATAAGGCCCTTCATGATCTGGGCCCCTCGTACCTCAGGGACCGCCTCGCCCTTCGCACCCCGGAGCGGCTCCTTCGGTCTGCCGGGGGTGCCTTCTTGGAGGTCCCTCGCGTTAAGCGGGGGGCTACAATGGAGAGGGCATTCTCGGTGGCCAGGCCGCGTCTTTGGAATTCCCTCCCGGAGGAAGCTCGCCTGGCCCCAATCCTTTCGACATTCTGGCGGGCTTGTAAGACCTGGCTGTTTGCCCAGGCCTTTGGGAAGGGGGAGGGGAAGATTAGGGTAGTATTGGCTCTCCCCTGCCTTTTTGGTTTATTTTTATACATTTTTGTTTCCTCAATCCTGTTTTAGGTTTAAATTTATTGTATTGTTTTTAAAAATGTTTTATTGAATGTTTTTATATTGTACGTCACCCTGAGATGCCGTAGGCATAGGGGGCGACTCAGAATTGCATATAATAAATAAAATAAATAAGCCTGTCCCACCTCTGCTCCACCTGCACAGCTGGCAGGCCGTCTTTTAATAGACAGTCTGCCCTAGGGTGAGGCGGGCCAGAGGCATGGGTGCTGTCCATAACACCGTGTGTCTACTGAAGTGAATGGGGCAGCACTCAGACTGCAAATAAATAGTTATGGGACATTGGTGTTGCTAATGACATTAAAGTTGCTTAGAATCTTTAACTCTGCAATTCCTGATATTTGGTTTCTAGAATGGGAGGTGTCCCAGCCATGTCCTGAGTGCTTGCGGGATGTGAGCCCCCAGAATTAGGCCAGAAACACCCCCCTCTTCCTGAGATGAGTGGCAGAGCTGGGACATGGCAGACTTTAGGGTCAGGTACTGAGAAGCAGGAACAGGCACTGGAACAGGGGTGGACAGGCAAAGATATAAGCTCAGAAATGGGTCAGGAAGGTGCAGACAGGAACAGGAAGCAATGGTGCTGATAGGCGGCCTTTACTGGGGCAAGCAGCCTACTGGGAAGCAGAGAGAGTGTGGTAAAAACTGGATTCAGAGGGCCTACTAGGTGAAATTATCGGCCAAGGCATGGCCTCAGTGGTCTTGCAGAGCTGGCCTGCAGACGGCCTGGCGATGTAGTCCCAGAGGAAGACCAGTAGAGCTCTGGCAGGGACCAGGCAGCACGGGAACCTGTGTATGCAAGACTAGGGGAGAACTTCTGCTTGAATGTCCATTTTGCCAGGGTGCTAAGAACAAGTCACCTAGGTGTGAACCGGCACCTACAGGGACCTGAGCATGGTGACTGGCACCTCAGTGCCACTGAGGCACTCTGGCTGAGGCCCAGGGCTATTGCTGATGGCTTTCCCCCATGCTGGTCAAGCCACACCCCTCCTCACCATTGCTGCATGCCCGCAGCTTCCTGGCTGGCTGTTGGCCTATATAAGGCCAGCCTAAACTCCCAGTAAGCTGGATGGATCATCTCACTCACTTCCTGGTGTCTATTTGTGTACCTTCTTGTTTCCTTGTACTTGGATGCCTCCCCACCCCCTGCAGACTTAGGGCGTTTTTAAACGAGACAAGAAACGCAGCTGATCCTTTGATCAGCCGCCTTTCTTTGTGCTCGTTTAAAAGTCTAACCTACTTTGAAGGCGAATCTTCCCCGCATTAGACCGGCCCGTCGATCCTGCCCCCTACGACGTGGATCCCCGATGTGCCGGCTTTAAGCTGCACTTCCGGGTCCCCTTTTAGAGTGCGCACGCGCAGAAGGACGCACATGCGCACATAGTCTCTGAGACGGGTCTGATGCTCTTCTGAACATCAGACCCATCCTAGAGAGGAAGGCGGGGGGGAGATGCGGCAGATTAAATGATCCCGCTTGTGAGCGGGATCGTTTAAAAGCGCCCTTAGGACGTTTTTAGACATTGCAGCTTTCCCCCCAGACTTCAAGAGGCTGGGCTCAACAAACTCTTGCAGGGAGGATTTAGATGCTCACCTCCTGACCGGAAGTCACTTGGGTACCATTGTAAACAGCAGCGCTGCATGACTCCTGCACATTTTGAGACCTAGACTTGTAAAACTCTGATAGGCGAGGTCTTACAAGACTGGGTCTCAAAAAATACAGAAGTCATACAGTGCTGCTGTTTACAATAGTGCCCAGGCGACTTCCAGTCGGGGGGTGAACATATAAATTCCCCCAGTTGGGAGTTTGCTGACCCCAGACTTTTGAAGTCCAGGAAATAGCTGCAACATCTAAAAAACCCCTTTGTGTATGCTCTGGGCTGGATGGAGGCTGGGCCTTCTGACCTCCACCCTTAACCTGGTCCTTCCAATCCTGCTTGGGAGACGTTCCTGACCGTGGATCTGCTTGATGCGCCCCTTATGCGACTGCCCTGAGAGCCCACTCTGCCCCACCCGAGTTCTGTCTGAGTCCCACCTACGTCTGCCTTGGGGTGGCCAGATATGCAAATTTTAGAGGACACATGAGAAATACAGGTTTCAGGACTGCATTGGCTTCAGTGCAGCCCTGCAACCTGTATTTCTCATAAGTGTCCTAAAATTTGCATATCTGTCCACCCTTGTCTGTCTGGACTGGTCCCTGCATCTGCCTGCCTTGTCTTGTCTGTCCAGTCCTGCTTTGTCTCATCAGCCCCATCCTGCCTTGTCCATGCCTGCCACTAGTCTGTGTGTCAATTCCTGTCCAACCTGGAATCCTGGGACTCCAATCCGGAAGAGGGAGGTGTTTGTCTTTGGGCAGGTCAGGGCTCCCAAGTGCCAGAATATCATTCCTCAGAATCATCTCTCTGGAAGGGGGGCATGGACTCTATCTCAGGCAGAGCTTGTGGGTGTGACCAGTGCTGCAATGGTGGAAGCAGAGCTATTCTGAGAAGATTCAGCAGCAGAGAAGAAAAAATCCCCTTTAGTCAAGGAGAACAGCCAGGGAACAATAGTGAGTGAGGCAGAAGTTTAAGTTCAGGGCCCAGTCCTGTAAGGATCTATGGTTGGTTTGATTAAGCCCCTTTCCCATTACAGGCTGCTTCTATGTTAATAATTATTATTATCAGCATTATCAGAGTGTCAAGGCCCCAGTACCACTGAGGGATGGTGCATACCCTAAAGTTCTTGCAGACTGCCAGCCCAGTCCTCCTACTAGCTTCCATGCCAGCAAGTCCCATTGAAGTAAGTGGGGATATTCTGGTGGAGACTGTGCTGGTGACATTCTGATCTCAGTAGATCCAATTGTAAAACTCTTTGCAGCAGGGCTTTGGGTGCAATCTTCCCTTGACACCCTTTCTGAGGAATTAGCTGACCTGCTGCCACAATAACCACTGCTCCACCTTAACCCTTGTCTCAGTCCTGTTGGACTTGGGCACGTTGGCTTTTACACTGGCCTCCCTTCTGCCCCATTCCCTCACAGCCAGTCCTAGTTCACACAAGGTAGGGGCTTCTCCCACTAAACAGACGAGTCCCCAGGGGTTTCCTCCCCATTCAGCTAGCCCAGCCCAGCCAAGCCCAATAAGCAATTTAATTTGATCTCACCTGGGTTGCCTGCTCTGCTCCACCTTCAGTTTGCTGTATCAATTCTCGGGATAGAGCTCTGAGTGCCTCTGCTGGCTCCAAACACTGAGTTGCTGGGCTACAGAGAACTCCAGAGGAAAAAAAAACCAGTGAAAAGCCACCCAGTAACTTTAATGGAATTTTGATTGGTCTATAATAGCTAAAAATACACACCTTGCAGAGAAGAAGATATCATTATACAAAAATCTAAGGGCCTCAGGCCCATTGTGCAACCCTGGCTGACTTCAGGGGAACTTACCGTATGGAATATGTTACTCACAGTTCACCATGACTAAAGGGTGCTGAAATATGCCATCAGACAAGAAGCCAAAAGGTGGGGAACCCTTTCCTTCCCCGGGGTCACTTAGAAAATCAGTACAAGGACTGAGGGCCACATGGAGGGTGTGGGGTAGTGTGCTTAATGGGGATGTGCAGGAAGAGGAGGGTCTAGATCATGGGGGTGTGCTAGGAGTCTGTCCCCTATCCTTGTGTGCATGCTCTCCTCTCTGTTCCCTTCCCCTAAGTTCAGGCTCTCAGTTTTGGGAGGTAAGAACTGGATCCAGGGGCCAAATCCAGGAACTACAAAGGGGCCAAATAAAAACTAGCTGCCTGTTACACTTGGCCCCTGGACCTCAGTTTCTCCACCCCTGCAATAAACACTGATCACAGACAACTAGTACACCTGAATGACACGTCTATTACAGGTTGCGGTTGTGGCTACGAGTGCCTTTTATCACCTGTGAGAAGACTAAAATCCTTTCTTTCAGAGTTGGATCTGACCTCTGTCATCCATGCCGTCATAATCACGAGGCTAGTCTACTGCAATGCGCTCTACGGGGGGCTACTCTTGATAACTGTTCAGAAGCTTCTGCCAATGCAGTAAGTGGCAGTGTGCCTTCTGACTGAGGTGGGTCACTGCCACTGAGAGCATATTACATTGGTGATTCAGTCTGTACTTGTTTTCAAGAGCTTTCTGGGCACAATTCAAGGTGCTGGTTTTGACCTATAGTGCCCTAAATGGCTTGGGCCCTACATATATACAGGGCTGCTTTCTTCCCTATACTCCAGTAGGACTCCCAACATCAGCCGAGATCAACCTCTTGTTGATTCCATTGGCATGATAAAAATTCATACTGGGAGGCACTGTTCTTGGTGGCTGCTCCACAACTTTGGAACTCCCTTCCCCATGAGGTTTGTCAGAGCCTAAGCCTGGGTATCCTTCAGAAGAAATGAAAAACTTTCTTATTTGACCAGGTATGCTATTATGGCATTTCTTGCTTCTAATCTACATAATTTAGTGACAGAAAAGAAACACCAAAAGGGGCAGGTTTTAAATAATGCTCATATATTACATCTTTTATTTTTTATGAAGTTATTTCATGATGTTGCCCACCCTGAGCCCTCAGGATAGTGTAAGCTATTTAAATAAATAAATCATAACACATATGCATATAAGCCTGTAGCAAAAAAAAGTAAGGATTAAGAGAGGTTATGAAATACTAGAGATGCAATACTGCTCTCAATGAAGTCAACAGCTCAGTTCCCACTGCCTTTAATGAGGGAGAATTGCATTCTATGGGCAAGATCCTGAGGTCCAGATACACAGTGCGAGGGAGGGAATGCAATTAGAACAGCTCCTCCTCCCTTCCTCTAGGACTATGGGGTCACTGTGTGCAGAGCTGGTCCCTTCACACCAGCCAGTTTTGCCTCCAGGATACACAAACAGCAAAGCACATCAATGAGTGCATTTACACATACATTAAAATGTGGCTTTCCCTAAATGCAGTCAATTTCAAGCTTAAATAAACCCATGCCCTATTCACACTGTCATGTCAGTTACACAGCTCCCCGCTTCCCCGGCTCTTGGAGGGGAGCGGAGCCGAGAGCCGGGAAGCGGGGCGCTGTGTAACTGACATGACACTGACTAGGAACACTGACATTCCAACAAGAGGATTTATGCGGGTCATTTCAAATGCGCGCTTGTAAAGGTAGCTTTTGGCTGCCCCTCAATGCGCTGGAAAACCAAGCGGAAGAACTGCTAAATAAGCACATGGAGTCTTTCCCACATCGTTCTAATATGCAGGAGAAAGAAAAAAGCGCTGATTTAATGTATGTGTGAATGTGCTCTATGTGATGTGCCCTTGACTTTTACCCCAGCGCTTTTAGCTAATTCATCAGTTCTTAAACCTTGGTGTCTTGCAAATGGTCTCAAGCATTAAACATGAATTATTGAGGTGCTAGGGCATTTCTTGCTTATAATCTACATAATTTAATGGCAGAAAAGAAACACCGATGTGGAAAATTTGTAACAAAAATATAAACTTGGGTTTCTAAATAAAACTGACTGAACTATCAAAAATCTCCTTTGGTGACCTCTAAAGCAAACATTCCAGGTAGCTGAGCATTTTGAATTTCCTTTAAACCCAAAGTTAGCATATGAGGAGGTGGAAGGGCTCTATTATCTCTATATTTAGCATTTCTTTTGGCACATAAAGAGAAACGTGTCCTTTTCCAACACCAAGACCTTCAGCGTGAAAACAGGGAATAGGCATGTTTGTGTAACTAGCGTACTCTGTGGGGATTAGGACAGACATATTTACAAAGAGAGTGGAAATTCTGACTCTTTAGAGAGGGATGATATATGAATCGTTACCAGCAGGGTTCCTGTTGTCCATGGTGGAATTAATGAGTTGCTCATAACGTTGAAACGCTGAAGGAGAAAGAGAAAAACAGCGTGGATGTCAGCAAAACAGGCTGAACTCAATCCTGACACAAAGACTGAGTCAATGCATGGCAAATTGAAACTTGTTTTGTCCTAACTCATCCTGGTTTGCAGCTCGTGCCCAATGCTCTCTCCTCACAAGAGTGCTACATTTAGCCCATTTTTACATGGACTGTGGTGGGGTGAGGGGAGGTCCATGTACATGCTGCTGCAGGGGCCGTGCATGGGGGGAGGCATTAGTTGGGCACATCCCCACCTCCACCCATGGAGCAACTTGGCTTTTTGCTGGTTGCTCCATGTGTGGAGATGGGTGGGTCACAGGAGCGTGCCCGTGCCCACCCACTGCCACTTTTACACAGGTGCTCCCGTACATGTCCACTGAGTGGACATGCAGGGGAGCGTCTCGTGTAAAAACGGCCTTACATTTTAAGGAAAATGAACGCAGCTCAGAATGACAGCCAGTCAACTATGGTAAGTTAATGTAGAGGTGGGGCTGCTTTTACACAGCTACATGACAAATGCTTCTCCTTATTGCTGTCTAATTATGTGGGGTTTGTCCTTTACTATAGTCCTTGCTATAGGGTGGGCAGATGATGGTAATATGACTCCAATCAATTCTGGAACCCCTCTCTGCAGGGCTGGCCCTAGGCATATGCCACACGTGCAGTCGCACTCACATGGCCCTGCCCTGGCAGCCTCGGGGGTGGGAGGCCCCACACAGAGTGTATTTGGATCCTTTTCTCCCCAACCGGCCCGCACGCTGTGGCTGGACTACCCGTTGCTCTGCTTTCCTTGCGGTCAGTACTGTGTGGCAGCCTGGCAGCAGCCACAGAAGCAGATGGCAAAAAAAGCCAAAGCATAAACTGGCCTAGCACCACATGGGTGGCTGAGCTGGGTCTGCCGGAGAAGGTGGCGCACGCACTGGCAGCTAGCATGAGGAGCAGCAAGACGAAGGAGTCTGACTCCATCAAACACGAAGCACTGAGCACAGTGAACACTGCAGGGCCCCACCCCGACCCCTTTCCAGCCACTAGCGCAGGCAGCACAGGCACCAGCCCCTCACCCCTCAAAACAGCTGCCGGCTAGGCTCACAGTGCAGCCTCCGCCATCCAGGCACTAGTTCAGTCCCCAGGCAGCACCAGCCACCGCTAGCCTAGCCCCCTGTCACTCCAAAAGGGAGTTTTAGGGCAACAGAAGCGAGCGGCTAGGAAGTAGCCCCGGGCTCCAGCAGCTCCAGGAGAACTAGTCAGTCTGTGTTTGGGAGGAGCCCGACTGGAGCCAGGAGGGGACTCGAGGAAGAGGCTTCTCTCATCTCGGTCTCTCTCTGCCACCCCATCCCAGTCTGGGGGTTGAGCTTCCCAGGGCAGAGCTGCTGGCTCCAGCTGGAGGAGAGGCTGAGAAGCAGCTGCTCCTACCTGGGATCTACATCCAGGGACTCCACCTCAGCTGAGAGAGGTGGAGAGTGAGGAGGAAACCCTGGGGGTGCAGGGAGACTATGGGGAAGTCACAGGAAGAATCTTCTCCCTGCCCTGGGATGGGATTCCCCACCCCCCAGTTGTCTCCCCCCAGCAGGGTATCCGTAGCTAATCTCTCACTGGAAGGAGGAAAGAGCCAGGCTAGCCACTGCAGTCCCTGCTGGCCAGGGCTGCCTTCCCCCCCAGCAGTGAAGTGGGCCTGCTGAGGGGGTAGGGGTAGAGTGGTTTTTTACTTGGCACTTCCATTTTGGTCTATGGGATTGTCAAGTAAAAAAACCACCAGAGGTGACAACCCTAGCCTGGGCTCTCCCTACCCAGTCCTGATGACACCCCTCAGTCCCCACACACAGCCCTGCAGGTCCCCCCATCCAGCTCTGTCACTGCCCCTCAGTGCCAACCCGCAGCCCCTGCCATCCCAGCCTTGGGTCCTCCTACCCAGCCCTGCTGCTGCCCCTCAAATACAACCTGCAGCCCTGTTGGTCCCCCATAGCTCCATTACGATCCCTCAGTGGCAACCAGAAGCTCCTGCCATTCCAGCCTGGGCTCCCTGCCGCTGCCCCTCAGTCCCCTCACCCCACTCCATCACTGCCCCTCAGTGCCAACCAGCAATCCCTACCATCCCAGCCCTGCCATTGCCCCCAATCCCAACCTTGTATCCCCTGCCGTCCCCACTCTGGGGTTCCCCTGCTGAGCCCTGCCACTGCCCCTCAATCCCAACACACAATCCTGGGGACCCCCCCCCCCCAAATCCAGCTCTGTCACTGCCTCTCAGTGCCAACCCACAGCCCCTGCCATCCCAGCCTGGGGTGGGGCGGCACCACAGCAAGGGTCTTCCTACCACCAAACAGCTGGAGACAGAAGAGTGGGACGGGGCCATGGCTTCCGATTCTGAAGGGTGCTTTATTCTCCATGGCTGGCTCAGTGCCTGCTTGGAGAAGGGTCTCGTGTACGTGGGTGTTAGTTTCTATTGAAGGCTTTGCTGTCATTTCTTTCATATTTATTTAATTTCCCTTGATTTCTTAGCCGCCCCTTTCTGCTACAACAGCTCAGGGCAGCTTACAACATATTAAAACCATATAAAATATATACATATATAACAAACAAATCAAAATACAATAATATAAAACAGTCATAAAAATACCCCAAGGCAGAGCTAAAAAGAACCCTCCCTAACCCCCACCCATCTCCCTTGCCAAAAGCCTGGTGGAACAGCCAGTCTTTGGAAAGAGGGAAGGTCTGGGGCCAAGCGGACCTCCGCCGGGAGGGAGTTCCACAGCCTCACTGTAGCCACTGAGAACGCCCTCCTCATTGTCATCACTCGAGAAACTTGGGACCCCAACAAGGGCAATCCCAGTCGACCGCAGGGGCTGATCCAGGACCTGAATGGGTGTGTGTGTGTGTGTGTGTGTGTGTGTGAGGTGATCCTGCAGATAGGCAGGACCCATGCCATATAGGGCTTTATAGGTCAAAAACCAACACCTTCAATCAAGCCTGGAACAGCCAGTACAGAGATTGGAGCACTGGTGTGATGTGCACACGGCGACCCACCCCCACAAGGAGATTGGCTGCCACTTTCTGCACCAGCTGTCGTCTCTGGACTGTCACCAAGGGTAGCCTCCTGTAGAGCACGTTGCAGAGCACGTTGCAGTAATCCATTCTTGAGGTGATGAAAGCATGGATGATAGTGGCTAGGTCGGAGTCCAGAGACATATGGACTAAGCCAGTGCACCAGATGTAATTGATAAAATGCGCCCCTTGCCACAGCTGCCACCTGGACATCTAGGTGGAGCCATAAATCGAGGAACACCCCTAGACTGCAAACCTGAGGGACCAATGAAGGACAGACCCCGTCAATGATGGGTGTCACCATTCCCTCAGTCCCTCCCACCAGCATCTTCTCCATCTTGTTGGGATTCAGCTTCAGACCGCTCACCCTTATCCAGTCCCCCACAGCTGCCAGACACACCAGGTAAGCACTGAGACTGCTGGGCCGGTTGAAAAAGAGAGGTAAAGTTGGGTGTCATTAGTAAATATACTGATGACACCGCACACCAAACCCTCCGACGACCTCACCCAAAGGCTGCATGTACATTCAGCACAGGAGAGGTGACAAAATAGAACTTTGTGGGACTCCACACGTGAGGTTCTGAGGAAGATGACAAAATCACCCAGCCCCACACATTGAGTTCTCCAGGCCAGGAAAGAATGGAACCATTCGAGAACAGTCCCTCCCACCTCAGCTTGGTCCCGCAAGCAAGTCACCAACATCTCATGGTAACAAATACAGCTAAGAGATCTAACAGGATCAACAGGGTCAACTGACCCTGGTCCAGCTCACGACAGAAGTTATCGACCAAGGCCACAAGCGTAGTCTCAGTGCCAAAACCTGGATGAAAACTGGACTGTGAGGTATCCAGAAAACGGACATGGACTGGATGCCCCTGAAGCTGCTGAGCCACCACCCGTTCAGAAACCTTTACTAAAAAGTGAAGGTTAGAGAAGAGCTGATAACTGGCCAGGGAGTCAATGTCAAGTGATGGTTTTTGGAGCTGAGGCCACACCACCACCTCCTTGAGGCAGCCTGCCACTCTGCCCTCCCTAAGGGAGGCATTGACCACCCCAGCCAGCAACAGCCCCAGCATTTCACAACTGGCCTTAACCAGCGAGGACGGACACAGGTCCAGTTCACAACAGGTGGCTATAACAGTCCCAAGGACATCCACCTGCATCAGCAGGCGACATCCCCTGAAATTGATCCCATAAAAACAGGACAAGGCGAGGCTTCCATTACCTCTGGTTCTCCTACCGCAACAAGCATGGCGTTGAAGTCTTGGTGAATTCAAGTGATTTTATCCTCACAAAAGTTGACAAACATGGCACAGCGAGCACTGGAATATTCCAGTTTCAGGCAGAGGGGGCCCAGACTGACCAACCCCCCCACCACCACCCAGAAAAGCTCAGCTGAACACAACTTTGCACATACTATAAGAACAGCAAAGAACTGCTTCTTTGCTGTCTGCACAGCCACGGCATAGGTTCGTAGACTATCTATGCCACAATTGGTTGGCTTCAGCCTGAGTACGGTGCCACCGTTGCTCCAACCGCTGCCCTTCTCGCTTTAACCACCACAGGTCCTCCATAAACCAGGACCACCTGCTTTGTCAGCATTCAGGCAGTGGACACTTAGGAGCCGTTCGGTTGATGGCCTCAGTCAGCAGAGTATTCCAAAGAGCCACAAGGTCATCGAGGAAACCATTGTCAAGAACGGAGGGTAATTCCCCAAGAGCATTCCAGAACCTCTCTGGTTCCATAAGTCTCTGGGGGTGGGGGTGAGGGAAGATACCAACTAGAGGGTTTTTTTTCTGTGTCTACTCTCATGTGCATTTTGAATGTAAAGCTGTGTTTAAGGTTTTGTTGTCATTTTTATGTAGGGGGTTTCTTTTTTCTGTGGAGACTCACATGTGCATTTGGGTGTCAGTTCCTGTTGAAGATTTTTGGAGGGATATTGCTAGGGGAGTCAGGAGTGTAAGGTGGAGGGGTAAGAGCAAGTTATGCAAATTAGGCCCCACACCAAGGGGGGATTCAGACGTTCTGATTTGTGCAATTTTTTTAAAAAAACGAATGTTTCATGCCTGTCTGAACACTTAAATTCGATTAAATGGAGTCGATATCGCACTAAAGCAATGCGTGTTGAAAAGCTACTCAAACCTACCTTTTTGCTGTCCGTTTTCAATAAATCCGCACTTAACAGCAGTGTGAAAGCAACATCGTACTGGTTTTAACTAGTGTGTAATCTTTTCTGATGTGAATGCAACCGTGCTTCCAAGTGCGCTGTTTTACTCCTGCCCCTACCGGAAGCAGTGAGACCAGCTGGAGCCCTGTAGTTGCCTCGCTGGGTGCAGGCTGCAGCCAGCTTCTCCCCAAAAAAGTTCTTCCCCTCCATGTTTCCCCTCCATGCTTCTCCCCAAAAAAGTTCTTCCCTCCAAGGGACTTTCAATCATCTGCCTCTGCCTCTACCGTAGTGCTGCAGCAGTAGCAGCAGCGGGATACCGGAAAGAAACCAGGGAGAGAATGCGAGGGGCTTCTTTCCAGCAGCCTCAGGCTCTCCCTCTTTACTCCCTGATTCTACAAAGTAGCAACCTTTGCTACAAAGGTTGTAGCAAAGGTTGTTGCAAAGTTTGCAAAGTTGCAGCAAAGGTTGTAGCAAAGTTGTACTTTGCTACAAAGTAGCAACCTTCTGGCTCCCCACAGGCCACTTCCTGTAACTGAACCGTACTGAGCAGCCGGGTAAGCACGCACTACAAGAAGGTCTGAATGCATTATTTCGCTGTACTTAAAATCGGTATGGCATGCATGTGAATGCAACAGGACTTGTTAACAGCGAACTATTGAGAACCAGTTTTTAAAAATCCAGATAATTGCTGCACGTGTGAATTCGCTCCAAGACTTTGCATGTGGCTCTGCAAACCCTGGGGCCAGTCCTGCCTCTGAAAGCCCTCCATTACATCTGTGGGGTCAACCAACTGTACCACCTAGTCCAGCGGCACTTTCACTATCACTGTGCAATAGGGTGGCCAGATATGCAAATATTAGAGGACACTTATGAGAAATAAAGTTTGAAGGGCTGCATTGGCTCCCATGTATTCCTCAAAAGTGTCCTCTAAAATTTGCATATCTGGCCCTCTACTGTGCAAACATTGACGAGGATAGCACCCGCCATAGAGATTCCAAGATCGAATTGCTGGGCAACAGAGCGTCAGGAGTCTGGAATGGTGAGCTTTCATATGATGACCACCCACCGCACTCACTGTGCTCCCTTTCTCTAGTTGCGGGGTGAGGATCTCAGCTTATGTGCAGGACAAGGTGACAGGGCATTCAGAAGTTAGAGATCCACTTGGCATCTGGCCAAGAGGACAACATATTCTCCCAACATCCTGAGCTTTTCTCCTTGACTCACACAAACCTCTTGGTGTGTACAACCAGGTGCAGGGCATTGTTGACTGAAGCAGCATCTCCTAATGGGCAACTGTTGGCACACATCAGCTCGCCTTGCATGGCTTCGATTGTGGTCTGTTGTTGCTGGAGAAAGGCAAGTCTACAGCAATGAAGCAGGAGCTGCCTCTGCAATGTAGTACGCCCCGCTACCATGGCCACAGATCATGCGAGAGCCTGTTTGTGCCTTGCACTCTCATTGAGCCAATGACAGCAGAAGGTTTGGATCTATTCAATCTCTCTTAGGTTCTACACAACTGTGATAATGAAGACCTGGAAAGTGATAACAAGCACCCTGAAGTTCTCAGGATCCATAGCTGAAGCACCAGCATCCGTGAAGTCTGCATACCAGGTGCCAAATGTTTGGAACAGCTTAAAGAGTTGGCAAGCTTAAAGAGTTGGCAGCTGTCTAGCTAGGATTGGCTGTGCATCGCACTTGAGCATTAATTGACCACTATTGGTCATGTGTCATTCCGGAGTCATAATAGCCCAGAAGAAAGAAACAGCTGGGCCGGCTTCTTCTTCCCATAGTATGCTGTGGGAAAGGCAGGAGTATGGGGGTGGAGTGTGGTGAGAAAGAACACCTGCCTGTCTATTAGGCTAAATCTGCAACTGGGGAGTGGGCAGGGGCTGCCTGAATGAACAAGAAATACACGCAAAGGCTGCCCATTTATTAGGTGGGACACACTAAACATGTGAGTGGGGGCTGCACAGACTGAACACAGGCTCCAGAAGGCTAATGTCTCATTAATTTTCACCCTAAGTAACTCCTTTCCAGAATCAACCTGTCTTTTCAGCCACCCACTCTCCCTTCCAAAGCTCCCAGAGCAGCCTTTTGTGGCAACACACACAGATAAATAAAGGACAGACCTGAGTGGTGGTGCAAGCAGCTGCAGCCAGGCCACCACTCCAAACCTCTGGGGCCAGGAATTCAAAACATGGGGGCCTTACACTAGATACCGGGAAGTACAAAGGGCAGGTGGAGATATGGGAAAGAACTGCATGAATGAGGAAGTCACTCATTTTAAAAATCAACTGCACCTTGAGGAGCGTGTGCAGTTCTGGTTGCCCCATCTTACAATATATAGTAGAAATAGAAAAGGTACACAGAAGGGCAACCAAAATGATGAAGGGTATGGAACATCTCCCCTATGAGAGAGGCTAGATAGTTTGAGGCTCTTCAGCATGGTGAAGAGATTACTGAGAGGGGATATGATAGAAGTTTATAATATTATGGGTGGTTTGGAATGAGTAAATAGGGAGCGGGTATTACTATTTACCATCTCGAAGAGTACTAGAACTAGAGGACACCCCATGAAACTAACATGTAGCAGAATAAAATAAAGTATTTTTTTCACTCAATGTACAATTCAGTTGTTGAATTTGTTACCAGAAGTCGAGGTCAAGGCCAGTACTATAGCTGGGTTTTAAAAAGGAATGAACAATTTTCTGGAGGATAGGTCCATTAGCAGCTATTAGCTGGGTAGATTTGGGGGAATATAGCCTTTTACTGTTGGGATCTGGGAGTGAACAACAGGGAATAGATTGACCCATTGTGACCTGTTGGGTACGTCTTCCAAGTGAAGAAGGTTGGGCACTGTTGGAGACAGGTGCTGAGCTCAATAGACCATTGGTATGGCCTGTATGACACTACTTCTGTTCTTAACAAGAAAAAGTCTTCCCTTAATTCTGGATTGTTTTTCAGTGTTACAAGGTTCAATAAGTCTTTCCTGTTTTGTTGGTTTCTCCCAACCAGGCCCATTGAACAAAATTTGGGGCCCTGGTATACCCTGGTGGTCCCCTAGCTCTCAGCAACCTAACCCCCAGACGTGACTCCCTATTATCTGGCCAAGCGAATTTCTGCCAGTTTTGTGTTTATCATCTTTGTATGAATATTCATCAGTTGAATTTGTAAGTTCTGGAAATCAGCTTCTGGAGATCATACATAATTAACACATCTTATTGCAATGATCATTTTATTCATATTCTAATGTATATTAAGAAAGAAAATGCTTGTAGTTCTCCTCTCCTCCGAGCTTGGGGGCCCAGTACAACTGTACCCCCATTTCCCCCTCTCGTCAGGTCTGCTCTCAACAGGAAAACAGACTTTTTCCTTTCCCCATGTTTCACAAGCCACCAACCAAATCTTTCCACTGGGTGCGAGGCAAATACAACCTCACCTCCAGATGCCTCCCACAGCCCTTTCTGTCTAAAAGCACATTCACACGAGTCTCCCCTCTCACTTATTCATTTCCTGTGAGCAGTAACTGTTGCACCTTATTATTCTTCCCAAGATCATCTGAGATTCTTCCCTGCGGTCACATCTGGGAGTGCCCTTCTGGAGGTCCTGCACTTCTGGTGGGTGTTCTCAGTGGCTGTGCTGTCGCTTTGGAATGCCCTCCAGTGGAGGTTCGCCCTAGCTTGAGTTTTCCCATCTTCTGACATAGTTGCAAGACCTGGCTCTTCCATCAGGCATTTGACAGGGGGGAGGGTGGGATCCAGGGGTGTAGCAAGGTTGAGAAGGGCCTGGACTCAAGCCTTAGTTATGGGTCCCTCATGTGTGCATGTGCAAAGCACGCGCATGCTCTGAAAACCCAAAGTGGGTGGGGCTTAAGGGAGGGATGGGGCTTAAAGGAGTGGGAGGGGCCTGCCCCTCCCTGGCATCCATCTCAGCGCTACGTGGAACCTTATGGCTGGCAGAGCGCTAGGGAGGGGTTTGTAGATTGTAGGCAGAGCCTCCAAAAATCCAGCAACAAAGAGTTTTCAGTGTTAAGATGTGATGGACAGAACAGTAGTCTACACTGGGAACTCCTTGCTGCTGAGTAAAACCCTACCACTTGGAGACAGAGAACCCTCCTACTAGCATCACATCCAGTAAGTGGATGGGACTCCAGTAGGACAACTCTCTCTCTCTCCACCAGTGGTAGTGCCATAGCAGGATTAAAAAATCCTGTTCACATATTTAAGACAGGTTATACCAGACAAACTTAAAAAGGGACAAGNTGAATAGGGTGAGAATGCACAACCCAGTTGTGAGACTGTTGGGAGCCATCTCGAAAAACCTTCTTTACAAGGCAACAACCTTCTGATTGGCACATGGGCAGAGGAGCTGTTTGTAAACAAGCAGCTTTGATCACTGCTGGTGCTGCTGCAGAGTGAGCCCGGCAGGGAGGTGGGTGAGGGGAGGAGGGGGCATGTGTCAGTCGGCAGGGGGGCGGGAATCCAAGCCAGGACAGGTGTCCGCCGGGGCTTTGCTACCAATGGGGGTGGAGGGGAAATTTAGGCTGCTGCGAGGCCATGGCCCTGGGCACTGGTGGCACATGCCTTGGGCCAGCCCTGAGGAGGAAAGGGGGATGGGGGCAGGCTGGGAGGGAAGGAGGGAAGGGGGATGGGGCAGGCTGGGAGGGGGGTGGGGGCAGGCTGCAGGCTGGGGGGGTGGGAGGGAAGGGGGTATGGGGGCACGCAGGGGGGCACACACCACTAACCTGAGACTGGGCCTGGGGGTCCCCATTGTTGCACGGCAGCCGCAGCGGCATTGCTCCTCCAGGGACTCACGCGCTGCCTCCCTGTGCGCCCGCAAACCCAGTCCCTTCAGAGTCCACAGGGACTGGGTTTGCGGGCGCACAGGGAGGCAGCGCGAATCCCTGGAGCAATGCCATCGCGGAGAGTCTGCGGGCAGTTGGTTTTTAAAAAAAATTGCCTGCGCTGTGACCTAGCCCCGCTGGGGAGGGAGAGGAGGAGGAGAGCTGTAGCAGTGCACTGCTTTCCCTCCCCAGAGGCCAGGACGCGGCACGGGCAATGTAAAAGAAAAAAAAAAGTTCCCTTACTGCCCGCCGCTCGCCTTGCCACTGTAGGAACTGCAGAGAGGGGGGGAAGCGGCAGGCAGCAACTGCAAGGGTGGCGTGGCAGGGAGGGCCGGCCCAAGGTATCATGCCCCCCCAGTGAGGGGGCCCCCTGCCGCTGCGCGGAGTGGGGACACTGCTCCCAGGGCGGCCCTGGGCGCACTGTCCCAACTCCACACGGCGGCGGCGGTGGGTGGGCCCCCTCGCTGTGGGGCCATGATGCTCCGGCCAGCCGTGGGCCCCCACAGGCACGGGCCCAGGCACAACTCAGCCCCCCTGCGCCACGGTAGCTACGCCCCTGGTGGGATCGGTTAGGGGAAGGGGTTGGATTTGTTTTTTTTTTTACTGGCCATTGTAAGTTTTTAAGCTCCATTTTAATGTTTTTTTTTACTTTTTGGTATTTATATTGATGTATTTATTTTTGTATTGTGATTATTGCTGTGAGCCACCTCAAGTCGCCTTGTGCGAGGGGGGTGGGATAGAAGTGTTTATAATAAATAAATAAATAAATAAATAAATGATGGGCAACGAACAGGAGGGATTTAGCACTAGAGTTAAACATCCATTTTTGCCCTAACACTTGCGAGTTATTCCTAACAATTGTTGATTATTTTCAAATCCAAAGCACAGGATCCTGTGAGCTAATCTCTTCACCCAGGTAAGAAAACTGTGGGAGAAACAGTTGATGGCAAGTTTATCGTCTCCTGTGAATGCATCCTAAGCTTCCCTCTGTATCTGATCTGGTCTGGTCTGGACCAGTATCCGATCTGGTCATGGATACCATATCACTTCCTCTCGCCCTCACAAAGTATAGTTTTTGACTGCATCCCACAGGTATTCTCAAATCTGTTACACCTGTTTAATTTTAAGCATTTAAGTCCTTTTGTGTTCGGTAAAGCAGTTCAGTGGGACTCATGAGGAAAGAACAGCACATACTTAAGTGCTTTGCTGAATTTGGGGGCTGAGACTGCAATCCTCAAACCACTCATTCCAGATTATTGCCAAAGAAGTCAATTGCTTTACTCTGATGTAAATGGTGTTACAATGGCAGCCTGAGTGAGAAGGCTGTGTATGGAAACAGCACTGCAGACAGACCATGCTGAGAGACTTTACAGTTGGCACTGCTGAATCTCTAGCTAAGCCCAGACAACAGTTTTCAACTTGCTTGATCTGAAACACTGATATGTTTTGAGTAAGACAAACCTGAAATGATCTGATGCCTGGAAGTTGATCTTTTCTCCGCGGAGGCTTTAGTTTCAGAATACTCGGAAACAAATCAGGGTGGGAATAGCATTAACTGTTATCGACTATGGTACCAAGGAATCATGTCTAGTTCTACAGATACAAGTGGGCTTTGAAACTGGGCTTTTAAGTATAAGGGATGCCACTCAGGGGCATAACTAGGCGAGAATGGGCCCTGTTGCAGAAGACGGAATGGGCCTCCTGCTGTAGCAATAGGCTCCCACGTGCGTATACACTCTACATGCATGTGGGCCCTGGTGCAGCTACACCTACTCCCAAATGCCACTGAAATCAACATCATCCCTAAACTGGAATGAGCACTTCATATACATCCACTTTGGAGTGTGCTGTACACATGGACAATCACCACTAAAGAATGAACCTCTTCCTGCAAACAGTGACATTATTTTATACAGAGATGTCGGTTTTCAATTTTCACAAAAATGTGAACTTTCAGCTTCCAAAGTGTACAAAGATAGACAACCAAACTTTTTCAGGAAAATTGAAAAATATTTTNCCGCCCTCCCATATGCAAAACATTGCCCGCCCCCACCCCCACGAAGAGGTGCAGTGGGCATCGGGAGGGCAGAACCTCTTCCTGGGGGCAGGGGCAACCCCCCCAAGAAACCCCAGCCTCGCAGTGGAATTCCAAGCTGGGCAGAAGAGAGAGCTGCAGCAGACAACACCCAATGGAGTCCCCTTTCCCCTGTTCCCCAACTGGAACCCATCTTCCCCTTCCTCGTCTCGTGCACACACAAAAACCTTTCCCCTCCTATTTCTCCTCTGTCCTGTCCTTCTCTTCCCTTTAATCTCTTCTCATCTGGCTTGTCGCAGGACTGGGAGCTAACTCAGTCCTCCCAGATCTCCAGGCCTGAAGGAAGGCTTGTGTCCCGAAGCCTACACCTTCAGAAGACTACTGGTGGCCAATTGAATATGTGGTTGTCAACTAGAATGGTAAATTTGGGATTTATTGACCTATATGCAGTTCTAGTAGTAAACTAAACTGCATGCTTGACTGCGCGAGTGTCCTCCACTGGCAGTTGTTGTGATTATGATACTGTGAGATCTGACTTCTGAGTGCTGTGGAACCCCCCCCCTATTTTTTAAAGAGAAAAAAGGAGTAGTGGGCACTGCCGTGGGAGCTATGGGGGCCGTGGGGGCTACTGGGCACAAAGTGTAGTCTGGTGGTTAACAGTAGTTAAAGAAGCAAGCGAATCTGTTCTTTACATGTTGTCTTTATTACAGGTAATTCTGGGTTTTGTTTTGTTTTTAAACTTTTTTCTCCCATTGATTTCAATGGGAAAACTTCCCCATTGATGTCAATGGGGGAAAAACTGGTACCGGTATACCGGTTTTAATCCGATAATCCGAGATCCAGTAAAAACAGTATCCGGTATTTTCAATCAAGTCCCACCCCTAGCAGCATCAGTGACAGATCAGAGGCTCCACTGACCTCAACCTCCAAACATCTGGGGAGGGGGGGCAGGGAGGGGGAGAGAACAGGACTTCTGGACCAATGTGCTGCAGCAGGACCAGGGCTCAGGGAGAGCTTCTGTCAAACAATTGATTGGGGGGGTGGGGGGTGCCTCTCAACCCCCCCCCATAAGCTGTTGGGTGCGCCAAACAGACAGGGTCACTCCTCACACACACACACCTCATCAGCTGTTTGATGTGTGCACCCACCCAAGACAGCTGATGGGGGTGGGGTGCTCCTATGGGAAGCACCTTCCACCCCGTGAAAAGTGACAGTCAGCTGGCCTGGCCATTGCTGCAGAGTCACTTGGCTCTCACTCGGCAAGTTCAGGTGCTCCTCCCCCCCCAGCACCTTCCCTCTGTGTGAAGTGACCACCAGCTCTAGCTGTCACTTTGCAGAGGCGGGAGGAGCAGGAGAAGGGTCAGGGGCCTTTCCCTAAGTGACAGGGAGCCCCCCTGACTTCTGCAGCAGGATTGGCTCCTGGTCACTTGGGACGTTCAGATGGGTGCCACTTTCCCCCTTCCAGTGCCTCCATCAGCTGTTTGGTGGATGGCAGTGTATACCAAACAGCTCATGGGGGAAGAGGAGCATGCTCACCCCAGCTGCCTAACCGTGGGGGGCCTGAAAGAGCTCCAGGTCCCCACAAACAGCTGTTTGGCAGGGCCAGGTGAGTGCACTCCTCTGAGCCAGATCCATGGACCTAGCCTTACAGTGGGGCTGGGTGGACCTAACAGACATGCAGGGCTACGTTGGCCTAGACTGGCCCATGTGGTTGGCCGTTGGCCTGGGATGGTTGTCCAGGATTAGGGCTGAAGCGGCAACAGCTTTTACCACGCTGCGATTCCATTCCGCCATTTCGGAATTGCCCACGCCACATCGCGGCTTTTCTGCCGACATTCCGCTAATTCCACCGGCATTCTGCAAATTCGGAAACTTCAAACTATCGGAAAAATCACGGAATTGTTGGAAACTGTTGGAAAACCGCTGTTCCGCTATTTCGTGGTGCTGGCGGAATGGCGGAAGTAGCGAAAATGCCATGTTTCCACTATTTATTATTATATTATTATTATTATTAACAAACATTTATATAGCGCCAGCAGTGTACCTGGCACTTTACAAAGTAATAAAATAGACACGGTTCCTGCCCCTAGGGCTTACAATCTGAGAGACAGGAGCTAGGGGAGAGACTTAGGAAGGGGAACAGAGGGAGAGACAAGGGGTCTAACATTCATGAAGATGCGAGGTCTCAAGTGCACGTACTTGGCTTGGTTACGATGAGAATGACAGCAGGCAGGTCCATGTTGCAAGGATAAGGGTAAACCGATCGTAGGTATAGGAATAGTGGCTCAGCAGGATAAAGAGTCAGACAGAGCAGAGCGAAAGAGGTGAGTTTTAAGGAGAGATTTGAAGGTATGAAGGGAGGGGGCAAGGCGGATGTGGACAGGGAGGGAGTTCCAGGCATGGGGGGCAGCAAGTGAGAAGGGACGAAGGCGCTTAGGGGAGCAGGGAAGGCGTGGAAGGGTGAGAGAAGGGACAGAGGAGGAGCGAAGTGCACGGGCTGGAGTATGGAGGGCGATAAGTGCAGAGAGGTAGGGGGGAGCAAGGTTGTGAAGAGCTTTATAGGTGAAGACTAGGAGCTTGTGCAGGATTCGTTCAGGAAGGGGAAGCCAGTGAAGCGAAGAGAGGAGGGGCTGCACATGGTCGAAGCGACTGGCGAGGTAGATGACCCTGGCAGCAGAGTTTTGGACAGAGATGAGGGGAGAAAGGTGAGACCGGGGAAGGCCAGTGAGAAGGAGGTTACAGTAATTTGTGAAGCCTGTGGAAGTAGCAGAATTAAATTAGCGGAAATGTGGAAGTAACGGAATGAAACTAGTGGAATGACGGCCTCTGTCACGCTGTGCCACTAATTGCAGAAATGCTGTTTCTGGCGGAAATAGCTACTGCTGCGACTTTCCACTACAGCCCTACCCAGGATCTTCCTGAGGATGCATTCTGGGCCAGCTGCCTACCTGCCCCAGGGAAGTTTCGGGCCAACATCTGGTGGCAAGGAAACACACAAGCAGGTAAGTCCCAGACCAACGTCGGCCACAGCGAACCAACATGGGCCACGGTCACATCGGTTTACGCCCCTTGCAAGATGCAATACAAGATTACTGAATTTGCCAAGCTGCGTAATCAGTTTTTTTCACAAACAGAATACTCCCCATCATTCAACTGACTATACTCTGTAGAAGGCTACAGAATACAGTCTGTTGCACGTCTCCTCGTCCGAGAGGCTATTGTGACAGAGAATTTTCTATGGGCAAGCACACAATTCCTCTATTGCATTCCACTTCTAAGCAATAATACTAGGGATGGGCGAACCCGACCAGTTCGGTCGGCTGAACCGAACTCGATTTTCGAACCGAATTTCTGAACTCAGTTCTGTTCGCCCATCCCTAAATAATACTACAAATATACCTGGCATTTACAAAGCAATAATAATTGATCAAAGCAATAATAGTACAAGTATACCTGGCATTTATCATATAAAAGTACGTAAACCAAAACAATTCATGAACTACACAGGCACAGATATATTCAGTGTGTAAACTTAATGGGGTTTCTGTTTCCAGTACAGCACCAAGCTTGCTGTTAGAACTTATAATTATCTTTATTTTTATATAGTACCTCCCTGCCACAGCACTCAGACTGCTTTATGTATAACACAACTTTTTAATCCTCACAACAACCCTGTAAGGTAGGTTAGATTCAGAGAACAATGTGACTGGCCCAAGGTCACCCAGTGAGTTTCTGGCCAAGGTAAGACTAGAACCAGAGTCACCCCCTACCGCCCAATCCAAGAACTGCACACTTAGCCATTACACCACACCGGCTCTCTTACACCACGCTTGCATCCCAAGGACCTACAATGGAAGGCTCTAGTAGCTGACAGAGTCTGGGACGGGAGCAGCAGCAAGGAGAAGAAGGAGATGCAGCTGGTTAGGGCTCTGGCATGACTGTACATTGGGTCTGCCTCTCTTGGCAGGGGTCACTTTCCCCCTACAATACATCCAACTCTCTCCTTACCCCCACCTCCATACTGCATCGGTTCCTCTGCTCCTACCCTATACTGAACCCATCCCTCTCTTTCCCTCACCCCATAATTGTCCCATCCTCATCCCACTGCACCTCTCTCCCCTTTCTGTACTCCATACTGTTATTCATCCCTCCTCACCTCACCCCACTGCATCCATTTCATTCTTTCCCTAACCCTATCCACGCATCCCTTTCTCTCCAATCACCTGCAGACACTCCTTCCTCACACACATTGTGGCTGTCTTTAGACATAACGTCATTGGGTATCTGAATGTGTGTTTTGACCTTGATATGAACCTGTGTTCACAGGTTTGGGCCTGTGTTCACCACATGGCGCTGCTTAAACACACAGCCCATCTTGGGGTAAATCCATGTTTTGCTCGCCACCTGATCCCAGCACACAAGCTCTGCTGCCTTGTTCCTTGTGTTGTACCTGATGACACGCCACACAATATCATTGGACACAATGTTGGCCACGTATTCAGCCGAAATACGCAAATTGTCCTTGTGATGCAAGGTGTTCACATAGTGTGTTCAATGGGTGGCCAGATTGGTGTTGGGATTATTATGGTGTTTACACATAATGGCCAAACACGTGCTTAGGGGTTTTGACACCGGATCTTTGTTATGTCTAAAGATGCCCTGTATCTATACTTCTCCCTCCACTCCTGTTGCTGCTCCCCAAATGTCTCCCTTCCCTCTTAAGCCATCTTTTGTTTTCAACCTGAAAATCTGGCAGCAAGCTGCCTCCATTAGCTACATGGAAAATGTAGCTAGTAATAACTAGTGGATATTCATGATGAATAAAATCTCAAACACAAACTGCAAATTGTATGATTTTAGTCCAATTCTCTCATTTTATCCAATCCCCCCGTTACTCCGATGCTCAGGGCATAGCCTTTTGAGTGAAAAAGCAGCTTGCAACCCAGAGACGGATGCTTTGACCCTTTTTATTTGGGTATGGGTGCCGAGGTGGGTGGTTATGCGCCACGAGGTTGGGGCGCAGTCGTTACACAGGCACACACTCACCTCCAGCCAGGGAGCAACTGCTGTTGTGACCAGTTGCTGTGTGGGTGGGTGATGGGTGGGTGGAGTGCAGGCTGCGGGGGTCATACGGGCAGCCCCCTCCATGCCCATGCAGCAGATCGGGGGGGGGGGGGCATCTCATGTGAAAAGGACATTAAACAAGCCCCAAAACAGCAGTTGGGACAGGTGTCTACCTCTATAGGTCCTATTCAAGAGATCCCAGAAATACATGAAAAATTCCCATTGACTTCTGGGGGAATTGAACAGGCCCATAAGCACAATCATGGAATCTTTCATTTGTTCCTACAGAGAAGACCCAACCATGTGTTTTTAAGTCTCTTCTGAAAGACACCCACATATGCAATAAACAGCCCACCAGCACTGTGCAAGCAAGACCGGCTTATATCATTCTACCACACCCTTTGCCTGCACTGCATTTGCTGCCTCTTAAATCAAGCCACAAAGGAGGGATTTGCAACTAAAAATATGCCTCATTGTGTGTCTAGCCAATTGTATCATAGTAGGAGTTATTGGTGGGAAAGACCTATTAGTCATTAGGGCTACTCCCCCTCCCCTGCCAGTGCTGGATTGTTCTCTACAATACATTTCTCCAGGGCTTTTGCTTGACTGAGCTGTGTCTCAAAGTGAGGACCCTGCCACTCCCTTTAGCAGACACAGAAGCACTTTAAATCCTGAGAATGTATCAGACATCCATACCACCCCAGTCAATGGGAAAGCCTCTCTAGTCCAAATTGATACTCTGCAAATAGTGCTAATTTTGCAGCTTAGAGCTTGGGTAGAGTACCTTTTCTTTCCAGTGGACCACTTTGTAAGCTATTTGCCTTAGTTTAAATAAATAAATATTTTTATTTGTAGTAATTACAAAACATCCCAGGGTTTATTTATTTATTTTATTTATTTTCTGGATTTATACCCCACCCCTCCTGACAACAGCTCGGGGCGGCTTCCAACAATAATAATACATAAAATACATATAAAACCATTTTAAAACATCAAAACCATTCAAAATATAAAACAGGGCCTAGGAAGAACATTAAAACAATAAATAGGGTAGGGGAGATAAAACCTTCTAACCCACCCTCCCTCCCTCCCCAAAGACCTGGGCGGACAGCCAGGTTTTACAACTTCGCTGGAATGTCAGAAGGCTTGGGGCCAGGCGAGCTTCCTCTGGAAGGGAGTTCCAAAGGCGCGGCCCAGCCACCGAGAATGCCCTCTCCATTGTGGCCCCCCGCTTAATGCGGGGAACCTTCAAGAAGGCACCCCTGGCGGACTGAAGGAGATGCTCTGGGGCGCGGAGGGTGAGGCGGTCCCTGAGGTACGAGGGGCCCAGACCGTGAAGGGCCTTATAGATCAACACCAAAACCTTGAACCTAGCTCGGCATGCTATTGGCAGCCAGTGCAGAGTCCGGAGCACCGGTGTAATGTGTTCCCGATGACCTGTCCCTGACAGGAGACAGGCTGCCGCATTCTGCACTAGCTGCAGCCTCCGAACCAGGAACAAGGCAGCCCCACGTAGAGCGCGTTGCAGTAGTCCAGCCTCAAGGTGACGAAGGCATGGATGAGGGAGGCCAGGTCCGGGCTGGAGCCGAATGGACGCAGCCTCCACACCAGATGCAACTGGCAGAAAGCAG
>QEPC01005946.1:588320-610126 GCA_003113815.1 Sphenodon punctatus
GGTCCTATGATGTAAAAAATGACTCGGTCAGCCAATACACAGGTCACTTTAAACTCCCACCAGGAGTTTTGGTCAAAAAACTTTAGTTTGGAGATCAATTTACGTTTACATAAAAGATCAATTTGCCATATAATAAAAACACCGTTCCGTGAACTCCCAACCAGAACATGTTGTTCATGCATGTATGTATTGAGAAGAATGGGCAGTTATTGCGGCACAGAGAGAGAGACACACAGCACCAGCAGTCAGTGTGACAGCGTGACAGTACAGCGCAGCAGCGGCTGCATAGTCATACTCCCTTCGCGGAACCGCGATAAACGCTCATGACTGTCTCTCATATATTAAATTGGCAGAACACGGGAAAAGACCGCTATTTTATGTGACAATGGTAACGATCAGCAAATTGGCAAAACACATACATTCCACATCTGCGGATTCTTGTAGCGGAAGAATCGTGGAATCGCGGGGTACCGGGCGGAATTCTGCGAGGTTCAATGTGGGATGCCGAGGTTTAGGAATGGAATTGCGGTGCGGTAACAGCTGGTGCTGCATCAGCCCTACAGGGGAGGCCACTGCAAAGCAGGCAGCTGCTGGTGCCACTGGCCGGGGTTGCTGGACAACACCTGATGGCAGCAGGAAACTGTGGCGCCTGGCTGGTGTTGGGAGGCAACCCAGCCCAGGGCGTGACTGAAGTCTCACACATGAGACTTATGGCCCAGCAGTCAGCCAGTTCAGAGGTCCAGCGCAGCAGGCACAAGGAGCAGGCGAGCAGCACTCACCCCCACCTCCTGTTTTAACACTGTGAGCATCAGCAGGTCAACTATTGGGGCTGGGAAAGAATTTTTACAGGAACTCCTGATTGACTTAGGAATTCCTGGTCTTGCCTTCCCCACAGTGTTGTTTGATTGATTTGATTTAGCATCTTAAGGCCAGGGTTGATTGTTCAATTATATTTGTTGCACTCTTGCGGGGGTGTAGTAGATTTTGGTGTAGTTTCTGCTAGTTTAGCAGACTATTGAGACATCTCCTAAGAGATGGGGATTATAACATGGCACAGAAACTAGGGATGTGCGAACAGAACCGAGTTTGGAAATTTGGTTTGGTTCAAAAATTGAGTTTGGTTCGGAAGTTCGGTTCGGTCAACCAAACTAGTCGAGTTCGGTCAAATTCCAAACTTCCGAACCGAGTCTGTACATTCAAAACCAGTGTTTTAAGCTGTTTTTGGCCTTCTGAACTGGTTCAGATTCAACCAAAAAGTTCAGTCGAATTTGAGTTCAGTTCGGACGTTCGGTTTGGTCGACTGAACTAGTTGAGTTCAGTCCGAACTCTGAACTTCCGAACTGCGTTCGCACATCCCTAACAGAAACAGAGTGTGGCGAGCACCAGGGTTACATCCCGGGGAGGGATAAACCTGAGGGCACCAATGAGGCATATGAGGCCTCAGGCCTTCTGCACCCTACTCCTTGCTTCGGTTGCTTGGGGGAGTTTTTCGACTTTGTCCTCCTTCACACTAGATTGGCATCCTGGGATGAAGTGAGGGGAGGAATAGGGGGGGCATAGTTGATTAAGTGTTAGAGGTGGGTACCTGCGTGCCTCAGGATTTTTACCCCAAAGCTTATAAGTAAGGTTTTGATATCTTTCTGCTACTGAACCCAAATTGCTTGTGGCAATTCCACAACCAAATTGTGAATTTGAATAAAGAGTGCAGCCATTAAAACCCGATGATGGTATCTTTGTCTCATTCTGGGATGCACTGACAAAGAGAAACAAAAAATCCTAAACCCATGCTGCTAACTAGTCAGTCTTTCCACTCATATCTTGAGCTGGCTTGTGATGTCTGCAGAGCATCACTTTCCCTTCAGAAATTCCCCTGGGGAGTTTCCATTCAGCAAAATTACTCCTTTGCGTCCAGGTACTCTCTAATCGTGTCATATACGTGCATACACAGAGCAGTGGTTCCATCTGTGTAATAGCCTTCTCCTCCCCAGCACAGCTGAGCAGTGATACACATTCCTGTTGAGAAGAGCTTTGTCAGAGAATTGTCCTTGAGCTATTTCACATGGAACCATGCCCTTTCATGGCCACCAGTGATGGGATTCCTGCGTCCCTGATACAGAATACAAACTGCTTTTGTCTCAAGCTTTAGTCAACCCTAAAGAACAACTTTCTCGAATGAGTTGCTAAAATTAATCTAGCTTGAGACACACACGTACACAAATGAAGGCCGTGGGTATTCTTCTGTGACTCCAGTGAGCATTCCAGCTTGTAATTTCTGTTATTAGCCAATGGAGGAGGAGGGAAGGCAGCTCTCTGCCTGCTGTCATGGGAGTTATTGTGAGTGTGCATATCTGATGCTTTAACCTTGCACACCCATTACGTCCTTCTAGATACTGCAAAAGCATGAGTTAGTTGAAACTAACATTTACCTCTAAGGGAGTGAGCACTGAAGCAGTGATGCAATAGGGGAGCCTCCTTGAAAAGAATCAGGAGTTAGGTGTCTAAGGTCACCTGGTGAGGATGTAAGACTGAACGAGCAATGGTAAGTGGTTGTTATCCAGGAGAAGGGCAGGAAGTCACTGCATGAGTCACCATCAACCATTCCAAATGGGCAGACAAGCCCTTTTGAGGAATCCTTTCAGCATCCTCTTTTTTCATGGAAGAAGTGTGGTGTAGTGGCTAAAACAGAGGACTACCCCACAGGAGGGACGGAGTAGCAAATTTGTTTAATAAATAAATAAATAAAATTGAAACCAACCGCATTCTCATTGGGCAAAACGCACAGCATTTGCTTCTGGGAAAAACTCAGAGAGGCAAATGCTGTGCATGTTTAGTCCAGTGGGAAAGCAAAGCCACATGGCTTTGTCTCTGATCAAGTGGAGGTTACAGAGCACAATTTTCCAGCTCTGTAATATCCACATGATCGACGCCAAAGCCACACAGCTTTATTTTCTTACGTGACAAAAGCCGCGCATCATTTGCCTCTCGGAGTTTCTTGTGGAGGTAAATGGTGGGCATTATATTTCATCAGAAAAAAGCACCCTATGTCTCAGAACCATCTTGAAAAGAGACTTAGTTGAAGAGCTGGTTTGGAGTTTGTGAGAAGTGAGTGACCATAGAAGATTAGCCAGCTATGAGCTAAGGAGAACAAAAGAGCAACATGGCCTAGATTAATAAGGATCTTAGAGCAGAGTAATAGGAAGACTTGGTTCACCAGTTGGCTGTTGATTTCTACTTGTAGTGAATAAAAGCCTCAGTTTTGGAGGTCTGGAAGAGGCAAAGCTGAGAAAGGTTTTCCCAAGGATGTGGTCTCAGGGGACATCTCAGGGGGCATCTTAGACCCAACAGTGATTGGGTGGTTAAGATGTGGCTGTGAATTGTGTCAATATTTTTGGCCACTGGTCTGCCCCCCCATTAGCCTCGTATTAACTCCTTGTTGGTTGCACAGATGTCTCAGGTGCAGTAGTTGAGTGTTTTTCCTCTCCCTGTGGCTAACGTGTCTAAAGACATCTGGTGGTGTGTTCACAGCCATTTCTGGTCTGAATGCCCTGATTCCTCCCTGTCTGCCCTGATTCTTCCCTGTCTGCCCTGAATTATCCACTCTGCGCCGCTGCCAAACAGCTCATTCCTTGCTGCACACTTCCACTTTGTTTCTTGCAGCAGACTGTCTTTGTGCTCTCAGAGCACAAAGACAGTCTGCTGCAAGATACAAGCTACTGCTCTCCCAAAGCACCAGGGGTGTAAGGGGGGGGAGACATGAGCAGTGAAGAATGAGATGTTTAGCTGCAGCACAGAGCAGAGGATGGGGCAGACCCGACCACTCTCATGCATGGACTACAACTCCCATAATTCCATGGGAATGCTGCAAGGATATCTTCTGGCATGAGGGACAGGCAGGACCCCGATTAGCCCCAGGACATGGAAAGGCAGTCATTGCGACTAAGTACTGTAGCATATTAAACATAGGGAAACGTGTGTGGCTATACAATGGTGTCAACACACATTCAGCCACCCCTTTCCATTGTGTCTAAAGGTGCCCAGGAGTGTTTCCCCAAGAGGACATTTTCTGGAGGCACTTAGCGTAGAAGGCGTTTTGTCGGGAAGGCATTTCCCAGAAGTAGTTGCCATTGCAGAATTTTGCTGTCAATTTACCTTCCCCAGAAGCAAGCTGGTTTGGAGGAACTAAAGTAAAGATTAGGATAAAAACTTATAAAACTGTATTGGAAGGGAATTCAAGATGCCTGAGTGCCAGACAAAGCTATCAAATTGAATTTACATTCATATAAGAACAACAATTGAAGGGCAATTAAGGGTCACGCATATATAGGCTGGCCATACCTGCCCTTTAATAGAGGATGGCTATGAAAAATACATGGTGTAAAATTGCTAACTCCTCCTCAGAGGAAATTTACAGGAGATATAGGTCACTTTTAGATGTGTCCCAGGGCCCACAGATTTTTAAATAATCTGCCAGAGAAAAATCACATGGGCGGGTTTTAGATGAGATGCTACGTGTGCAAACTACTGCGCATGCATTCTTTATAAACCGCATTGCCCCAGCACCCGCAGAAGAAGACAAGTGCACATTGTGGGGTTTAAAAGGCTGCACTCTTTATTGACTGAAAGTTAAAGTCGAGGAGGGGGCATTCGCCCTCCTGGGTCCGGCCTAGACTATAATTTTAAAGAACTAATTGCAACATCTAATTTGGGTGGTCCGATGTCCCTCGGTGCCGCAAAACTTCTAACGGCTCTAGGCCACTCTCCTAGGGATGTGTGAACAGAACTGAGTTCAGAAATTCGGTTCGATTCGGTTCAAAAATCGAGTTCGGTTCAAAAGTTTGGTTTGGTCGACCGAACTATTTGAGTTTGGTTGAATTCCGAACCGAGTTCGTACATTCAAAACCGGGTTTTTTTGCCTTCTGAACTTGTTCGGATTTGACCAAACAGTTCAGTCGAATTCGAGTTCGGTTCGAAAGTTCAGTTCGGTCGACCGAACTATTCGAGTTCGGTCCAAACTCTGAATTTCTGAACCGTGTTTGCACATCCCTACACTCTCCCTCCAGCTGCCTGGCTGGTTAGGGAGGTACGGGACCTCTTGTGACCGAAGTAGGAGGGAGGCAGCGGGCACCACTGGGACCGCCCCTGTCCTCTGGTGTATGGCTCGCCCCTCCCTCCTGGGCCTGGGTTGGAAGCTGGCTGCCCCTGCTCTAGCTTCGCCTGTGGCCCCATCTCATAAGGAGATGACTTAACAAACAGGTAACTCTACTGAAACTGTTGATTAACATGCTGGACCCCTGCCACAGCAAACCACCAGCACCTGCTTGGCTGGTTTGGGACCCCGCACCCCCGACCTCAGACTAAGCGAACTAGCTTTTCCTTTATCACTGACAGGTATGTGTCGACTTCCACCTCTGAGAGATGCACCCCCCATCTGCCCTATCTAACTCGGGCCTTGAGAAATGAATTCCACTGTGGATGATGGTGTCCCCACCATAGATGCTGCTGCCAATTCAGAGACCTGAAAAATCCCAAAGAAGGCTAACGTGTAGGCTGCATTGAATGAAGTGGCCTTGAAGCCATTGAAACATACCTGGGCCAAGGAGCCCGTCAAGGCTGTGAGAATCTCTGGGGTAATGGGTCATCTGCTATCTGCCCTGGCTCCATGCTGGCGAGACCAGGATTCCATCAGTTTACTTACAAAAAAGCCCTGGTCTGGTGGGGGGTGGCCTGCTAGCTTGCTGGTGAAAGCCACTGCTGTTAATTTGCTCACTATTGTGGATGGCGCGAGGCCTTTCATGCGCAGTTCCATGGCAAACTGCAACACCTGTGGTTCGGAGATGGGGAAACCTGGGTCCCATCCTTTTTGCACTCGGAATTCCTGGAACTCTGAGAAAGCCCTGCGGTATGCCTCCCTGGTGTTGGGTGCTAAGGAACCTTGTATTGCCTCATATAGCTCAACTGTCCAAAGCTCCACATGTGTGGTGGCATGGGCTCTGGCTCTTTGTGGGCTTCTGGTACCAGTAGGTGGAAGCGATCCATCTGGTGGCGAGAGAGTGCATCGGCTATGCCGTTGTTAACTCCCGGCACATGCTTGGATGTAAACAGAATGTTATGACTTAGGCACTGAAGCACAAAGGCCCTGACTAGCCCCATTACTCTGGTGGATTTGGAGGAGAGGGTATTGAGGACGTGGACAACAGCTGAGTTGTCACACCTAAAGAATACAGTTTTGTTGGCTAAGTCTCTGGGCCATAAATGGACCACGAGGACGATAGGGTAGAGCTCAAGGAAGATGAGGTCATGTGTTGTTCCCATTTTTGTCCATGTGGAGGGCCATGGGACCACACACCACTTTCTCCTGAAGTAGAGGCTGAAGCCAAGAGACTCGGTCGCGTCTGACTGGACCTGGAGCTCGGCTTTGAGCAGCAACCTCTGTCTCCAGAGGCTTACTCCATTAAAGTTGGACAGGAATCGGCTCCACATGGAGAGATCCTCTCTCATGTCCACTGTCATCCGGATGTGGTGGTGGTCGGGGGTGGGGGGGCAGGTTGCCCAGTACTTTGATGTAGAGTCAGGACAGATAGGCCTATCCCGGTGCCACTATGCAACAGGCAAAATTCAGGCTGCCCAACAAGCCCTGAAGCTGCTGTACTGTGACTTTGTTGTGAGTGAGGCATTCATTGATTGCCCTCAATATGGCTGCCAGCTTATCATGGGGGAGGCGTGACTCCTCTCTAACAGTGTCCAGTTCTATCCCCAAGAATGTGAGTACGGTGGATGGTCCCACCATCTTTTCTGGGGCAAGGGGGACTCCCAATTAGTCTGCTATGGAGTGGAATGTTCAAAGGAGGCATTCGCATTCGCCCATGCCCACGTGCCCAGGAACAGGAAGTCATTGATATAATGGATGACATACTGTAATTGTGCTCTGTGGCGGACCAACCAGTTGAGTAGTGAGCTAAATCGCTTGAAAGCCGAACAGGAGATGGAACACCCCATCAGTATGGCTTTATCAAAGTAGAAACTTCCCCGAAATTGAAAGCCTAGTAGGTTGAAATCATCTGGATGGACTGGCAGCAGGCAAAAGGTGGATTTAATGTCACATTTCGCCAGAAGCACCCTAGAGCCGCAGACCCTGGCCATGATGACTGCTGTGTCGAATGTCGCATAGCCAATGGTACAGAGTTCATCTGGGATGGTGTCATTGAACACACACACACACACACCGGAATAGGAGAGGTGGTGAATGAGGCGGAATTCGCCTGAGGACTTTTTTTGTACTATACCCAGTGGTGAGACATGGAGCGAGGCCGTGGGTGGGGACCTAAAGGGGCCAGCAACCCTTCCCTCCGCTATTTCCTTTTGGAGCTTGGCGTGCACCAAGTGCTCCCTACCTCTAACTGATTTAAGGTTCTCCACCCACTTCCGTACCTTGATCTTGCCCGCGGGGATCCTAAATCCCTCCCTGAAGCCTTCCACTACGTATTGGACTTCCTTACGCATGGGGCAGTCATGCAAGGCCTTGGGCAGGGGCCTATGCCATACTGGGGTTGGGGCCCTCCTTGCTACCTGCTCCCTGTCCCCCTTGGGGCGGGGTCTGGCTGGTGGCCTGTTCTTGCTCTGAGACCTGACCTTGTTGCAATGACAGACTGCGTGACTGCCTGTGTAGTGGGATCAGGCATGCCGGAGCTGGCAGGGGGAGCGGGCACAATTCCCCGACCCATTGTACTCCCAGCATGTCGCCCCCTTGGCAAGGGGGCGCTGCCCTTCTGACCGAAAGGGGTTGTTCACGGGCGCCACTCCACCTCTGACCAAGGCGTGGCCACTGTCTGTTTGAGGGATGTTATTGACGTTGCTCATGCACTCGAGACAAAGATCTTGTGCATATCTATCGCACCTGAGGCCTGGAGTTATGGCGACTCGCTTCCGGAAGGCCTCATCATATCACAGCCATGCCCCGGGGTTGCCTGTGTTGTATACCCTCCAAACTATGTCCTGATATTTAATTAGTTCGGAAGTTTGTTCTGGGGACGTCTGTAACATGACGCCCATCAGGACTGAAAAGGCTGCCGACCAGTTCAACCAGTTATGGTTGGCTTTAGTTTTTTTTAAATTTCTCTTTCTCCTTGCACTTGTCCTTCGAGTTTGGGTCTGGGATGGGGTCACTGAAAAGAAGGGTGACTACATCTACGTATTCACCCCCTCCCCCATATCTTGTCCCTAGTAGCCTGCATAAGGTGCGCCCCTATTGGGGCGTTCACCTCCGCATAGCCACTTGCTATTGGGTTCACTTCCTGTGTTGGGGGTAGTCCGTCTGGCACAGGGCGGTGTAGTGCCCTTGGTGTGCCCATACTTGCTCCACCTGTTGGCCAACTCCGCTGTAGGTGGGCGAGCCCCGATAGGGTAGGTCATGGGGACGCCCCCCATGTGGGCTGGGAGTGGGCTGTGAGGGCCACGGAACCCAGGATCCAATCCAGCCCAATCACTGCTGTGGGGCTGCCTCATGTGGGTTCTCCAGGTTGTGCCCCACACAGAATCTGATACAGTGGGAATCCCAGTCCCGTGAGGGAATTTCGTAGTGGGACCTACCTGGGAGTGCCAGGGGGACCTCCTGATGTCGACGAGGGCTGTGGAGCCAGGATGTTGTTGGTTCTGGATCTGGGTAGGGCACTGCCACCTCGCTTGCTGCTGTTTGGGGGGATCTTTCTGCCAATGCACACACCGTAGCCGTGAGTGTCTTCATCCTTCCAGCGAAATCCTTCAGATGCTCCAATATCACCCACGATGGATCGGTCCTCAGGCGGCGCCTGGGGGGAGTCTTGTCGCCGCTGTCAGGAGACAAATCATGCTGCCCCCCCACCTTGGTGGGGGGGCTGGGTGGGATAGCATGCCTTGGGAAGTACCGTCCCTTCATCTCCTGGGCATTGGGGAGAGGGGTTTGCACCACGCCTGTGGGCTGGGGGGGCTGGAGTATCCCGTCTGGTTGCAGGAGGTGCCTTTTCTTACAGCCCTGCTGGCGTAGGCACCACGGGGTGTGTGTGTGTGTCATCCATGTACTTTTGGGGGGGGGCCCCGCTCGCCTATCAGCCCACTGTAGTGGAGTAACAGGTTGGGGAGACTCCTCCCTATCTGTCGCCCGGGGCTCTGGGGACCCCCCCATGTGGGAAGAGTCATCCCTCCTTTGTAAGGCAGATGGGACTGGTGGCATGACCTCTCGTCCCCTCCTGGGCCGGGGCTCTATGAGGGGTGGGTCTTGTGAGGGCTGGCGCTCCATCAAGTCCCGCAGGACTTCCTCAAACCCCCCCCCCATCCATTGCTGCAGGGAGGCTATGATGGCTTCTGCCTGCTGCATCTGGGCGCTGCCTTCTGAAGCCGGATGCTTGGGTGGGCCTCTGCCCTGACCCCTTCCCTGCTTTCCCATTTTGTGGAGGGTCATTGGGGCAATAGCCCTGTGGGGGGGGGGGACATGCACCCAGGCCTCTATGGGGGACTTCCTCCTTCCCCTGTACCTCTGTTCCCTAGCCTACAAAGGAGGGGGAGGGGCAGCAGCTGTGGACTGCCTCCTCTCGTGGGGTGTCCAGGTGTGCTGCGTGCTGTGCGGCAGCCACACCCCGCTGTTCCCTCACTTATGAAGGAGGGGAGGCAGCAGCTATGGGCTGCCTACTCCTCCTGCAGGGTGTCCAGGTGCGAGCCCATGCCGCGGTAGCCGCGGCCTCGGGAGAAGAACCTGGAGTGTTAGAGCCTGTGTGCAGGAGTTGGAGCAGGAGCTGCTGCTCCTGCTTGCTTCTCCTTGACATCTCCTGAATCGTCCCCAGCCGCGCCCCAAGATGGTGCCTGCCAAGTCCCGCATCGCGAGACTTGACTTTGCGTCGAGCTGTGCAGCCGCTCTTTCCCCGTTTGTCCCCTCCCGTTGTTGGGGGTGGGACAAACTCCGTTCCCACGAAGGCCGTCCCCCTGAGATAAGGGGGGGCATGTGGGGATCTGGGATTTTAAATACCTTGATACTGAGGTATTTAAAATGTGGCTTACAATAATGCACGAGTGGTGGTTTTTGCAGGCAGCATCTCTTCTAAAAGCTGCCTGCGTGACTTTTATCTGGTGGATTATTTGAATCCGCGACTCCTGGGGCATGTCAAAAGCAGCATAAGACAAAGTTCGCTTTTAGGTGTGCATGGCAAACACACTGCATAAAATCATGTCACATGTAAATATCCCACATGTGGGATTTAGACACAACATTTTGTGTGTTAAAGCCAGTCGTGCAGTCTTTTAAAGCAAAGTAGCAAGACCAAGCCTACTTAGGGTACTTGGGCAACAGATTCAGGAATTTTGCAGCTTGGTTCTGTGGCATGTGAGGATCATCAGACAGCCTGTCTTGCTGGCATGGCAGCAAGTTTCACACCAGATTTGGGAATTTGTCTAGATCTTGAGGACTTAAGTTGGTAGGCAGTTAGCTAAGGAAATTTGTAAGTCAGGCTAGCATTACATATTCTCTTTTATTTCATTTATGCAACTTTTGTATAGGCTCTGATCTTGTATTGACAATCTTAAACGTTTATATTAAACTTCCTCTTTTAAACTGGTATTTGTGTGTCACTGGGACTGAGTAAAGACAGTATTGGGAGATTTCTCAGTTACTGTATTGAGAGGGACCTGAAAAGTTTGATGTTTACATGTGTTGACTGGCACGAGTTTACATGTGTACCAGTGCTGTGTCATGGCTGGTCTGGGGGCACATGGGACAACGAGATAGAGGGGCCCCAAGAATCTCAGTCAGATACCTCAGACTCTGACCTATTGGCTTTAATTGGAGCTTTGGATGCTCAGTTCAAGCTGTCTCAAGATGGACACCCTGCACTAGTGATCAAGGAATGTGGATTAAGGAGACCATTGAAATGATGTAGAAAGCTGGGTTGGGCCCTTTTTACATGGGCCATGGCGTGGGGGCTTGGGGGTCGGTGTTTGCGCCTGTGTGTGTGTATGTGCGGTGGGTGGGGGGAGGGTGTAGACGGGTGGACACTGACCTCCACCCACCTCCACCCATCGCACATGCATGGAGCAATCGCTATTTTCGCCAGTTGCTCGGTGCGTGTGTAATGGGTGGAGGTGGATGTGCATATCTGTTCGTGGGAGCATGCACATACGCACCCCCATGCGCCACGGTGTTTACACGAGACTCACCCACACATGAACACCCAGATTTCAGGGTGTTCATGCATGGGTGCCACCCGTGTGCAAAGGGCCTTGGTGGTCAGTTTTTCCAGTGCAATGAGGCAGATGAGACATGGGGTGAACTCACACGTAACTCTGCTAAACTCTGATGTCTGCAGGGTCCTGGAAGCTGTATAATCAGCCCTGGATGATCCCCAGATCACTGTTGCATGTAAGTGAGGCACTCTGATTTCCAGCCCCGCTTTAAACTCTGATCTGACATTTAGATCTGATCTATTAGTTAGATCTGGTCCGAGTTTAAAGCAGGGCTAGAACTCAGAGTGTCTCACTTATACAGCTTCCGGGACCCCGCAGTTATTGGAGTTTAGCAGAGTTATGTGTGAGTTCACCCATGGACTCTCCATAGTGGAGCATGGCTTAAAGCATGAAAACATCCTGTTGTGTCCCAGCTTTTAAAGGTGCTGATTCAGCTAAATTACCAGATATAGCACCATTTCTCAAAAGCACTTCCAGTTACCACTTAACCATAGTATCTAAAACCGATGAAGCCAGTGATAGCTGCTGTAAAGCCAGTACAGTTCAAAGATTTATCATTCAATCCTAATCCAGTTGTTTAATGCCTTTTTGTTAGTGAGTTCCATTAATTTCCAATGGGACTCATACACAAATTAGGAATTAGCATTAGCACTGGCGCAAAATAACTGGAGAATTGTACCCTTACTCTCGGACCTTTTCTTTAAACTCTGTGTCTCAGTGCCAACAGGCCTTTCGCACCAATTCAAGGAGGAAAAGGGAAGGGGAGTACATATCATGTTTAGGAGGGAGATCCTCTTTCTCCAAGGCAAAAGTGGGAGGTTTCAGAGGTGGGAGATTAGGCTAGCAGGCTGTGCAGTCGAGAAAGCTACTAGCTAATCTCTGTGAAGGTACTGAGTGTCTAGGTTTCCTGCTGTGAATGAAGACTTTGCCTTTGCTTACATAACAAGGACTTAAGTGTCTTATGTATGCCGCATCTACTATTGAAATGTCTTTGTTAGCAGGAAAAGGCCTGACAGCAAAGCTGTTCTGCATGGCATTGAATACATTATCCCTCTATTCCAACAATCTGTGCTCCTGCAGAGTTTAAAGCCCCTACCGTAGTCCTAATGCATAGAGCCTGTCATTGCTAACAATACCCATTCAGCCATGCTTCCCCATTTTGGTTGCTCTAATCCCAGGGGAAATAAAGGCAGGGAGAGACAAACACAAGAAGGTCTCTATTCTCATCTGAAAGGGCTTAAGAGATGGTTTGGCATGGCACTGGATGATCGATGTGCAGTGATGGTAACTTTTCACAAAGCAAAGTAATAAAAGTGCTCCTTCCATTAGCAGAGAGCACCATATCCCCCTCTCCTCAAAGCTGTCTCCTTTGCTGTGACTTTTACAGTTACATAAATGTGGCCTATTTTTTCTCTCTGACTTAACATCTTGCTCTCCAAATTTAGGCTTTCACACACACATAAAACAAACTGATTTCTCACACACAATTGGAGTCTTGGCTCACACAGGAGGCACTGTTCCTGCAAAGGCAAAGCCTTTGCAGTTACTGACTGACAGATGGGGCCAAGTCTGTTCTCCTGTGAATGGCATAACCACCGTTCCAGTCTGCCTCTTAAGAGTCTATCTAACCCTTCTCCCGATCCTCTCATTTTATTGAGAGCTGAAAGCCTGTGCTGTCACTACAATCCGTGTTCTGCAATGGGCTGGGAACTTCTGCACTGTGTGGGCAGATTGGATGGTACTATGTTCCAGGGCCTGTGTGGCTGCATGATTTGGGGCTTAGAGCAGATGGTTATGTGCTCTAGAAAGGAGACACGCTGGGGGAGGGGGTGTTTCCCTTGTAACAACCACTGTTTAACATGCAATAGGAGAGAGATTAGATTATCTGGAGAAAATGCAGGTAGAGACTGTTGCTTAAAATAAATTACAGCTCTGGAGAAGTAACCTCATAGGGCTTTAGTATGAACTACATTAGAAACCAGCAATGCCAGATGCTTTAGGGGACATCCCAAACACCCAGAAATGTGAGTGTCTCTCCCTGATGGATGCTGGTGCCGCTGTAGGCAACCATGAAAGGTGTTGCTTCTGTTGATCTGCTGTTCAGCACTGAGGGTGAAAACAGATGTGAAGTGGGCCTGATATAGTCCACTGTGGACCAGAACTTACCGCATGTGTGAACCTGCACCGCCAGATGTTGGCCTGGGGCTACCCTGGGTGAGATAGGTGGCTGGCCTGGAATGTGTTCCCTGGAAGATTCTGGGTGCTCATTCCGGGCTAAGGGCTTCCCACTCAGGCCAGTACAGGCCACAGCAGGTCAACAAGTCTGTTTGGCCCTGCCATCCCTGCTGTAGGATGGAGGCCACCATGGCTGGGCATGTCAAGGTGGGGCGGTGTGAGTGGGATGGGGGCTGGTCACCTGCATGTCTGTTGCAGTCCCACTGCTACCTGGGTCATGTAGGGATGGCTCTCCTGGCAGCTGGCGTATTTCTTCATGGCTGCCTACAAACCTGGAGAGTGACCGCTGCTGTTTCCCGCCCTGAGCAGCCTCTGTGCCAGCTTCACGTCTGTTTTCACCCTGAGTTCTTTGTTGCTGATTTGTTACTGTTGTTGCTGTGCCAATCAACGGAAAGCAGTAGCAGCTCATCTGTGGCAAAATGCTCTCACGATACAGTTATGTTACCCTAAGCAGGAGAAGTGAGGCTGGGTGGCAGCCCTGTGGTATTAGAGCAGGCTTAAGAAGGCTAGGTGATGTCTGTGGCTCTGGTGTGTGATTAGGGAAGTTGCTACATGCAACATTTTAAAAAGGTGTCCACTGACTGTGAGCATCTTGCTTTTTAGGTTACAAACCTCAGCATGAACACACCAAATCAGAGGCCATTTAGCAGTAAATCCCTCTGTAGATCCATAATAGCTCTCCTCAGGGCATATGAAGCTAAAGTGAATGCCCAACTCTTGTATGGGGATGAGGTCTGGTGGTGGGAGGTAAGTAGTGCTATCGAAGTGCCTCAGAACAAATTCCTATGTTCTCTTCTAGGGCTCCTCCTGCCATCTATGCCTGCTGCTTTCTTAAGATTAGAATCAGGATTGGAGGCTATCTCCACTGAGTGATCAGACTATTATTATAGGGCCACAGTCGGGTCATGGCCCTATGTTAAGGCAGTAGCAAACTCTCATTGAACCACACCTATGCTGTTCAGTGGGAGTCAGTAGAGCAAAAACTTCCGGTTGGTGACCATTCTAGCTTTCCTCCAGCAACATGTTTTCTGTGATTACAAACAATGAAGGGGAGTCCAGTGGCAGGGTGAGGGCTGAACATGGGTCGTGGTCCCCATCCCTCATCTGCCTCTGCCTGCTTGTGGTGGTGGTGGTGGTGCTGCTGCTGCAGCAGCAGAGGCAGCAGTGGGAGGACACCTATTGAACTGGGAGATAAAGCAGTTTGTTTACAAACAACGCCTTCCTGTGTGAATGATCAGAAGGTTGTTGCCTTGTAAAGAAGGTTCTTCGAGATGGGTCCTAACATTCTCACACCTGGGTTGTGTATGCTCACCATATTCAATAGACCATGTGACCAGGTGGCACCCCTAGGCCCGCCAGCAGGACACAAAGAGGGGGGCCCCTGCTTGACTTCTAGGTCAGGGGCCCATTGCATCCTATCTATGCCCCTGGTCTAGTGTGCATGACTGATCAATTTGAATGATTGTGTGAGGTGAGAGCATATGTGTGTAGTGTGTATGGATAAGTGTGTGTGTGATCAGTTTGAATGAATGTGTGAGATGAGAGCATGTGTGTACTGTGTCTGAATGATTGTGTGTGTGATCAGTTGGAATGAGTGTGTGTGTGAGAGGTGAGAGCACATGTGTGAATGAGTGTGTGACCTCTTTTACACGAGACGGTAGGTGCGTCTCGTATGAAAGCAGTCACTTGTGCGCTCCTGTGTAACACGCACCTCCACCCATCACCCCTGCACAGAGAAACCTGTGAAAAAAACAGGTTGCTGAATGTGGGGTGATGGGTGAGCACTTGTGTGCACCTGCAGTGTTCTTGTGTCTGGGGCCAGCTTATGCATTAACAAAACTAGTAAGTTTCAAAAGAAGGGCAAATTACCTAGACAAAAAACCTTCGGTTTAAGAAGCTTGTTAAGGCAGCATTACCAATTATACTCAAACGTTAACATGACAGTAAATTGTATGTTAAGGCAACTTTATTAAATATCAGACCAATCTATAAATATTTCTTTTCTTATTCATTAATAACATTTTTTATGATAACTGAAATTAAACTGTATACATTCCTCATCACGTATAAGTATTGTTCAGTCACCATGCCACACATGCAGCGTAATTTCAGTTGTGATAATTTTTTATTATTAATGAATAAGAAAAGAAAAATGTATGGATTGGTCTGATAGTAAATTGTATGTTAAGGCAACTTTATTAAATATCAGACCAATCCATACATTTTTCTTTTCTTATTCATTGATAATAAAAAATTATGACAACTGAAATTACGCTGCATATGTGTGGCATGGTGACTGAACAATACTTATATGTGATGAGGAATGTATACAGTTTAATTTCAGTTATCATAAAAATGTTATTAATGACTAAGAAAAGAAATATTTATAGATTGGTCTGATATTTAATAAAGTTGCCTTAACATACAATTTACTGTCATGTTAACATTTGAGTATAATTGGTAATGCTGCCTTAACAAGCTTCTTAAACCGAAGGTTTTTTGTCTAGGTAATCTTTTTGGTTTAAAATTCTAACCTACTCTCTGCTTAGATTTCCCAAAATGTGTCTCTTAGACTATGAATTACCTTTCCCCAGTAAATCACCTTGGTTGTGTTTCATGATGAATTCCTTAAACCAGATGGCCTTGGATATTATCACTCTAATGATATGAGACTATTTTCCCAAGAGGATAAATTCTAGATATTAGGGACACCACTCGCCAAACAGACGTGGCAACAGTTGGTTTCTCCAGGATGGGAAGGAGGGGAGGGGTTAGAGAAATACCTTAAGCTGGATCTCAAAAATTTCAGAGGATGGCATTAACTAGGTTGAGGCTAGAACAGATGCTGTCAGCAATTACTGAGGGGGAATCTCTAAAAAGGAGAGGAATTGTCCCCTTCATAGGGAAGAGTTCAAGGACACAGTCCATTGAAGCTCAATCCTAATAAGACAGAGGTGATGCTAATTGACGGGATGGGTGATCTGGGTGAGGAGGCCTGCACAATTATTGGGGGTGCCTGTTCCCCTTTGGTTCCATCTGTGCGGAGCCTAGGGGTGGGACAGAGCCTAGGGGTAGCCCTAACCTATTCCTCCACATAGCTGAGCACCCAGGTTGATCTCTTTTTCCCCAGAAGGAGAATTCACATGAAGCTAGATATGTAAATCCAATCACCCAGTGTTTCCTAGAATAAGAGTCTTTATTTGCCCCTGTTTAGCATAATCTTTCCCTTCCCACGTGTAATAAAAAAAACCCAGACAGACAGGTGAGTCCTAACCCCCTCTCTTTCGCTTCCTCCAATGATTCTTTCCCATCATCTACACTGAAACAACCGAATCATGAGGAGGGAGTAGCCAGTGCAATGGAATAATGAGAGCAAGACAGGCTGTGCCATCCTGCACAAGTCTCGGTGCGTCTCTAGCCACTGCATGTGTGCATCTAGACTGTGAGAGCCTTCTCTCTCTCGCTCTCCTTTCGCTCTCTTTTACAGCCCCCCTCCTTCCACTAGCTCTTGTTCTTTTCATGAGAGGCAGAGCTAGGAAAACAGCATGTTGCTGCAGTTATTCTAGAGATAACTGTGGTCAGGCTGGCTGCCCTTCACACTCTCCGATGTTCCAGGAGGCTGCGGACTCTGTCATTCAGGGCTTCAATGAGCCATGCCCATCCAGCACCTGCGAAAAGCACATAGCTACCACCACCGCACGGACAGCTGCAAGACAGGTAAGAGCCAGGGGTTCATTATTATCGCAGGGCCTCTGTGTGATGGGGCCTCTTGGTTCTCAATTCAGATGTATTCTGATCAGATCAGATTTATTCTGCCACCCATTCCTGTGGGGAACGATGGGCCCTGCAAAGGGGTGGGGGGCTAGGGTAGTTCTCATTCCTCTGACTGTCACCTCAATTAATGTCACTGTAATGCTTCTCTTGGTCTGTTATTCTGTCTGCGGTCTCCCAGCAATGGTCTAAGGAAGAGTGAGTCTATTCCTAATTAGTCAGCTTGGGAGGGCAGTTTATTTCTTGTTTACATCCCTCCCTCAATCCGCTCCAGAGCTGCTATTAGAAGACAAGACTCATTCTAGAGGTGATATCTATTGCAGCAGGACTAGCTGCAACAATAATAAAAATAATAATAATTTAGGCTGGTAGCCATAGCGACGAGATCTTCACTAGATTTCCAGTTTCATTCACATTTTTTCCAACGATGGATCATACTTGCTTTTCATATTTGGCATCCAGGTTATTATTCATGCCATTGTGACTAACAGCAATGATTAACACTGCCACAGAATCAGTTAAAAATAAAACCAATTGGAGTGGAAATAAAGGAGAATGTGTTGGAGGGGACAGAGCTCCACCAAAGGATGGAGTGAAACTTGCAGAGAGCTGGAAATTGTGCAGTTGGACACAGTCTAGTGCAGTGCTCACTGGGAGGGCTGCATTTTTTTCTGAATGGTTGGTGACTGGGTAACTATGGACGCAGCCAGACGAGCTGCAGGGGCCCGATCCCCGCGTGGCCCTATGGCAGGCAATCACCTCTGTCACGCTGCGGAGAAAGTGCAGGAAGCCAGGCCGACAGCTGTGGGGAAGTTGGGCAGACTGGCTCCTGTTGGAGGTGTCGTCATGGCCAGGGCAGGCTGCGGCACTGGCACCATGAGCAAACATCTGGCTCTGCCCCACCTCCATCCCCCAGCCTGACCAAAACCCACCCCCATCTGTGACGTGGCCATGCTTGATGGGTGACAGCACCCACTGCTCACAGCTGCACTACACAGTGGGGCAGAAGGGGCTTGGCCATACGAGTTGCCCTGCTTTGGGAAGCCTTACACCATGTGGGGAAGCCTTACACCATCTGGCAGCTGTCGGGCACCCGAGTCACTGCACTGCGTGGCCCGGCTGCCTAGGCAGGGATAAGGCTCCCCAAGGTGCGGTAGCCTCCCCTGCTTGTCGTGTGTGGCTGCACCCACATCATTCCTGGTGTGTTTCGCTGTAGTAAGTTCTATCCAGTGTTTTTTTTTATGAGTAAGTGTGTCATTGAGGAAACTAACATGGACATGAGCTGGCAGCAAAGTCTACATGCAAAGCTGCTCCATGCAGTTTCCCATTGAAGCTCACATTACTCCTGGCTCACATGACCCGTGTTATTATAGTACTGGGAGCTACATCACGTCTGGCCCACTTAACCTCCGCTGTTTTAGTATTGGATCCCCAGACTCTCCCATTGGAGGTCCACCTGACCGCCGACCTCCCCTCTTTCCGCAGGCAGTGTAAGACCTGGCTGTTCCGCCGGGCCTTTGCTGAGGGAGATGGGATGGGTGGGTTGGATTAGGGAGGGGCTTTGTTTGGGTATTGGGTTTTTTAATTAATAATGTTGATTTTAAATGGTTTTTATTACATGCTTTTAGAATGTTGTTAGTTGCCCCAAGATGCTTGTAAGCAGGAGGCGGCGGCATATAAATTTAATTATAAATAAATAAATAAATAAATAAATTCTTCTCAAAGGAACATCTGTTCTTACATGTTGTATGCTTTTTGTTCCTCATAAAACGGTCACTTCTAATTTCTTTTTGTGGGTCCTGTCCTGTTGACCTCATTCACAAAATGCTCACATTGGCTTGAATGGGATTTTTGACCATATTTCAAGTTATGGGATGCAGATAATATCACTGGTGGTTCCTTAGGAAAACCACTCTAAGTACAGTAGTATAGCAATGTTGCTGGTGGAATGTGGGCCAGACACCACTTTCACTGTCTGTGGTAACATTTCTACTTGGTTGCTGTCTTTGGAGCAGGATCAGACCTTTTGACTTTCAAAAGAGGATGAGGTTTTTGTTTTTAATTTTTTAATGTAACCGAAAACAGCATTATGTCTAATCTTTTTTAAAAAACAGTTAAAAAAAATCTTACCTTGGCAAAAGAGAGGTTGTGTGCATTTACTTTTTAATGGTCACATTCCCAATTAAGGCCTGCCAGGGTTCCTGTGACAATTCCTGTTTTCCAGGGGCTCATCCCATGGCATTTAATACACTGCTGTGTTTGCTTGCAGTACACAGCAAGAGAGGAGGCTGAAAGCTGAGGGTGACTCCATAGTTGCACGTAACAGCTCCATCTCAGGTTAAATCTTTACAGAATCCCTGTTCCACACACTATTGGCTTGAAACACGCACATCAATACACTTATCCACATGCAGCCTCACCATGGCCCACAAATGAGTTACCCTGAAGAGTGATTATGAAAGTGAAGCAAATTACATTAAAGGAGAATCTCAGCATTTCAATTCCCATCTCCTCATTCTGCTGCTGTCACTCGGGAGCCTCACTTGCTGCTTGGCAGTTGATTTTTCACTCAGCCTGCCTGGAGGGATCTGCAGGAGAGAAACCTGAGCATAAAAGCAGAGGCCAGAAACCATCTAGCAGGTGGAGGGATCTGTTCTGCTGCATCAATCACAGCAGGAAGCCCGGGTCCCAGTGGCATGGCCACAGGAGACACTTTGACCATTGACAGAGGAGAGGAATTCAGTCAAATAAATAGCTGATATGCTGCCATGCTGAAACACAGGGGGTGTAAACAGACACCAACTTCAGATTTGCTCACAGATGCCCCTGTCACTTCCAGATTTACCAGTCTGTGTTAAGGGCACTTGCCAGATGTGCAACATGGAGCAGACTGGGGCTGCTCTAGGGCATCCTAGAACAGTGTGATCCACAAGATCCAGGAGCATGCCATGTGGAGCAAGTCGGCCAAACATGGTGCAATGGCCAAACATGGTGCAACGGCCAAACATGGTGCTGCTGCCTCTCTGTTAAGGGACTGCAGGAGTGACCAGAACTCTATAGTGTGGGTGGGGGTTGGCGTGCGGACAGACTGCAATTGGGGGAACTCCTTGCCCATCTGCTGGGGTCTTCATGGAACCCGTGCAAGGCAGTTGTGGTGAGGGAAGCAGCTCTGGGGTCGGGTGGGCTCCCAACCCATATGTTAACACATGCTGTGCATTGCTGGGCAAACATCTAGCAGCCACGATTCAGATAGGCAGGTAAATCCAGGGCAAAGATGGGCCAAGAGGGATGCGGGGGGGGGGGGGGGGGAATGTCTTGCATGATTACACCCTCTGTCAGGTATGCGCTGGGGAATGGGTTCAAGGGAGTCAGTGCAGAATCAGGTCCAGGCATAAGGAACATGCTCAGGACCTACAAACCAGGGGACAGGACAGGTGGACACAACAGTTCAGAGAGACAAGGTTAGGTTAGGTTAAGTTTATTCAGGCATTAGCTTTCACCATAGTCAGTATACCACAATTACTGTCAAAAAACACAATAGAGTGTATATGAATTACAAAATCACACAGAGAATTGAAAATTAAAGCTAAAATAATAATAAAAACAGTAATAATAAAATCATCATCAAAATAAAAGGCTGCTAGAGCATCAAAATCAATATCATTATAGGAAGATTCCAACGGAGCCTAACTCAGCTCTTTCTTGCGAAGTTTCCCAGCAAGGAAGGCAAATGATGTAAACGCCCTCATAACCTGCAATTCCTGTGTGGCCAACAATAGCTCAATTTTACGGGTAGCTGGCAAAGATTCTATATTTTTCCAAATTGGGTTTAGCCAAGTCTGTCTAATTTCCGCATAAAAAGAACAGTACAGGAGGAAGTGCTTTAAATCCTCTACATCTACTGAATTACATAAACAAGTTCGAATTTCATATGGCACTTTTTCATATCGTTCTCTAAGGACCGGAGGGGAACAATTGGAAACGTAATTGTGTAAAAGATCTACGAGATATGAGGTCACTTAACATATCCAAGTATTTCACAAATTTATGTTGACACTTGAAGTATTGGAGGGTTGGAGCCACTTTCCATGATGCCAATACCGCCATGTCCCAGTTCAGAGAGACAAGGTGAAAATAGACATAACGCTAACTCCACTTTAACATTGCTTTAACATTTATTATGCATGTGCAGTGCTGTATTGGTGCTCTATGCAGCCCTGCAACATGCATAAGAAATATTAAAGCAGAGTTAAAATGGAGTTAGTGTTATGTCTGTTTTCACCCAAGCAGGCAGAAGAACTGATTTAGATCAGGCACAGACAATCAAATCCAAAGTGCAGAACAAACAAAGTAAAGCTGGTCCAAACACAGACAGAGTACAAGCCAGGAAGAGCAGATCCAGGGTAAGCAGGAACAGGAATGGTGAGATGACACAATGGGTGAAAACAGACATGACACTAACCACCCTTTAACCACCCTTGGTGGTTATTTATGCATGTTGCAGGGCTGTATTGGTGCCCTATGCAGCCCTGAAACATGCATAAATGACCACCAAGGGTGGTTCAAGGGTGGTTAGCGTCATGTCTGTTTTCACC
>QEPC01005946.1:610933-631307 GCA_003113815.1 Sphenodon punctatus
CATATATATGGAATGGGGGGAATCACAAACAGAAGAGGAGTCTGTAGTGAAATACATACATACTCAATGAGTCTGTACAGTGAAATGCATAACACAAGGTTTCAGTTTAAAGTTTAAGTTTCATTTCAGTACAAAACTGAAATGAAACTTAAAGCAATCTAAAAATCCTACTCAACACCTGCTGTTCAGGAACAGTGACTAGCTCAGAAGGTGTTGGGAAGGGGGGGGGGGAGATAATTAGTTTCGTTTCTTGCAAGCCTCTCCACCCCTGGTGCCTGGAAGTCTGGTCCTCAGTGACTACACCTCCCTGTCATGTTTGACCTTCCAGTGAACCTTTTTTTGCCACCCGAACTCACCCGAATGCGATCTGAACTGACCGAACTGTTCGGCCATTTTGCCATTCAGTGTTCGGTTTGTTCGGCTTGTTCGTGTTTGGGTTTGTGTTCGGTCGTCCGAACAGACAGAGTTCGGGCCAAACTCCGAACTTCTGAACCGCGTTTGCCCATCCCTACAAATTACCCTTGTGCCATCTGTGCAGAAAAGTAATCTGGGGTGTTCCACAGGATCCTGTATCCTGTGGTAGCCACCATTCCCAGAATGCAGGAAGTACTACCAGGGGTACTTTACCTGTGTTTAATTTAGAACAGAAATGCAAATTATTCCTGTTGGTAAATGGGGACTCTGGCTACTGCAGCTTCAGATATGTACCCCAACCACTGATGTGAGTAGTTAACTTTACAGGGAGATTTCTGGTTGGACAAAATTAGAAAAATCAATCAATTATGACCTCACACTAAAGCTCTATATGCCACAAGCCACAGACCACTTATTCCATAGTAGTCCCACTGAAGTCTAACTCCAGAATAAGGCTGTTTTTAAATGGACACAACTGTGGGGTGGGTCCATGGGGGATGGGTGGAGCAGCCACGAAGTACCCACACACTTTGGGTGAGTGGGGACGGATTCAAACAGGCACAAGCCAGGGAGGTCAGGGGAGCGTCAACCCCCAACCCCCCCCCGGCCCTCCACCAATCCACCATGCTCACAATTTACATGAACAGCTGCTCCACCGGTTCGAGGAAGGTCACACCCACTGCATGACATTGCAACATGGTGGTGAACTAAGGGCAAGTGAAGTCACAGCCACTGTCACCATCCATCCCCAGCCAGACTCCATGAGGGCGGGGGAAGACATGACAGACTAACACACATAACCCTGGGGCTTGGGACACAAGCCATGGGCAGCCCAAGGAACAAAAGGGGGCATTTATTGCAACACGGGGCCCTGTACAAGGGGATATTGGTTGTTGGGGTGGGGGACATGGACCCCGTGACACAAGCAAGGAAATTCACACAGGTGTCTCATAGCATGATGGTGGGGGGGAGGAGGGGAGAGGCAGAGGAGCTGGGGTGGCTCGGACCAAGGGCAAAGTCAAGCAGGCAGAGCTCGAGTTGCAGGAATGTGGGACACAGAGGGGGCCACAGCCACAGAGTGTTGCTCCAAGGCCGTGTCAAGGCTACTGCAGCGTCTAAGTGGAGAACCCTGTACCCTGTGCATACTCCACCCATGCAAACATCCCTCTCTGTAACCGTCTTGCCTACATATACCGATCCACCATGAAGTTCGGGTCAATGGGATGCCCCCTGGCCAGAGCGAACTGGACATCTGTCCAACTCCAAATCTCAAACAGGATGCCCATCTCTGCTACATCAGGCACCCCAATCAGACAGGGACCTTCAGCCGGGGGCATGAGCAACCTCATCTGATGCATGCAGTCCTTGCACTCGCCACACTCTCTCCAATAACTGTGGGCACGCAGCAGGGTTCTTGCAAAGGTGAAGGGCAGGTATGGGTCACCCTCCATAAGGCATGAGCGATATTCTGGGAGGGCACAGATGTCATGCAAAGCAACTCTCTCACTTACCTCCCACGGTAACAGCATTCCCACCAGAGGCCCTAGCACAACGGGCACCAGAACATGGAACCCCAACTCAATAGCCCTCAGCTGGCAGTCACAGCCGCACACGTGGTGTCCCAGGAGACACAGGGTACCCAACAACATGTCATAACCATCACATGTGAAAAAAGGATCCACAAGCAGATGCTGGATGCCAGAACTAAGCCACACTTTGGCCAGCAAAACCATTCCACTGACTTCCCACACGTTGCAAGGATTTGGGCCTGGGTAGGGGCTGACATTCTAGAGCAACAGGAAGCAGGGACTGGCCAGTGCTGATAGTAGTCAAATATGAGTGCAGCAACAGACACATGCAACCAGATGTATCAGTGTCCCAAGGACACATGGGTCGTCACACCCCAGCACACAGGAATGCCTGCAGACAACTCCACAGAGACCTTATTGCTTACAGCAACCTTGGCCTCTTGTTGACATGGGAACTGCTGCACAAGAAAGATGGAAGGAAAATAGGCAGGCCATGGACACTCCCCGTCAACATTCCCACCCCCGGCAAGGATAGAGCCATCCCCCCAGGAACAATGATAAAGCAGACAGTGCTGGCTGGAGAATAACAAGGGAAATATTTATTATGCCAACAGTGGCCAGAAACATTAGGGAGGCCTCCCACGGGCCCTGCTCTGGGGCCTTGAGAGGATATGATGCCATGCCACCTCCTTGTTTCTAGGAGGATCTCCCTGATCTCCTGAGACTCAAGGAACCGCTCCCATAGTTGCTTTTACTACTGCTGCTGTAGTAAAAGCAAGAGGGAAAGAGAGATCCAAATGAAGCATGCCCCCTTCAGCACAGAGCACTGTGGGACAGAGTTGTGTGTGTGTGTGTGTGTGTGTGTGTGTGTGTGTGTGTGTGTGAGAAAGCATGTGGCGGGGTCAACCACAGGACTCCCGGTAAATCCAGCTTCTGTGGCTGTCCCTCCTGTCCTTGCTCCCTGACCCTACCATCCAAGCAGGTGGCCCTGTTACACCTTGGGTAGCAATGCACTGGCACAACTCCATGGTGTATTGGAAAGATGCACATGGAGATGAAAGAGGTTCAATAAATACAAATATTTATTTTCCAAAAGGGACAATATTATGGGGTGTGTGCGTGTGTGTTAACTTTTCTTCCCCTTCCCCCACCACCATGCGCTGGCCTCTTGTCCCCTTTTGCAGAAGCTGCTGCGGCCATTTGCAGCTCAGTCTGCCACATCTTCCTTGTCCAACAGCTTCTTCTCTGGGGCTGTGGTCTCGTGATGTTCCTGTGGAGATATGTGGGACATGCTATTAGTTGTGACATTCAGAGGATACCTGGTGTGCTTACCATCTGTTGTTCCTGACTGGGGCATATCCCATTAGCCATGGGTGATGGTGCTGTTGCCTATGTGAAGGGTCTCCTGTACCCCTCCCTCCCATTCCCATTGGTGCCATGAAACATGTCACCCCTCCCTACCTCCAGAGGCTGGACTGGCTGCTGGGGCTGTTGGTCCGGCTGATGGGGAAGCCGGGGAGACTGTGGAGGAGCACAGGGATGCTGCTGAGGAGGGACAGGGAGTGGGGCTGGATAACCGGTGGCCCCCTGTTGTTGCTGAGCAGGGATTGCAGGGGGAGGTGGCCCAGGTGATCTTGGGAAGAGGGGGTTGCTGCTGCAGAAACCAGGACTGGCAGATGATGGGGCAGGGGCTAACTGCACCTGTGGGAGGGCATGGCTGGGCTGTTGGCGGCCCTGCGCCACCACCATGGCACTTGTTGCCATGATGTGATGGGAAAGGGAGTGCTCTACATCCAGTGACGCCTCCTTGATCTGGAGCATGCGAGTGCTCACCATCTCCATCACATTGCGGGAACATTGCTGCTCATGTGGCACCTCTCCCACAGGGGCTCGTTCCTCACCTGAGTGGCAAGGACCCATAGGACAAGGATATCCATATTGCGAACCCTTGCCTTCTGTTCCCATGACCCCCAGACCTCATCCCTCAGCTAATCTACTGTGCGCCTTGTTTCCTCCAGCAGCTCTCTCCCTAGGCCCTCCCTCCTGCACCAGTTCCTTGCCCGTAGCTCCCTATTCCTCCTTGCAATCCCCGTGGGCCGCCTGGGCTGTCACTCCGCATCTGCGGAAAGCGACAGGAGGCATTGGTTGACATCACCTGTTCTGATTCCTTGCATGTGTCATGTGTGTGTGTGGGTGGGTGTGCCCATAGCATTATGGGCATACTTGACTAACCCAACTCCTGTGACTGGCATGGGAAGGGTGTTGCTGACAGCATGGCATGGTTGTTTGCACATTATGGTTATGTCTCTCAAGGCCTGTGCATGTGGTGTCCTTTGCAATGCTATCCTTGGCAATGTCTGCATGGGTGTCCCATCCCCTGATGTCTGTGACCAGCTCCCCCCTTTGGGATTGCCTGGTGTCCCTTGTCCCTACAGCCCCACTGTGTCTTGTTTGTCCTCCACGCCATCCCTTTGTAAGGGACTTTTTCTGTCCTGTAGTAATGGTTTGCTTCCACCTGGATATGTGCCCTGTTTCCTCCCACCCCCTTGTCATTGTCTCCTGCTGCACCACTTCTCACCCATTGTCTTGATCCCGTGTGGACCTACTGTCCCCCTCTGGGTTGAAGGGCTCCTGTGTGGCCTCCACCTCTTCTTCCTCCACCACCTCCTCCTCGACCTCCATGCTGGGTTGAGCTGTGAACAGGGATTGGGGGTTTGTTAGTTCCAGTAGCCTTGCCTCCAGGGGGCCTGTTCCAGCCACCTCCTGCCCCTGTGTTTCCCCCTCCCCCCTTTCTGGTGTGCTGTGTTCTACTTGGATCCATTGGTTCCTCCTCCTCCTTGGGGGCACCCCTGGTGTTGTCCCCTTCCTCATGTGCCTCTGTTCCTAGGCCAGGCTGTGGCTGCGGGTCCTGGTGGTGCACTTGGAGGGCCATGCAGTTGGTTCTGGGTTCCAAGAATGCTACCTCCAGCTATAAGATGGGGGCATTGTTGCCCCCCAACATGGGGATGCCCTTGCCAGGGGGAGTGGCCTCCCCTTTCCTGTCGGGGTTAGGGAGTGGTGGGATCTCCTCCACTCTCTTCCTTCCCCTGGCGAAGGTGCTGCCCCAGGTGCAGGAGGCCCCATCCACACAGAGGAACTGATCCAGCTCTTCATAGAATGGGGATGTGTGCCGGGCACAGCCAGACTCAGAATTGTGGTCATGGATATGTTTATATCCAGTTCACAAATCCTTTGCCTGCTGCCGGCACTGGGATATGTCCCTATTGTACCCCAGCCACCTCATCTCTTGTGAGATGCTGTCATATACTGCGTAATTGTGGTAGCAATTCACAAGATCATGCTGCACTTTCTTGTGTCCCCCCCACAGACAGATGGAGGCCCTGGTCTCCTCTGGGGACCAGGGTATGCCTTTTGGGGTGGGGTCTGTGGGGGTGGCAGCTTGGGTAGCTGGGGCCCACCTGGAGGATGTGGAAGGGGTGACCATGGAACTGGTGCTGGCCTGTGAAGGGAAGGCCTGCCTGTCAGCTGTCATCTTGCGCTCCCCCTGCAGCTGCTCTCTAGGGCACCATCCCCTGTCCCTCCTCAGGGTCCCTTAGACTTACCTGACTGACAGAGGGGACCATGGCTGTGGCCCACCTGGTTCTTTGCGTGGTGATGGTGGAAGCAGCTGTGCTGGTGCTTTGTCTGTTGAGGGACATGGTACCTGTCAGCTGTTCTGTTGCTCCCCCGCAGCAGCTCCTTGGGGCAGTGTCCCCTGCCCGTGGTGCCATGCGCTTACCGTGCATGCATGCATGACACTGCCTCTTGTCTTTCTGGGGGCTGGGGCCATGGTGGTGTGGGAGCCAGCGCACCCATCTCTTTGCATGCATTTCCTTTAAAGACTCCTGGCTGGGCTGGAAACATATCACGAGGGGTATGTGTGTGTTTTGGTTTGTGGCTGGGCATTGTTGATGCACAAATAAAAGACAGGACGGCATTGTATGGATTTTAACATGGCTGCACCCTTTATTCATCCAAATTAACAAATCAACTGAATAGGTGGGGGTGACATCACCTAGTGCGATCCAGGTCCAGTATCAGAACAGCACCACGTGCTAACATACAACTGCAGGGGAGGGTCTCGATATACCCTCGATGACTCTCCCCCAAAACTAGAACATATCCCCTTTGTAAATCACTGTCCGCAGACAAAGGGGACATGGTCCACTAGTACCTGAGTAAGGAGAAGGTGCACCACAGGTTGGGGACCACACATGTCCCTGCCACCCGTGCAGGTCACCCCTCCCAGGGAGCCACGCCCCACTTGCCATACCCTGCTATTGTGGTATACGTGGCTTCCCCACCTCTTATGGAGATGACTCCTATCTTATCTCATGCTAAACTACAAACAAGTACTGGACCCCCACCACAAAGGACATGCCGACAATTACCGGATGGGTCCGGTCCCTACCTACCCCCCAAAATTCCATCAACTTGCCCTTCAACACTCGCAGGTGGATGTGGTTACCAGCTGGGGACAGATGGACCCCATCTTCTCTAAATAAACCTATGTCCTTATGGGAAATCTCGTAATGACTCAGTATCCCCCCACCAACTGTCCCTAACCACTTCCCAATGTCCCTATTCACTGTTTTCCTGGTTCTATCAATTTTTCTAGCTGGAACATCTTTTCCCCAACTCATTCGTTCCACTAACTCCATCCAAATTAATCTAACCCGTGGGAACATTCTCCTAACTTCCAACATGTCGCTTTTTATAGCCTTAATTAATTGACCCCCTTTTAAACTTGGTAAGTCATTCTCCTCTAGATGCACTACTAAAATATCAAGGTCGCCTGTCACAGTCTGTGTTCCCAACTCCGGGAGCAGCTGGTGCCACCTCATACCACTTCTGCCTCTCCAGCGGATCACAGCTCTGTCTGACAATCCCAGCTGCGACCCCCATCGGGTGTTCCCTGCTGCCTTGGCGGCCGAGCAAACCAGGCTGTGGCCCACGATCAATATGTTTAGTCTGCATTGCCATACAGGACCTGTTGAAAAGAAACAATATTCATTTAGTTAGTGGTGGTTGATGCGCCAATCGCACATATGATTGGTAGGCCTGAGACCTCCAACGCCCAATGGCCTGAATATCTGGCCCTGCCATACGCATCTGGACAGCAAAGGTGGCTGCCCCAATTTGAAATGAGTGAGACCCGTAATCCATACATGGGAGGTGCAACCATGACAGTGCAGCATGGAGAACGCTGGTGAATTGGTGGCGGGTGACACTGCTACCATCTTGATGACAAAAGAACAGGCCAGGGACTCCGGGTCTAACCCCCATGTACTTTTGCGATGAAGGGCACAGCCCTTCATCTCCGGCTCTAGCCAATTTGATAGTGCACCCCTTTCCCCACTGATCCATCTTGGACCTGCGCAGCTGCAGTACTACCTCATGAGTGCTGAGCTAACTACTACATCACCTACCGCCAATGCCCTACTTGTCCTGTCCCTGGCTGACTCCACAACCAGCTCACTCATGTGAAAGGCTCCGAAAAAGGCTAGCTTAAACATTGCTGCAAACAAGTAAACTTCATAACTGTTGTAACAAACTGACTTCAGACTACTGCAAATTTTAAACAGAACAAGTGGGGTAATGGGTAATCTACTGTCTTGGGGGTGGTCGCACTCATGGGCCCATGATTCCAATGAACGCTGGGCAAAGGAACCCCTGTCGGGGGCTGGGTGGCCAGCTAGCCAGCTCATGAAACCCAAAGCCGCCAATTTTCCCACTATGGTAGTGGGCGCCAACCCTTCCCTTCATAAAGCCATGGCAAACTGTGGCATCTGATGCTCGGGTATTGGAAAACCCAAACTCCAACCCTTTGGGGCCCTGAACTGCTGAAAAGCCTGAAATGCGCTGTTGTATGCTGCCAGAGAGTCCTGGACCACCATGCACTTTTCTACAATCCAAGGCTCCACAGGGCTGCCGGTAGGGGTTCTGGGGTCGGCTTGGCCTGGGGTGCCAGCAAGCAGAAACGCTTCATCTGGAATCAAGAAAGAGCATCCGCAATCTCATTCTCTAGACCAGGAACATGCTTGGCGTGAAACAAAATGTTGTGCTGCAGACAGGTAAGGACAAGTGCCCTGACCAAACCCATCACCCTCTGGGACCGGGATGACAAGGTGTTAATTATGTGGACCACTGCCTGGTTGTCACACCAGAAAAGCACTGTTCGATTAGCCAGGTCCATGTGCCAGAGCCACATGGCCCATACTATCGGGAAAAGTTCAAGGAAAGTGAGGTCCCTGGTTAGCCCCTCGACAACCCATTGTGGTGGCCACCACGCTGCACACCAGTGCCCTCGAAAATATAAACCAAAACCAAGGCCACCCGCAGTGTCAGAATGTAACTGAAGCTCAGTCTTAAGGAGCAGCTGGTCCCTTCACATGCTAACCCCGTTAAAATCCCTCAAAAATGTCTCCCATACCCCCATATCCTCTCGCATTTCCTTGGTTACCCATACATGATAATGGGGCAAAGGAGCCCCGGCCAGCTTAGCATACAGGCGGAACATAAAGGCCCTTCCAGGGGCGATGACACAACAGGCAAAGTTCAGACTGCCCACTAACGATTGCAACTGCTTGATGGTGAGTTTTACAGCCAACCTACACTGCCTCAGCTTCTCCAATAATGCTTGTACCTTCCCCGTTGGCAGGCGAGACACACAGTTGACAGTATCCAATTCAATGCCCAGGTACGTCAAGGCAGTTGCGGAGTCCTCCATCTTTTCTGGGGCAGGGGGAAGTCCTAAGTACCCCGCTACGCGCTGGAAGGTGGACATCATCTCAGTGCACTCTACTGTGCCGGCCCACCTAATGAAGAGGTAATCATCCAAATATTTTGTGATGACTCCCCCTTGAGCCTGGTGCTGGACTGCCCATTCAATAAGGGAGCTGAACCGGTTGAAAACCGAGCAGGATATCGAGCATCCCATAGGCATTGCCTTATCATAAAAATAACTGCTCTGAAAGTGGAAACCCAGCAGCGCGAAACTGTCAGGATGAACTGGCAACAAGCAAAATGCTGATTTTTACATCGCATTTAGCTAGCATGGCCCCTGTCCCAAACTGGTGCACTAGCGCAACTGCTGCATCAAAATATGCATAATGCACAGAAGCCAGGTCCCTGGATATGACATCATTGACTGAATGTCTCTGGGGGTATGAAAGGTGATGTATTAAGTGAAACTGCCCTGGTGTCTTTTTTGGTACCACCCCCAGTGGCAAGAAAATCATGTTAGGCAGTGGGGGTGTTGGGAAGGGGCCGTCCACTCTGCCCTCTGCCACCTCCTTGCTAATCTTCTCTGCCACTACACCCTCAAGTCCTATAACCAACTTCAAGTTGGGGCCAATCCTAGGCTACTGCACGTTGCTGGCTGGTATCCTGAAACCTTCCTTAAAACCCATTATCATGTACTGGACTTCCCCCTTGTTGGGGTGAGCCCGGAGGGCCTTCTCCAGCCTGTCTACTCTAATTGGCATTGGGGCTTTTCCCAGGAGGGGGCCCACTGTTACCCCCCTGGCCTCCTTTTCCAGAGGCCTCTGCATTACCTTTATTTTTTCCCATGCTTTTGCCCTTGTGCAGGTGGCTGCGGAATGGAAGCCCCCACAGCTGGGGCAGGTATGACGAAACCTGCAGGCTGGGTGCACACATTTGCCGGTGTGGCTGAACTCCCAGCATTGCCCAGTACTTCCAGCCATGGTCTGCTGCCCGGACTGCTGCAACGGATTGTTTGCAGGGGCCACCCCACCTTTTGCCAGCAAGTGACCGCTGTCTGCTCGTGGGGCCCCAGTGGAATCACTCATACAGCTCAGCCATAAATCAAGGGCATGTACATCCAATCTGAGTCCAGGTGTAAAATCAGCCCTGTGGCTGAATGCCTCGTCATAACGGAGCCAAGCCCCAGGGCGCCTGTCTCATATGCCCGGCATATGATCTCTCCGTACTTAAGGAGGTCGGCTGCCCTATGGGGAAATGCCTCGAGCAGCACCCCATGGTAGATGGCATATGCTGCAGTCCAGTTGGACCAATTTCTGTCTGCACGGGGGTGCTTGTTGTTGCAGAGTAATAACTGATTCGCAATCAGTGAGGACAAATGCAGCTAAAGGTTTAAAAACAGAACTTTACTTAAGACTTTCCAGGCACAGATCCTTAGTTACATTTAGCTAGTAGTGAGACAAAATGGAGACTGAGACAAAGAGAGAGAAGGGAAGAAGGAGTGGCTACACAAAGGAATTCAACTGTAAAACCCCATCTCCCTTCCATGTACACATAAACTTAGCAGCGCCATCTGGTGCCTCTCTAGTCAATTACTATTCTTAATACAGCAGACTTTAACTTATGGATGTTGCATATACCAACACCCCTTCTCAACAGACAGAAGTTAACTTACTATGCCCATTTTACTTAGTAGCTTTTGGTGTCTTTGAATCCTGGTGGCTGTTCCATGTAGATGTCTTCTTTTAGTTCTCCATGTAGGAATGCTGTTGTCACATCCAGATGTTTAACCTGAATTCCTTTCTCTGATGCTATGCTCAATAGTGTCCTGATTGTGGTGTACTTGACTACTGGGGCAAATGTTTCATCACAATCTTTGCCATATTTCTGTGAGTATCCTTTAGTGACTAGTTGGGCCTTGTATCGTTCTGCCTTGCCTTTGACATTGTATTTGATTTTAAATGTCTACTTACATCCTATGGCCTTTCTTCCCATTGGTAGTGTACAGTGTCCAGGTTTGATTTTCATGCATGGACTTTATTTCTTCTGTTGCTGCCTTTACCCATTTGTTGTGTTCCCCTTCTGACATCTGTAAGACATCTTCCCATGTTGATGACTCAGACAGTCTGGGTAGATCTTCTGATTTCAACATCTGCAGGTGATTGGGTTTGTTCCTGCATCTGTTGAATTTCTGCTGATTTCAACTGTTTGTTCCTTGGTTGCACTCAAGCGATACAGGTGTCCATCTGCATAGGCTCTGGCAAGGACCCTTGTCCCCTTCTGGATTGTGCATTCATTACCCCGGAACTTGATGGTGAGTCCTTTCTCTGTTAGGCGTTTAACGGATAGGAGTCCTCCCGCTAAGCCAGGTACATACAGCACATCCTTTACTTGTATTGCTAGTGTGCCTCCTTGTGGTTTGTTGCAACTTAGAATTTCTTCTCCAATACCTTCTGCAGTGATGCTGCTTCCATCAGCGAGGTATATCTCTTCTTTGTTGCTTGGGTCCAGTACCATGAAAAAGCTCTTGTCGCTGGTCATGTGACTCGTGGCTCCAGAGTCAACACACCAGTCCTGTGATGAGTTGGTCTGTGTTGCTCTAAAACATCCACTCCACTGTTCTGTGGTTGTGTCGCTGGTTGTAGCCTTGGCCCTTTGCTTAGACACTTGTGGAGTTTGCTTTTGTTGTTCTGCCTTCCATATGGAGCAGTCTTTCTTTAGGTGTCCTTCTTTCTTGCACCAAAAACATGCACTTATTTCCTTCTTGTGCAATCTGTTGTCTGCAATTCTCAGGGCAGTTTCCTTATCCTGTCCCTGATAGTCCTGCATGATTTCTTTCCTGCGCTGGAATTCATCCATGATTCTCCCTTTTACAAATTCCAGTGTTAGATCTGCCTCAGGCCTTGTCTCTAAGGCGTTTATGAGGGCGCTGTATGATTCAGGCAGGCTGCAGAGAAGTAAGGCCGCCACATGGTTGTCTTTTATCTCTTCACCTATCCCTCGCAGTTGTGCTGCCATTTCCAGCATTGAATTTATGTGATCCTGCATCTCCTTCCCTTTACCAAGTCTCATCTGGTACAGTTTCCTTAGGTGAAACAGCTTACTGTTCAAGCTGGTCCTTTCGTGCAGCTTCTGCAGTGCATTCCACATGCCCTTTGCTGTAGTCTCACCCCTTATGTGGATTAACTGGTCATCTTCTACTAGCAGGCCTATGGTTGCTTTTGCCTGTCTGTACTTTCTGTCCCACACCTCAGGGTTTGCTGCAGGTCTGTCTGTGGTGATCACCTCCCACTAGTCATCTTTGGATAGGAGCATTTCTATTTTGAATTTCCACAACCGGTAGTTTGTGTTATTCAGTTTGCAGACTGAAAGCTTTAATTCAGAGCTGTTGGCCATGCTTGCTTCCCTCCCCTCAGACTGGGATTCTGGTTCTTCTGCTCACTTACAGTTAATAGGCCTCCTCTGGGAATTTCCTTTGGGCCTCTTTTTCCTTTCAGCTCACTTCCAGTCTTTGGGGTTGTTCTGGGCTGTTCTGAAGCGGTCTGGGACCATAACCTGTTGCAGAGTAATAACTGATTCACAATCAGTGAGGACAAATGCAGCTGAAGGTTTAAAAACAGAACTTTACTTAAGACTTTCCAGGTACAGATCCTTAGTTGCATATAGCTAGTAGTGAGACAAAATGGAGACTGAGACAAAGAGAGAGAAGGGAAGAAGGAGTGGTTACACAAAGGAATTCAACTGCAAAACCCCATCTCCCTTCCATGTACGCATAAACTTAGCAGCACCATCTGGTGACTCTATAGTCAATTACTGTTCTTAATACAGCAGGCATTAACTTATGGATGTTGCATATACAAACACTTATAGCACTCCTTGTACTTCTTCTCCTTTTCCTCTCCAGGATCCACGATGGGATCACTAAAGAGGAGGGCAAATATGTCTACATACTCGCCCTGCCATATCTTCTCTCTCATAGCTGGTAGGAGGTGCTCCCCAATGGGCATGGACAGATTGGCATATGAACCCCCCAAGAGGGGCTGGCTGACGTGCTACTGTTTCTATTGAACTCCCCCACCACGTGACCACTGGTGTCCAGACTTGTGCCGCCTGCTGAGCCTGCCGCTGTGTAGTGTCCTGAAAACCAACTGCTCGCCCCTGTGGGTAGCGCAACACTGGGGGGTGGGGAGAACCCCTAGTGGGGAGGCAGGGGTGGTCACTTGCACCCAACACCCATTTGACCATAGGTATTGCGGGGGCTTCCTAACCCCTTGGGCTCTTGGTTCACCCACTATTGAGGACCCATTAGGTGCCCTATCAGTGAACCCATTCCCCCCACCCACTGAAAGGGGTTGTGCAGACGGGGTCAGAGGGGGATCCTGCCCACCCCAATTGTTGGCCTCCACCTCATACCTCCTGGCTGCCCCGGGGGCATTACCTGTTTGCCCCAACACTGTGCTTGTTGTTGCCACGGGAGCCACCTCATGCTGCGCCAGTGCCCTCTCCAGGGCCTCGATCCATCAGCATCTCAAGGTGTCCACCATCATGCTCTCTGCTGGTTGTGGATTTGGTGCCCCCCTTGAGTCTACTGGTATAATTGTCCCCCCAGCTGGCCACCCCCTGGCATCCCCCCACCTGCAGCTTTGGCTTGAGATTCACCCACCCTTGACTGATGAGGCCCAGGCTGCATATTAGCTGTGGAGCCTGGGGGGGTCTGGGGGTGGTCCCCCCTCCATTCTGTGGTGACGAGCTGGAGGTGTTATGTCGGCATACCTGGCTGGGGGCATGATCTGCCTTGTCCCCTTTCTGCAGGTATCAGGCACCCCCATCTCCCCAAACCTCGGGCCAAAGCCACCTTCAGGCCCCTGTGGCAAGTCTGCCCTGTCAGGAAATTCTGGTTGCCCCGTGTTCCCCTCCATGGCAGGGGCCCTGAACAAAAGGTCCAGTGCCTGCAATACTTGGGCAGGGGGAGCCCCACTATACCCAGCATCACCCCTCCTTCCCTCACAGCCCCCGCCAGCTGGTGGGAGGCCTCCTTGCCCCGCCAGAGCCTGCTCGGGAGGGGGAGGGGGGTCAGCCCCCCCACCCCCGCTGGGCCCTGGCGCATTTAGAAGAGCCTTGCAGGCTGCCAGTCTGGCCAAAATTGTTGGGTTAGGGGCCTCGCCAGCCGCCTGCATCCCCCCTGCCATATCATGGGCCTTGGGATGCTGACATCTGCATCAGGGGGTTCGCTGACTGCCCCATTGCCCTCCCCCGATGCCTGCTGGACCCTGTTCCCATCCTTACTCTTGGGCCCCTTCTTGGTCACCCGTCTACCCATTGCTATCCTGCCCTGCTGGGTGCCCACCTCCTAACTGTGAATGGCACCGGTCAAAACCTCCCCATGCGAGCTCCTGAGGCAGATGGAATACCTTGTAGCAGGCAGAAAAGAACCTGCCGGTAAAAGCATGAAGCCAACTGAAGAAGAGCAAGCCTCCAAGCTCTGTCCCACTCAGCAACACCTCCCTCCCTGAGGCAGAGCGGGGGAATCAAAAGAGCTTGCCTCAGGCCCTGCTCTGTCTGGGAGGGAGGCTGACATGTACCGCTTGCTTCCCTGCTCGTCCTGAACTGAGCAGGGAGGTGAGGAAACACTCAGTGGCTCCAACCCCCACGTGGGGTGGAGGCACCAATCACTGGTGCTTGCTTTCACGCCATTCAACAGGGGTTGCCTAGGCAACCCCACCTAGGATGGCCACAGCTTGCAAGTCCCTGCAGCAGGGGTCTGCAAGCTTGGGCATCCTGCCTCTCTACAAAGGTTGGCATGACAAATTCCCCCTGCCGTGGATTGCGGTGGGGGTGTACTTGTGCCTCTCTAGGCCTCGTGTGGCCTTTCTCCAAGGTGGTGGAGGACCTGTGCCACGGGTGGGTGTGCTGCCCTGTCCACACAGGCTGGTGAAGTGTGAACACCCATTTCCACCCATGCCCCCGCACGGAGCAACCCGGCTTTTTCGTGGTTGCTCCATGTGGGGAGATGGGTGTGTGTGTGTGTTGGGATGCATGGGTTGCGGGAGCGTGTGCCCACTGACTACCACTTTTTCACGGGCATTTGCACACGTGGGGGATGGGTGGACCTGCATGGTAGCATCTCGTTTAAAAAAGGCCTTAGTGGTTTATGACTAGGGTTGCCACCTCTTGCAGTTTGACCTTTAGACATCCATAGGCCAAACTGGGAGTCTCTGGGTTAAAGTGAGAGAAGCGATAGCCCTATTTGTGAGTGACAGCTAGCGCTGCCACGTATCATTTTGATCCTTAGATTCCCAGTTTGGCCTATGGGAGTCTAGGGGCACTTTTAAATGAGTGGGTTGCTGTCGCGTGACCTGCTCGTGCGATATTTCAAAATCCCGCAAGGCGGGATTAAATGAGACAGAAGTCTGGAATCATGCGCATAGAAGGCTGTCACACATTGTTTGCAGACCGCCAATTAAATACCTATATTAAATACCATCCCTTGTGGGATTTTGAAATATCGCGCAAACAGGTCGTGCAACGGTGACCTGCTTGTTTAAAAGCAGCCTTAGGGTGCTTTTATACGATCCCGCTCAGAAGCGGGATCGTTAAGTGCCGGCATGTCCCCTCCGCCTTCCTCTGTACGCCGTGTCTGATGCTCAGAAGAGCATCAGACATGGTGTTGTGTCTTTGAGCGCATGCGCATCCTTCTGCGCATGCGTATCCTTCTGCGCATGCGCACCCTTCGTGCATGCGCACTTTGGCCAAGAACCCGGAAGTGTAGCTTAAAGCCGGCACTTCGGGGATCCACGTCGGAGGGGGCAGGATCGCCTGCCCGGTCTGACGCGGGGGAAGATCCGAGTTAGCCATTTAAACGAGCGCCAAGAAATGCGGCTGATCAAAGGATCAGCTGTGTTTCTTGCCTCGTTTAAAAGCACCCTTAGAGTCAAACTGTGAGAAGCGGCAACTCTACTCAAGGCCCTAGTGTAGATGACCCCTGCTGGGTGGGTGCTGAACAGGCAGAAGCAGTAAATCCAGTCACGTATCCTCCAGCTGCAAACTCTTTGAAAGATGATCAGAGAAGCAAAGAAAACTGATATTGGGTGGCTTGCTTCGGTTACCTGCACATAACTAATCTGACATTATCAGGAGAGAATGTTTAACAAGGAAAGCCTTTGACTTCTCAGTGTATTAGTTTTTGGAACAGCCATTTGCAGAGCACACCAAAGGCAAAGCTACTCTCAATTTGGTCCTAAGTAATTAGTACACAAGACTAACATAGAAGTAACTATTGTTAAACCTTTTAGTAATAGTGTGCAGATAGTTCGCATGGTGGAGTAATCCAAATTAACCCCTCCTTTCTACACTTAATATTTATTTATTTATTTCTTATCATTTTTACCACACCCTTTCCCAAAGGCTCAAGGCGTCTTACAAAAATATAAAATACAATTAAAACATTAAAATTAATACCAGGCATATACATACAACATTTTTTTAAAAGTTAGATTTAGTCTCTGGGATGACTTTCAGTTACTCCAAAGAAACAACCCTACTTGGAAAAAGTGGTAAATCACAAGCCTTTGAAGCAGATACAAAACAGAGTGTGTTTTTAAATGAGCAAGGCTTGGTGTGTGTGTGTGTGTGTCTGAGCAACCACTTAGGTGGAGTGCGTGGTGAGGGATTTAACAGGTGGCTCCCAGCGTGGCTACTGTGGCAGCCGCATACCAATTTCCCTGCCATGGACCCAGAGGAGGAGGAAGTGTGCCAGGCTGGCTTTAGCAATTGTCATGTCCCAGCCTGAGCGCTGGGGAGTACGGGCTCCTCAGTGCTCAGTCACGGCCAGTTCCTGTGACTTGATCTGTGGGTGCCTGTTGCCACAGACCTTTTTGGCTTGCCCTGCACGACTCACTCTGGATTTCTCGGCAGTGCACCATGAGTGGCCATGAGTGAGTGCTAAATGGCTCACGGGAGCTTGCAACCCCCTGCTCCACCTTTAGATGGGAGGTCCGATGAGTGGATGCTGGGTGGCCATGTGTGGTAGCACCTTGTTTAAAAACACTCTAGTAGCTAGCTAGCTAGCCTGTAATGTGGAAGTAGGTAAACCCTGATTTAGGGCCAAATCTGGCCCAGAACTGTTTATTTTAATTATTTGACCCTTTTCCAATTACTGGATCTGTCCCAGGGATCTAGCTCCCACCATCAAGCATTGAAAGAGTGAGTTCAGGGAGAAGAGAGCAGAGATGAAGGCACTTAAGGATAGGGGATAGAGCCATGCCATGGCACTAATCCATGATCCTTTCCCCCACCCTGAGCACATCTCTTAAGCTCTCCCCTCCCCTTCCCCTAGTTTGAACTCCTATCTAGGGCTATGCTCTCAGGTTCCGAGTGAACCTGATAATGTCAGAAAAATTCAGAGTTTTTGGGCTCTGAGGCAAACCCCAAACTGCTCCATACTATGCTGCTGGATTGCAGGCTCCCTGCCTCACACAGCAGAGGGAGCCTGCAGTGATCCCTCCACACCTGCAGGGGCCACAGCCGATTCCACCCAGTAGCCTCCAGTGCTGCAGCCCAGACCAGCCATGGGAGCAAGTGAGTGAGTGACCAGGATCCTGTGACCCATACCCCCTCCCCGTCTAGTGCCTTCCATGCACTCCCCCTAGCCAGCCAGTGTCCCCAGTATTTTGTTGGTGCAACCCCCCTCCCGCCCTCACAGATCCCGTAGGAAGGACTCAGAGACTAAGAGTTAGGTTCAGAACAGTCATTTTAAAATGGCTCCTTTATTCAGGTCTTCTTACATCAGGGGCAGAGAGGAAGACCTCACCTGACAAGATGGCCGCCGAGCTCCCTGGGTTTTTTAAAGGGACAGTACATACATAACACCCAGGAACCCCCTTACATACTATTCTCCCCCAAACCAACGTCCCCCAAATCTCCTCCCAGTCTTTTTTCCAAGCCAGTAACCCCAAGGAGTCCCTTCCACCACTATCCCCACCCCCTCCCCCAGACTAGCACTTCCCTCATGCCCTCTCCCAGATGGTGCTCTCAGGAGCCCCTCCCATCCTTCTCCCTTCCCCAAACCAACACCACCCTAAAACCCTCATCAAATCTCATTCCCCTCCCCTTCCCCAGACTAACATGACTCCTCCCCCCTGCATTCCTACCTCATCTCTCAGGCTAACACAACCTCCCCATTCCCACTCCTTCCCCTAGGCTAGCATGACCCCCCCCATTCCCACTCCTTGTCTCCAGGCTAGCATGACTCCCCCATCCTGCATTCTCACCCCCAGAATAGTACACCCTCCGTCCTCTTTCCCACCCATTCCTTTAAGCCACTGTCTATCCAAGAACCCTTCCCACTCCCATTTCCACCCTCTTCCCCAAGCCAGCTCTCTGCCCTTCCTCCAGGAATCTTAGCGTTTTCCCTCCCAAGGGGCCACTTTGAAAAGATGTGTGGGCTGCATAGGGAATGAAGATGCTTAAGAGGTGCACTCAGTGTGGGGAATGGAAAGAGAAAGTTGAGATAATGGATTCATGTCATGGAACCATCTATATCTTGTGTGCATGCCCTTGTCTCTGCTCCTTAAACCCATGAGAGACAAAATATTGTTGAGATATCTTTTATTGGATCAACTCAAGTTGGCCGAGGTGCACAAGCTTTCAGACCTCCACTAACTTGGGTTGCTCTGATAAAAGATTTCTCCACACTGTTCACACACACACACACACACACACACACACACACACACACACACACATGTCATGTCTGTTATATGGAGCTCTGTAAATCTCTGGTGTCTATTTGTTGTCTAGACATTGGGGCCGTTGCTGGGCTTGTCAACGACTCCCTTTGGTAGGGTGCTGGATGCCCTTAAAAATCTGCTCGTGTGGTCCTTGCTTAAAAAAACATATTTGGATACCAACTCCCCAGCCAGCTATCACCCATTCTCTTTTTAGGGAAGGTTACTGAATGAGTGGTTGCCTGAAAGCTCCAGGCTCATCGCAGCACTGTCAGATTCCTGGACCCTTTTCAGTCAGACTTTCATACTGGGTATGGCACAGAGACTGTGCTTGTGGCCTTGGTTGATGAACTGCACCTGGAATTGACAAGGGAAATTGTACCTTGTTGATCTTGTTAGATATTTCAGTGGCCTTTGACACAGTTGATCATGAAGTATTATTGACACGACTGTGGGACCTGGTGAGAGTGTGTGGGACTGCTCTGGGGTGGTTCCATTTATTCCTGTTGCTGAGGTCTCAGCGGGTGGTGATGATGGGTCATTGCTTGTCATCCACCCGGGACTTCCCTTGTAGGGTACTGCAGGGTTCCATCTTGTATTCCCTCTTGTTTAATGTGTATTTGAGGCCTCCAGGCAAGGTCATTCTGAGCTTTGGTATGAAGTGTCATCAATATGCTGATGAGACCCAGCTTTACCTCTTGTTTTCATCCGGCTCAAGTTCTGCAGTCTCCCTATTGCTGACTGCAGTTGGGGACTGGATGAGGGTGAGCTGATTGAGACTTAATCCTGACAAGACTGAGGTGATGATGGTGGGCTGGTCCTGTGACTTGGAGGAGATTGGGACTCTTGCTATTGATGGGGTCTGGCCACCTCTGATCACTCAGGTTTGCAGCCTTGGAGTGCTTCTGAACTCTATGCTGCACTTAGATCATCAGGTTGCAGCTGTGGCTAGGAGCACTCTTCAACAACTCCATCTAGTGAAGAGGCTGAGGCCTTTTCTTTCTGACTTGGACCATGCCACCATCATCCATGTTTTCATAACTTAGAGGCTAGACTATTGCAATATGCTCTATGTGGGGCTGCCCTTGATGACTGTTCGGAAGCTGCAGTTGATGCAGATTGTGGTGATTCGACTCCTCTTGGGGATGGGTTGCTGGGAGCACATTACACCAGAACTCCAGAACTGCACTGGCTACCTATAGCTTTTGGGGCACAATTCAAGGTTCTGATTTTGACCTTTAAAGCCCTAAACGGCATAGGTCCCACATATTATTATTATTATTATTAGTAAGCATTTATATAGCTCCAGCTCCCTAGGACTCACAATCTGAGAGACAGAGGGGTGGGGTGGGGGAGATGAAGGAAGGGGAACAGAGGGAGAGACAAGGGGTGTAACATTCACGAAGATGCAAGGTCTCAGGTGCACATGCTTGGCTTGGTTACATTGAGAATGATGACTGGCTGGTCCGTGTGGTGAGGATATGAGTACACAGACCTCAGATTGTACTGGATGGAGGGTATCAGCAGGAGATAGGGGAGGGGAGTGAGGAGTCCTGTAGGGTAGAGCAGAAGAGGTGGGTCTTGAGGAATTTGAAGGTACGAAGGGAGGGGGCGAGGCAGATGTGGGCAGGGAGAGAGTTACAGGCATGGGGGCAGCTAGGGAGAAGGGAAGAAGGCGGTTAGAGGAGGAGGGGAGACGTGGGAGGGTGAGAGAGGGGACAGAGGAGGAGTAGAGTTCACGGACTGGAGTATGGAGGGAAATTAGCACAGAGAGGTAGGGGAGAGCAAGGTTGTGAAGAGCTTTATAGGTGAAGACTAGGAGCTTGTGCAGGATTTGTTCAGGAAGGGGGAGTCAGTGAAGAGAGGAGAGGAGGGGCACGTGGTCGAAGCAACGGGAGAGGTGGATGACCCTGGCAGCAGAGTTTTGGACAGAGATAAGGGATG
>QEPC01005946.1:649890-729161 GCA_003113815.1 Sphenodon punctatus
GGTTCCCGTTACCCTACTCCTGTCCCCTCAGAGTTCTATGGTCATGTGGGCCCTCATTGACTCCGGAGCATCCGGGAACTTTATTGACGGCCATCTCGTTCAGAAATGATGCATCCCTGTTTGCCCAAGGCAACCCCCGAACCAGTGCATTCTATTGATGGTTCCCCGCTGGTATCCGGTCCCGTCATTTCCTGTACCCCTTCCTTGTTGTGTACCATAGGGAACCATTCTGAGCAGTTGGCTTTTGATGTTGTGAGTACCCCATTGTTTCAGGTAGTACTGGGAGCTCCCTGGTTGAAAAAACACGACCCGTCTATTATATGGTCCAGGAAGATGGTGCAGTTTATGGCTCCCCAGTGTAAGGACAATTGCCTGCGTGCTAGTCCACGATTAGATGGTTGCGCCACGAGTTCCAGTTCCCTCCAAGAAGACCTTTTGGATCTTCCCGAAGTCTATCACGACTATCGAGAGGTCTTCAGTAAGGTGCGAGCATCGGAGTTGCCACCCCACCGCACGTATGATTGCCCGATTGACCTCATTCCGGGAAAGGAACCTCCATTCAGAAGACTCTACGCCCTCGCGGAACCCGAGCTTCAGGCCCTGTAGCAGTACCTAGATGAGAGCCTACAGTAAGGTTTTATCTGCCACTCTAGCTCCCCGGCGGGAGCACCGATCTTTTTTGTTACTAAGAAAGATGGCGGCCTGCGTCCCTGTGTGGACTACAGAGGACTCAATAGTATCATGGTAAAGAATCAATATCCTCTCCCCCTTATTCCAGAGTTACTGGATCGACTACATGGGGCTCAGATCTTTACCAAGTTGGACCTTCGGGGGGCGTATAACTTGTTACGGGTGCACTGGGGCGATGAATGGAAGACCGCATTTCGCACTCACTATGGACTATTCGAGTACCGAGTTATGCCGTTTGGCCTTGCCAATGCACCGGCCACCTTCCAACATCTTATTAATGAAGTCTTCCGGGACATTCTTGATGTCTACGTGGTAACCTACCTGGATGACATCCTGATCTACTCCCTTACTTTGGAACAACACATCCGACATGTTCGAGAAGTCCTACATGGTTTGCGATGCTACCGATTGTATTGTAAGCGCGAAAAATGCTTTTTCCATCTTATGTCGGTTAGCTTTTTGAGGTTCATCATCAGACCGTCGGGGGTGATGATGGATCCCCAGAAGGTCGAGGCCTTACAGCGTTGGCCGCCGCCTAAGGCGGTCAAACCCTTGCAGAGATTTTTGGGCAGTACCAATTACTACAGACAATATAGCCCCAATTATGCTGAGATTACAACACCCTTGACCCGACTCTTAAAAAAGAATCAACCCTATCAGTGGGGCCCAGACCAGCAGTGTAGCTTTGAATTTTTGAAAAAAGCCTTCATGACGGTGCCCCTGTTGCAACATCCTCGATTCACCGAACCGTTCCATGTGGAAGCCGATGCCTCAGCCCAAGCACTAGGAGCGGTGCTGTTACAACCTGCAGAAAACTCAGACACCCTCCTACCTTGTGCCTACTACTCGCGACAGCTTACTCCCGTGGAACGAAACTACAATATCTTGGATAGAGAACTTCTCACAATTAAGGCAGCGTTTGAGGTTTGGCGTCATTATCTGGAAGGGGCTCGCCACCCCGTCACCGTCATCACCGTCATCACCGACCACAAAAACCTTACATTCTTGCAAACCGCCCGCATTACAAATGCTCATCATGCACGTTGGGCCCTATTTTTCGCCCGATTCGCCTTTCACATCCGCTATCGGCCCGGACGCCTACACGTGCTAGCAGATGCCTTGTCTCGATACAATGAAGAACGTCCGGTGGCCCCCGCTATTCCGGAGTGTATCCTCGGGGACAAGAACTTTGCTGCTACCTATCTATCCCTTGCCAAGTTACAAGAAGCATCCACACAGGAACTCTCCCCGGCCCAGGACACGGAGGTCACCATACAGGAAGGGATCCACTTGCGGCAAGGATGTATAGTGGTGCCCCCGTCATGCCGGGAACATTTTCTATGGGCACACCATGAAGCCCCCATGGCCAGACACCCGGGAATAGAGCGAACACGGCAGTTAATCCAGAGAGGGTTTTGGTGGCCTACACTCCGTCACGACATGCAGCAACATGTAGCCAGCTGCGCCACGTGTGCGCGAACCAAGATACCCCGTCAGGCTCCAGCTGGGTTACTACAAGTAACCCCCATACCCCCAGGACCCTGGCACAGAGTAGGATTGGACTTCGTCGTGGATCTCCCTCCGTCTCGACAATACACTACAGTATTAGTTGTAGTTGACCATTTCACGAAGTTGGCGCATTTTATTGCGTGCAAAGGATTGCCCACGGCCAAACACACCGCCCTTCTGTTTATACGGCATGTGTTTAAGCAACATGGATGTCCGAAGGAAATCACAAGCGATCGCGGTACTCAGTTTACCTCGCGCTTCTGGAAGGCGCTTTTCCACGCACTCCAGGTCACTCTAAAACCAACTACAGCATATCACCCCCAAGCCAACGGACAAGTGGAACACGTCAATCAAAATATGGAGCAATATCTGCATTGTTATATAAACTACTTACAAGACAATTGGCATACATGGCTCCCACTGGCAGAATTCACCTATAACAATGCTCCAAATGCCTCACTTGGTACATCACCCTTTCGCGTCACTTATGGATTCCACCCACAAATGGGAACCATTGAATCACCACCAACGGCAGTACCGGCAGCCGGGGCCCTGATTCAACGCATCCAGGAAGCTCAAGCTATAGCCCGACGAGTGCTCCAGCAGGCTCGCCTCCAGTACAAAACTCAGGTGGATAAACACCGCCGGGACTGTGCTCCTCTCTGTCCCAGAGATCTCGTTTGGATAGATCGTCGACAGTATCCCTCCTCACAGCCATCTTCCAAACTGGATGCACGATTTATCAGGCCGTATCCTGTCCTCCGTCGAGTCAATGAGGTAACTTACACCATTCAACTTCCCCCCCATGTCCGTATCCACCCTACCTTTCACATTTCATTCCTCAAACGTGTCCCCCCCTGGAACCTCTCCGACATCACCCACACCACCTGGCCCCGTTCTCCAATTGGCCGCCGATCCGGAGTTCGAGATCCGGGCTATCTTGGACTCACGCTGGTCTCGAGGGAAATTACAATACCTCATCGACTGGATGGGTTACGGGCCAGAGGACAGCTCTTGGGAGCCTGCATCCTTAATGCACGCTCCTCGCTTGGTGCGTGCCTTTCACCTGCGCCACCCCGCTCGGCCTGGGCCCCCCGGACCCCCCGGTCGGCGGCCTCGAGGGGGGGGTATTGTCAGCTCCGCTGCCTGTAGGAGGGGTCGGGGCCGTGCAGACCGGCCCTGCAGGCAGAGAGCAGAGCCGTCCCCTAGCCCGGCCCCGCCCCCAGCAGAGACGCAGCACGTAGGGCCTTCAGTGGAGGTTTCCCCAGCGGGAAACACAGTACGGCCTGCGGCCACGCCCCCGACATCGGGGACGCATGGAGGAGTTCCCTGTGGGCATGCACAGGGGCGGGATCTAGCAGTTAAAAGCCAGTGCCACCTGGAAAGCGGCGCTGGTGATTGCAATTGAAACCGGCCCCCCGATTGAGCTTGGCAGCGTGTATTCTAAGAGCGAGAGTTAAGTAGATTCGTGTGCGTGGACCTCCCTTCCCCCCCTGGACCTGTGAGAGTGCTTGAGATTGTGAGAGCGTTCGTGGAGATTGTGAGTACTGTGACCTTTCCTCCCCTCCCTGGGCTTACCACACTTCTGCGTGCATTTCTCCTGTTTCCCCCCCACTATGCCCCAGGCCCTCAACCATTGACACCGCTCCTTCACATACCATTCCTCCCCTTCCCTGGTTCCCCCAGCTTGTGCGTATTAGGGTTGTTGGGGCAGACACTGGTCTCCTTGCTAAACCACGCCCAATGATGATAGAGGCCCGTTCTCTGTGAATAGAGGTAAGGCCTAACTACTATCCTGACGGGCATCTATTCAGGAGGGCGCGTGCCCTATAGCAGGTTGACCAGTGAGTGTAAGTGGGTGTGTGTGTGTGCCTTTTCCCCCCTTCCCGGTGACACAGGGCAGGTAGTCAGGTTCCATGAAGGGGTGTGTGAACGGCTGATAAGGGTTGGGAAATGGCACCTGACACTGAGCAACAATGCTCGTGGTCGCACCAGCAACATGCTGGAGCAGGGAGCTCTGGAGCTGAATGAACTGGGACAGGCTGCTTTGTATCTGTGCCCACATTTCACTCATCTCATTCCTTGTCTTCTTGATCATGCTGTCCAACTGCTCAAACTGCTGGAAGAGGTGGATCCAGTGCATGTCCTCCTGCCAGCAGTCCAGGTGGGCCTTAGCAGCACTCCCTGCACTGCTGGTTGCAGACCCACAGGTCCTGGTTCTGCCGGGGGCTTGTGGCAGGGGGTTCTGTCTGTGCCTGTTGTACTGGCAGTCCTATAGCAAGGCAACAAGGAAAACCATTCATTCAGACTGCCCCACCCACCTTCCCACCTAAGTGTTTCAACCCTCCACCCCCCGAAGGGAAGCGGGAATGAGTACTTGACCTATGCAGCTGCTGGGGCAGTGCTGCGGTGAGACCCCAGCACCATGCACTTCTCCTCCCATGATCACCATAGAGGAGTGACTCTAGTGCTGGTGGACCTGTACGTGTGGCGACTGCACACAACCTAATGGATGTGGAATGCGGGAACATGGGTGTACATTATCCCATGCTTGCACCCAGGGCGGGCTCCACCCTCAGGTCCAGTGGGACCCCACTATGACTGGGGGTTGTACATCCAGTGGATCGTGGCCACGCGGCTGGTGTGGGTGGAACACCTAATAAATGGGCAGGTGAGCACCCACCTGGTGTGGGCTACCATCTTGTTCATTAATAACCCACACTATAATCTCTGACCTTGTTTGAGAGGAGGATACATAAACTATTGTGTTTCTTCAATTCTGGGCTTCAGGTAAATGGAAGCATGCTCACTGGCCAGAATTACAGCAAAGGGTGTTGGGTAAAGAGCTGGGAATGGATGAACCATTCCATATATCCATCTCAGCTCTCCCCTCCTCACTTTGAAAAGCACCGGAAGGCTTTTTATTCTCCAGTGCTTTCAAGAGATCCACCGGTATAAAATAGTTCAGTAATATTTGACACTATACAATAAAATTCAAGAAAAAATAACCCAAGAGCAATTTTAAACTACTTTAAAAGGCAAGGGTAAAAAAGAATAAAAAACATACTAAGTGATTGAATAAAAAAGAATAAAAAATTACACAAAGTGGAACTAGTGTTCTACTAATTCCACTTAGTATATTTTTAAAATTCTTTCCCCCCTTGAATTTTATTGTATTGTGTCAATATTACTGAACTATTTTTCCGAAGTGCCCCAAACACCATTTGGCAGGGACAGAAGGGGCTATTTAAATAAAATTATTATTATTTATTATTGATAAACTCAGGATGTACTAGGAACAGTTTCAGGATGAAAGGCTAATATTGTTCCCACAAGCTCCTTAGTAGCCTGTTTGCTTAAGCATCATTTCTACTTTTCACAATGGGCACTGTCTGTGCAATCACTTGTGAGCACACAGGGCATGCTTCCAGTAGGGTCCACAGATGTCAGAAATTATTAATAGTGGAGAGAGGCAGATCCACAGGGGGATCACAGGGAAGCCAGTCCTAGTAGCCTCACGTCCAGCACTCCTGAGGCCCCAGGACAGGTTGTTTCTGTGGGGCCCTGGCCTGCTCCTCCTCCCCTGACTTTGCATGAAAACAAACGAAGCAACAGCCCTCCACAAGTCAGTGTCAACCATTTAATAGGTTGTCAGTGTTCACACACACGTGTCCATGTCTGTGTCTCCACTCACAGCATCATGTTTTGAAATGCGGGAAACACGTGAGCCATCTGTTTAATAGCTTATGTGGTCGCTTGAAGGTCCTCCAGTGCCACAGAGAGGCAAAGGGCAGTCTGTGCAATGGTGACTTCCAGAGCTCCTCATTTTCCAAGCTGCATACATCACCCCTATGTAACACGCCCCATAAAAGGTACAGCATCATTTTCAAATATGCATTTTTTGTGTTTGTTGTGGTTTGGGATTGGTCTCGTTTCTTGCTCTTCCCTAGCCACTGAATTCTACGGTACAATTTTCAGAGGTTTGCTAACACCACTGGCATGTATCCAACTGACAGCCAGACAAGTATTAACACCACTGTCACCATCCATCCTCTGTCATAGTGTAACTGCCCCGATTGACCCACTAGCGTGGAGTCCATTGAGGGGACAAGGATACCAAATAATTTATCAGACTGTGGGTCTATGAGAAAGTATAGGACAGCCTGGTGAAATGCTACTGCACAAGGATGTTTTTCAGATGACAGTGGCACAGATGCAGAACCTAGGTTACAAGAGGGACATGGAGCAGTGGTAGCAGCATGCCAAAGACCTCAGGCATGGGTACAAGGAGATCTATGACAATCTTGACTTTGGAACATGTCTGGCACAACACCCAGTATTTTGAACTCCTTGACCATTTCCTTTGAGTTAATAGGGCCATTCTTGCATTAAGGTAGTGTCAGATGTCATTTGCTCATGGCCATAAGCAGGTGGCTGAAATGGTGCCCCTGCCTTTAGCTTCCTATGGACCTCAAGGAGGACAGATGGCCACCTGCAATTCAGGACAACCAATATCTATCTATCTATCTATCTATCTATCTATCTATCTATCTATCTATCTATCTATCTATCTATCACAATTTGATACCCAACCCACTCTTGCCCATGGCAACTCGGGACAGCTGACAGGATAAAATCCATATAAAACAATAAATACAATAAAAACATAAATACAAAATCAATTATAATTAAGACACATAAAACAAAACCTGGAGTCCACAGAAACCCCAACCCACCCCCACTCCCAACCCCACATCCCAACCCACCCATCACCCATCCTCCTCACCAAATACCTGGTGGAACAGCCATGCCTTGCACTGACGTCAGAAGGACAGGAGGTCTAGGGACAAACAGACCCCCGTCGGGAAGGAGTTTCACAGCCATGGTGCTGCCACCGAGAATGATTGTCGCCCCGCGGGAAACCCGGGGGATCTCGAGAAGGGCACCCGTAGCCGACAGTAGGGACTGCTCAAGGATCCGGGGGATTAGGCAGTCCGACAAGTATACAAGTCTCTCTGCCCACTCCTGCTACTGAGCCAGAACTATAGCCAGCTGTGACCAGTGGTGGGGCCGTGATTCTAACGATGTATCCCTGCAACCAAACAGACAGATGTTCTTCAGTCAGGAACTGGGTGTACTTCTTGCGGACATGGAGGACCAGGACACCACTCACATCGAGAGTGATGAGGAAGGCATATGCAGTAAGCATCCACATTTTGCATAGGAAGGGATTTCAGGATTGCAGTTTGGGGGTTGTTTTTTTGGTTGTGAGGAGGGAAATGGAATTATTGCTGTTTTCATCCGATTGCAGGGGACAGCATCCAGAGCTGGGTGGGCTTTGAATGGCATGCTAGCAAGGCGCTTACAATTTTGACTTCTCTTTCTCTATAGGTGGTGTTGCAACAACATGTAGTCACAGCCACAGTGAGGGGTGGTGTAGGACCACACTTCTCCTGCTCCACTCACTGTCGCTACCCCAGCAAAACAGGCATTCACTAAGAGGGAGAAAAATAGGGCAGAAACGGTTGATTATTTATGCTTGCTTTGCAAATTGGTACCATGTGCAGCTAGCTGGGAGGCACAGGTGGGGGCCACAGTGAACATGGCAATATCAAACCTTTATTTTTATTTCATTTCCCCCCAGCTAATCCAGGTACTTCACAGAAGCACAAGGTGCTCGCTACAGGCACTGAACAGCAGTGGGACATGCAGGTGTGAAATCAGCAGCGGTGTGAGAATTTGGCCCATGATCTCCTGGAGGACAATGTCCAAATCTCGTGAGACATGAGGGAAGCAATCCAAGAGATAGGGTGCAGGCACTGAAGGCTTCTGCGCTGGGATGCAGAGGAAAGGAGGCAGGAGGTGTCCCAAGCGAGAATGGAATTGGTTAGAGAGGGGCAGCAGTGGTAGTAGGTTTGGAATCACTTCCAGGAGGAGTGCAGCAAGATCTGGGACATGCAGAGGGAATTGGTCTCCATATGGGAGACAGCACAAAATACACTTGCCCAGCCTGCCCTTGTCCAGTGTGATATCCTGGACAATGTGAAAGCTGGGCTTTTGGCACTTTTCTCCTGCAACAGGCCCTGCAGCCGTCTGGTGCCAGTTGGTGCTACCTGGAGGGCACATATACATATCTCCCTGCCACCACCATGTATCCCCCATCAGCCCATCACTTGGCAGCTCAGCCCCATGCACCAGGAGGCAGACCTACTTCCTGGGTCCTGAAGAGACTGGAGCAAGCTTTCTTAGGACTCCCCCATCACCTCTCTGCCAGCAGTCACCAGGTTCCCCCCACTCGCCTCCCCACAGGAAATAGAGCTTGAAGAGGTCGAAGATGAGGTCACCCCTCACCCCCCAAAACACCACACTGAGCAGCAGCAGCAATAAGGGGGAGGCGGCAGTACCAGTAGCTGCTGCCAGCTTTAGAAAATAAAGTACTGTATTTATAATGACAAGTGCTAATGTTTTTTTGCAACTACATGACTAGGGTACAGGGGGAGTGCAGGCAGGGCCTCGCAGCCTGTGTGGCCACAGGGGCTCCAGGGACCTCTGTCTTGGCTTGAGCAGCCTGGGTAGGTAAGACAGGGGAGTGTGGGCATGGGCAGGTTCTCACAACATGAATGCCCTCTGAGCCCGCCTCCCTCCCACGCATGTGCAGATATGCGAGGACGTGCTTGCAGCCCAGACAAGGCTGCTCTGCCTCCCGAGTGCTGTTGTGGCGGCCAATATGAAGCCCTGGATTGGACGCATGCACAATAGTGCAATTTGCTGCTATGCGCTATTGCACGTGTACACACTGTCACTGCCATCTTTGCTCTGTGGAGCTGCTGGACTACATTTCCCAGCATGTTCCAGAAAACAAGGATGGCAGTGACACTCTGCAGCGCATAGCAGCAAACTGTGCTACTGCCATGCACCTGATCTCTGGCTTCATACCGGCTGCTGCCACTGTGGCAAACTCAGGGGTGATGACCTGCGGCCAGCAGCAGGCAGCAGGTTTCTGAGGGGCACAGGACTGCAGACAGGGCAGCTACCGCAGCACCCAAGCTGATGGGTCACACCTGACAGAATATTAGATGAGACTGGCACTGTGAGAACTTTGGAACCTGGACAACTTGCAGGACTTGTTTGTAGCCAACAGATTTTTCTATGCACTCAGTATGTTGACACAACTAATGAACAAGAGGGGGTTCAAGGTGCACATCGGTGACTGCATTGATCTGTGCATGAATCAAGAAACGTGGGAAACCAAATGGTGACAGTGTGAGCAGGTTGAGGGGGGGGGGCTTTGAACAAGGCACACAGGGCTACAAGCAAATCATGTTGAATACAAGAACATTAGATTTCTCCTCTTTTTTCTGGCGCAGGTACTCTGGTGCCAGTCCTAAATAAAAACACATCAAAACTTGCTGTCATAATTGTACCGCTGTACATGGGTGGGGTGGGTTAGCACCCGCAGGAACAGCTGAGTTGCTTCTTCTTCCCAGGGAGCTCTGCAACAGTGCAGTAGAGGGCACAGTGCCAGGAGCACACTTGGAAACATGGGATGCCGCCTGGGCAGGGACAGCCATGCATGGTGAACCAATTACAAAAACAACCACTACCACCACGTTGGATGACTAGCCATTCATAGGTTTGACATGCTAAACATGCATGAGCAGGGAACATGGACAGAGAATAACTCCAGTGTGGTTATTGTCTCATTTTCTAAGACCCTTTCAGTAAACCACGGATCCCTAATCCCCCTGCCAGAGGTGTGTGTGTGTGTGTTTGAGTGAAAGGAAAAGAGAGAGCTTGTGTGCATGAGAAAGCCTGTGTGTGCACACACAGGCATGTGAATGACAACTTTAAGACACTTCTTTGTTTTTGTAAACAAACATCAAACTGGTTAAAGAGGTACAGCTATAGAGGGAGGTACTATGGGACTCCCACATTTTATTTTTGACCTTAGCCCTGCAATTCCTAAGGCCGGCCCAGCCTCTGGGTAGAATACTAATTCTGTGTAGAATTCTGTAGTATTCTGTTTTGTGAAGCTCAGGGAGGGGAGAATTTTGTATATTTTAGGAGGATAAAGGAGAGAATCTACATACAGGGGCTGGTGTGGGCTAGGAAAGAAAGCAGGATAAGAGCAAATCATAACCTCAGAGAAGTTAGAATAGCAAAAGCCTCTTTAAGCTGTGGGAAGCCAGATTTTTACAGAACTCAGGGCCAGTTTCTGGTGCTCAGCACCTCAAATCAAAGCCTGCTCATCTCCTAGATGCAGCTTTTCAAAAGTGCTGAGCACTCAGCAGCTCTCATTATGTAACATATGGCTGAATTTCCAGAAGAGCTCACTATATAGGGCTAGATCCAGGCATGTGCAGACTGTGTGACCGCACAGAGCTCCACATGTTGGGGGGCTTTGCGGTAGCCCCCCAAAACAAGGGGTCCATGAATAAACTTGAAATGACAACATGAGTGAGAGAGCTACTGGGGTACAATACAGTTCCATAGGGCCTCTGTCACAGGGCTCCCCAACTAGGGCTGAAATAGAAATTCTGTCCTGGTTCTGATTTCGTCAAAATCAGGTGTTTTTCGTTTGGTCTGATTGAAACTCAGACAAATAGCGTGGTCCAAGTTATGATCAGACCAAACAAAATAAAAGTTATGGGCATTTTGCACATGTTAAATGGCCTGGTCAGAATTCCAAACAGAACTTTGTTCTGGTTGTAATTCCGACATGAATTTCAGTAGTCATTCTGATTTTGCAGAACTTTTTTCACAAAATCAGAATGGCTTTTCTGAATCAGCCCTAGTTCCAACATATGAAGGGTCCACAATGCTTCAGGAGAGTGCCCCAACACACGAGGCTCACAAGTAAACTAGAAATCAGGGTTGGCATGATATTTACCAGGAGTGGTTTTTATCAGACACAATCCTGTTTTTTACCACTCTGGGAAAAACTAATAATTAGTCCTACTTTAAGGCATTAATTCTTTCTATTAGTTAAATTTTAGTTAAAGTAAACTCAATGGGTAATATTAATATATGCAATTTAATATTTAACTTTGGAATGCCCATGTCAGAGCCAAAGCCTGAGCATTTTCTGAAGGCAGTGACTGTAAAACCTTTCTCTTTGACAAAGCATTTGGCAGGTGGAGCTAGGGGTTGAGGTGGGAAGGTTTAGAGGTGAGAGTGTTGCTGTTTTTGAAAATAAAGTTTTTAAATGGAGTTTTGCTGTATTTTTATTATTGTTTTTATTATGTAAGCCACCCTGAGTCTTAGGAGAAGGGTTGGGTAGAAATTTAACTAAAACTAAAACTAACTAACTAACCAAATAATTTGTTTTGGCATTTTACTATTTTTTCAAGGAAGTTATATGAGATATTCCAGTTTTTTTTAAATATAAGACAAGGTCAAACTAGCACATAGGAAAACCCCCCAATAATGCAGAGCTTGAGATTTAAAGCATCAAGCAAGCAGAAGACTTGAAGTGCCACACTGGGTCAGATCAATAGCCCGCCCAGCCCAGCACCATGTCTTTGACAGTGGCCACCTTTGGTCACTCACTTCAGAGACGTAACAACAGGTCATAATGGAGTGATCCATGCCCTGCTATTTACTCCCAGCCCCCAAAAGTCAGAGAATAAGTCCCCCAACCAGCTCTTAAGAACTTATTCAATCCTTTTTTAAACTCAGTTACGCTATTGGCTTCGCAATGTCATTTTGAAACAAGCTTCACAAGTTAATTGTACATTGAGTGGTAATGTTCTTCCTTTTATTTGTTTTAATCAGTTACCAGCTAGTTTTATAGAATGTCCCCTAGTTCTGGGATTATTAGTGAGGGTAAATAACAGCTCCCTATTTACTTGTTTCACCCCACTCATGACTTTATAAACTTGTATCATTCATATCCACTCATAACCTCTGCAACCCTTAGCCACCTCTTCTCTAACTTGAAGAGCCCTAATCTGTTGGCAGGAATTTGTGTTCACTGTGTTTTCTTCATTGGTGGCAATGTATAAAACGCAGTGAACACAGGTCCCTGCCTATTTGGTAGGGGTGTCAACCCGCATCAACATTTGGGGTATGGGTTGATACGGGTACGGTTTATTTATTTTTAAATTGAATTATGGGTATGGTTACGGTACAGACCCATAATTAAATAAAAAAAATAAACCTGTTACCCCCATCCCCACAGTTTGTCTTTCCCCCACTCCCCTCGGGGCTCTGGTATGGTACTTACCGGCTTTGGGGTGGGCTTGGTTGAAAGTCTGGTGGGCTGCTGCTTGATTTAAGGTGGGTGGGGGGGCTCCTCCTGTGTGAGGGAGGCCCCCAGAAGGCTCCCCCCTCGCCGCAGTGCACTGTGGTGGTCCCTGCTGCACAGCACGCATACACAAAATGGCCGCTGGGGCCATTCTGCACATGCACAGCCCTTTGGCAAATTGGTGCTGGCAATGTCGGTGCCATTTTGCAAAAGGGCAACTGTTCTGTGCATGTGTGAATGGGTCATTTCCACATGCGCAGAACGATGCAGAACGGCCCCAGAAGCCATTGAGCATGTGCAATGTGGAGCAGGGACCTCCATGGCGAGCTGCGGGAGCCTGCCATGGGAACTCCTTCACATAGGAGGAGCCCCCCCCCCCGGATCTCCAATCAAGTGGCAGCCCACCAGACCTGCAATCAAGCTCACCCAGAGGCTGGTAAGTACCATAACAGGGCCCCAGGGGGATGGGGAGGAACCCAGGTCCATAACAGTGGATCTGTAATTTTGCGGACCCCTGTTACAGACTAGTACGGATTACTCCGTACCCGTAGTTGCCATCCCTACTATTTGGCCTCTCATATGGAGAAGTGAAGACTGATGCAAATAATTTGTTTAGCTTTTCTGCAATGGCCTTGTCTTCCTGCTGTGCTCCTTTTCCTCTTGGGTAGTCTAATTCCTCTGTTTGCTAAACAAACATCAATTTTATTGCTTAACAAAAAGTCCAGATACAGACAAATAATTTCTCTTCAAGGCAGCCATGGCAATAATAGCATGAAGTTGAAGGTAAAGGTTGAGGCTCTTTTTTATTTCCTTCCGTTAAAATTAAACAGATCATATTTTTGCAAAACTATTACCAAACTGCTAAATATTTTTCAGTAGACAGACACAGGAGCAGCAGGCACTAGCAGACATTGGGCGGGCACAAGAGCAGCAGGTTTAATTTTATTTTTAATTTATATTAAAAAATGCTTTTAGTTTTATTTTCCCCATTTTCCGGGGAGACGGATGGGGGGGGGGGAACCTGGGAAAACCTGGTATCATATAGGGATGGGCAAACAGATCGTGGTTCGGGTTCGGCCATTCGGTTCGTCTGCGTTCGGTTTGTCCGTTTGGTTTGTCCGTTTGGTTCGTCTGCATTCGGTTCGTCTGCATTCGGTTCGGCAGTTCGGTTAGTTCGCCGGGTTTGGGTTTGGCTGTTCGGTTTGGCCATTCGGTTCGGAAGTTCGGGAAATGTTATGGGTGTGTTTTTTTGGTTTTTTATATGTTTTTTTGGTTTTTTATTGGGTTTTATATGGTTTTCTTTTGTTTTTTATTTGGTTTTTTGGTTTTTATATGGGTTGTTTTTTTTAATCTAATATTATATCTATCTATCTACACTAAATCTAACTGCTATTAACTATTCTAAATGCTACGAACTAAATGGATTATCTAATAAGTACACAGGCCTACTCCTACAAACACTAAAACTAAATCACTAATGCTATCTCTATCACTAAGCTAGCTCCTACAACTACTATCCCTAACCTATCTCTCTATCTCTCTATATCTATATCTCTCTATCTCTCTATATATGAGATGGGGGGGGGAATCACAAACACAAGGTTTCAGTTTAAGGTTTAAGTTTCATTTCAGTACAAAACTGAAATTAAACTTAAAGCAATCTAATGATCCTACTCAACGCCTGATGTTCAGGAACAGCGACTAGCTCAGAAGGTGTTGGGAGGGGGGGAGGCAGAGAGTTTAATTTCTTGCAAGCCTCTCCACCCCTGGTGCCTGGAAGTCTACTCCCCAGTGACTGGTACTACCCCACCCTGTCACCTTACAGTGAACCTTTTTTGCCACCCGAGCTCACCTGAACGCGATCCGAACTGACCAAACTGTTCGGCCATTTTGCCGTTCGGTGTTCGGTTTGTTCGGTATGTTCGGGTTCGGGTTCGGGTTCGCATTAGGTCATCCAAACAGGCCGAGTTCGGACCGAACTCCGAACTTCCAAACCTCATTCGCCCATCCCTAGTATCCTATTTACCTGTGCCCTGTCTGAACTAGTCTTTCTCAGGAAAGTGCCAGCTGTGATAGAAATAAAAACATACGTGTCTGCTGGGCCTGCAATTCAGGGAGCCCTGCTTCCTAGGAGTGTGCATGTCATTTTTGTTGTATCAATAACGAAAATGAAATTTGTCATTTTCGCTATCATTATTGCAATAATGAAAATGACAAAAAATAATAATGAAATCAATAACAATAATGAAAGTCGTTATTGATTTTGTTATTGCCTAGCAGCCTGGCAGGTATTTTTTGGAGGGAAATGTGATGAGGGGAGGAGAGAACAGGCATCTCGAAACCAGAAATAGCGTTGAACTCTTGAACTGGGCCTGTGATGGGAAGGACCTGATGGATGTAATCACTGGTCAATGAGCAGTGCAAGCAGGTCCCAGGCAGTTGAATGGCAGCCTGTGATTGCTCAATGCCTCCTGCCTCCCAGAACCAATCAGGGGAGCTCTGGGAGAGGGCACTACAACTCTTTATACTGCAGGGCTGGGCTGCTTGACTCTGGTTCTGTGTTAGCTATTGCTCTGTCAGGGTGCATTTGCAGAATCTGCTGGTGCTTGCACTGAAAAACCTCCCATATATATCCCTACCACCTTACCTTTCCAATCCTTATTCCTTACCCTTACATTTTACCTTTTTCCTTCCCCTGTCTGTCTCCCCCTGTACACATATAAGGTATGTGCACTGTGTTCTATAGAGTCATCTGGCAATCCTAGTCCTGACCCACAGTTTGGGAACCTCTGTCCTGGTCCCTCAACTCAGTGTAAGTGCAAGATGGAGTGCACTGGGATGGAAGAGACAATCAATCTGTATATGAGAAATGGGGGAATTTGGACCTTGAGGGGTCAAGAGAAAGGAAGAGAGCAAGTGAGACAGTAGCAGGACTGACAGCAGGGAACTTGGACTGATGATCATGATGAAAGTCAGGTGAGAGGAAGCAGGAGAATGTGCAAGCTAACAGCGGGTCTGTGTGGGGTGATGAAGAATTGCTTTGGATTTTTTTTATTTTGGCTCTGCATTTATCACACTATTACACCCAATAAGGAGCCTCCCTTGCCTGCTAATAGATCTGAATTGGCTAGACTGACAATGGGGCTCTTTAATTAAACACTCTCTCTGACAGCCTTGTCTTGTTTGCTCCTATCCCAGCCCCACAGAGGAGTTATATAAAACAATGCAGGTGGATGCTTTATTCCAACTTAATCAGGGTAAACAAGAGCAGGGACTGTTATCAGGGGAATCCCATCTGAATTCTCCCTGCAAACATTCATCATGCCTGGCACACACATAACAGTGGATTACTTTTAATTCAATAGAAGCTAAGGGATTTGTGATCAGGTCAATGAAGAGGAGAATGAAGAATGCAAGAAAATGCTCTGATCACGTGGGCAACTTGTCAAATCCCACCAATAGGATCATGTGTGAGCTGGCTGTGCAGCGTAGCCAAGCTTCAGTCTGCTCGGTTAGGCTGCTTTAGTGTTTATTGAATGTGACACACAGAGGAGAGCTTTCAGCTGTGCTGCTTGGGGGGTGGGGAGGTGTATGTGTGTGAGGCTTTCACCCCTCTTAAGAGATTGCTCTATTCTCTCCATAGAGCCTCTCTGATCACACAATTGGCAAAGACCTGCAGACTGTGAAGACAGGTCAAAGGCAGTGAGTATCTTTGTCTCTGTCTGTTTATCTATCATGCATTCTCTATGTTCACTTCATCTGGCTCTCTGTGCATATTGATGGGTGTTTTTGCTGTCTCATTAGAAATCTCAGCTATTCCATTTTGACCTTCATTGGTATTTGTTTTCTCCCTTTGGGGTGGCATCTTGTTCTTTTCTGAAGTGTTGTCCTTTGGGGAGGGGTATTCTGCAAGACTAGCTCATTGAAGTTGGGTGGCATATCCTCTGAGCAAACTTCCCCACCCTGAGCTCGATACGCACTTGAAGGTGCTGGCAGCTCCCCCCTGCATGGTAATTCAATAATGCGGAGGGGGGAAATGGGGGAGATTGCGATGGTAGAGGGAAATTGTGCATTGGGGACAGTGCCATGTAGAGTTTCCTGTTGCATCCTTTTGCACAGCTACAGATTGGACAAACCCAATGGGCTCTGCCTACAGCAGTAAGAAATTCTGGTGGAATGAAAAGTCAGAAGGAAAGGGAGGAATCACCAGAGGCTCACTTTGCACCCCACTGCAGCAGTGGAAAGAGAAACACCTTGGGAGTCAGTGGGAAGTTTGCAGACACTCAACAGTGCCTGCAGAATCCAGGTTTGCTTTGGCAGAGAGAAGCAACACCATGAAAGCTGAGCAGGAGTTGTGGGGAATGGAACTATGGCAGGTCAGAAGGCCAAGATGAGGGCAGAACTCTGAAGACTATGTATGTGGGACTTGGCGAGGGAAGGTCAGCTTGGTCCTCTAAGGCCAGTATCAGGGAGGGCTGGATTTTTAGCAGAACCTTGAAGTATGTATATACGTGGGGGGTTGGGCAGGAGATGGGAGCCCATCTCTGTCCTCTGTGTCCAGTGTCAGTAGGAAAGACAGTCCTGGTCGGTGCAATCCAAGGGGATCATGTGCCGTAGCCTCACATGGGGGCAAGACTGCGTTAATGAGGAAATTCAAAGGGGCTTAGGGAATTACAGGGATTGATTTCAGCTAAAACACAGTGGAAGGCAGGCAGGCGGGATCGGGATTAAGGAAATGCGTTTGCTGGCATGAAACACAATCCCTGTTCCGCTTGTTTGGGGGAGAAGAAGCTTTGTATGTTTTAATATAATCAGGTTTTTAAATGGATGCAGAAGCACTGAGTCTGGTGGCAGAAGCCTTGGAAATTCTTTAGGCCCTTCCCCTGCCAATTTTCTCCCTCTTCAGTACCTTTATCTTCTGCTCAGCTGTCTCCTTTCAGGCAATTCTTCCCTACAGTGATTGGTAGGGATGGAGCATGCACACAGTTCTCTTAGCCACTCGGTGCCCCCAGCAGTCCCGAGCCTTCCTCTCTGGCGTGAGGTATATTGACAAGGCAAAAGGGCATGCTGGCACTGTGCCAAAAGTTGACGGGATGAAAACAGACATGCATGTAACAATGCTTTAACATTTCTTATGCATGTTGCAGGGCTTCATTGGAACCCTATGCAACCCTGCAACATGCATAAGAAATGCTAAAGGGTTGTTAAAGCGGAGTTAAGGTGCATGTCTATTTTCAGCCAGGGTCTCGGTCCACTTCCTCTGCCCGTTTCTCCTTCCTGCTCAGACTCCTGCAGGTGGTGCCGCCAAGCTGCTGGCAGCCTAGGTTCCAAGAATACAAGGGATCAGGCACCTCAAGAGCTATTGTTTTTATTTTTGTGAATTAGTATTTGATCCTGTGATGGTTAAAAGAGCAGCATTTACAGAAGCATGAAGACCTCCTGTTATTTTATTTACAGGCTAGTTACAGTGTCTGCTTTTCCACTGGGCCTGGCCAGCAACCTCTACCTTGACCTGAAGGGATGACAGGGGGAAGAGCTAATTTGGTCTCCTTAACCAGTTTGGTCCTGAATCCACTGAGCAGTGACTTCCAGTTTTGTTGAATGGCATGTGCTGGAATCTCAACTTCTTCTGCTCACTGGTGAGCTGAGACCACTAGACTCGCTTCACTTAAGACCTGATGCTGGACCTAAACCTTGGTGCCAGAGGACGGACTGCATTTTCTGCTAAGATCAGCCCTCCGTTCTGAACACCTTCTGTTGAAAATTTGGCATTGCCTTCTAGGAGGCAAAGAAATTAAATGGGTTGAGAACAACTGCCTCGCCTTTTGCGGAGGATTCTTTGATTTTTAGGTGACAGGACATCAAACAATCATTCCCTTCTCCCTGCAGTTTTGGCTCCTGCAAACTGCACTGGCTTCCCCTACAAGCTAATTAAAGGGTTAACTGTAGATGGATGGCTGCCTTACTGATGCCACGGAGGTAACTGTAAAGAAATGATGCATTCTTCATGCCTTCTGTCCCTACCATCCTCTCGTCTGGCTATGCTCATCATTACAAATGTATCTCTCTCCCGACCCCACCTTTTGTCTCTCCACCTCCCATGGACTCCACTTCTTTCCTTCACCGCCTGTGTCCTTTTTAGAAGTCATGATCAATGCTCCATCCCAAATAAGATTCCTCCCTTTGCTGCAGTCTCTCTATCTTTTGTGTATTGTTGTTCCCTCCTGCTGTCCCTTGATCTTAGACCTCAAAGAAGCTGAACCAGCATTGTGATAACTCATGTCTCGCACCTCTACTGTGTGATAGTTGCACTTTCCCTAGAGTTTGCTGGAGCAGACCTTGCAGGAAGGATGATGGTTGGGTAGCCAAGAGGAAATAGTACCCAAAAGATCATAGGATCAGACTTAACCTGAATCTCTGAATGAAATAGCCTCTCTGCCTAGAGCATTCATCTATATCAGGAGCACAGTGTTTTGTGCCAAGATTCCTGCACCAAGAGTTAGAGCCATTGGGGAATTTTGCCCCAAGACCTTGGTATCCATGTGTTGGTGCCACTCGCCCAAGAGTTCTCATTACTGAAGATTTCTATATTTTGAGATAGCAAAGTGTTACAGGCTGGCTATACTGTGCCAGTGAGATAATTACCTCATTCAATTAACATTTGATTTGATCTAAAATTATATTAAAATAGGATCTACCCAAGAGTGATTAAAACAAGGGAAGAAGTGAGCATGATGTAAAACTGTCTTGGGGACTAGTGCCAAAGTGTTCTGCAAATAAATTCCAGATGGCACAGAAAACGTTGTGTTTTATGCTGTAGTCCTGAAAAACCAAATTGGTCTGTTTTGTGCTAATGTTAAAAGGGAGACCCTTCAGGTCAGGATTGATGCCAATATTGGAAGGGTGTGGGTTGTATATTACCACAGAAAATGGGTTTTCCTCTTCCAATTTCTAGGAGAGAATGTTCATATTCAGCATTCAGAGCATCCATTGGTGAGATGCCTTTGGGTAAAAGACAGAAGAAATGGATTATGGATTTCCCATCCTTTTAAAGCAGTAATAAACTATTAGCAGACATTTACTGGGTTTTTTTTTTATAGCAGAGATGATGCAAATCTAATACTCTAAAATGTGTATTTGAGATTTCTCTTCCCTTCCCTTTAGATGCCTGCATGTCCAAGACTTTCCAGTCAGAGTGTTGTGCAGTAAATGTGATGTGCTGCGTGTTTTTTCCACTTCAATGGATTGGTAGGGGTGGCTCCGAGGTTGGGTGAGGTGGAAAATGTGTTGGAGAAGAATATAAAATGATTTCCTTCAAAAATAAGCCTGTAGCCAACTAAAGATTGATCTCACCCACAGGGCTGTCAACCTCAAATGTTAAGAAACCACATGGCAGCATCCACCCCCAAACCATGACTTTGACTTTAAAATTGTGAGATTTAAAAAAGTTCTTTGTGTTTTTTGGTTTCTGAGCTATGTCATGTGACTTGGTAGCTATATTTTCAAGCTTTTAACTTCAAAACTAGGGTGGTATGATTTTATTAAAAGTCTCATGATTGTATGATTTGAAAGCATTTAAAATTGCAAAATCCTACCCTCCATCAGCTAGCTGTGGTCAAACCAAGCCTATGAGCCTGCCAGATGTTACAAACTACAGAAAGTGTGATTGCTATGTTGGTTCCAAATTAAGAGGAGACAAAGTAGTTCAGATATTTTATTGGACCAACTTCTGTCGGTGAGAGTGTGTAACCTTTCAGTTCACAGAGGGTCCTTCCTCAGGCATGTAAAAAGCCAGAACTATAGACTAAATAAATGCAGTCTCCATTTGTGCTGTTCTTGCACTTGTCAATAATTGTGGTTGATATTAGGCCCAGCTGCTCAGTTCCCCACATCAGTGCTCCAGAGAGAAGCTTACCATGGAGCTGCTGTAAGCCTGTCTTCTTTAAGAACATAAGCCCAGCCCACCCACCAATGGTCTATCCAGCCCAGCATCCTGTCTCTAACAGCGGCCATCTTCAGTCACTCCAGAGAAGGGCTCAACAGGTCATAGGGTAAAAACAACCATGGCAGCGGACTGGATTGGCCTGCTGTGGCACGCTTGGGCACAGATCCTGCCTGCATATGTGTGCAGGTGCCACTGGATGTTGACCCGAGGTATCCTGGGTCATGTTGGAGGCTAGACTGGGCTCTCACCTTGGAAAACCTCTGAGGTCACAGCCAAGGCTAGGGTCTGCCTAACTAGGGCAAAGCAGACTGCCTTGGGGCTACATGTATGTTTCTGGGCTAGCCTGCCATGACAGGCAGCCATAGCTCTCCATCATGGTGGAGGGTGGGGCAATAGACATAGCGCAGATGTGGGGCTGGGCAGCAGCACGTTCGTGTGGCAACCCAGCCACCGCACCGTTGTGCATCTGTTGTGCTGCCTGACACAGGATGTTTTTACACAAAATGGAGCGGGGGAGGGGGGGCGGTCTGCAGTCTTTGCGTGGAGTGGCTGTGTGGGCACCATGCTTGGGGGGGAGGGCACTTCACACCAGCGACCCCACTTTTAGCGGTTAAAGCTAAAAGTGTCTCTCAACTTCTGTATGGTGCCCCGGTGTGGGCGATCCGGTATTTTGCAACGCTTGAGAAAATACAATCTCAATTTACTCAATCCGTTTTTTCTATTTCCTCTTGTGTGGCCAATGTAATATTGAGAAGGGAAGCTGGGCTGATTCCTGTCTCTGCTAGAGGTTGGATGTTGTCCCTTTCTTTTTGGTTTAAGATTAAATTTAATATGGTATCCCTGCTGGTTCCCCTTATTCTGCAGGAATGGTTGGTTGAATCAGATAGAGGTGAAAGTTCAGGAGTTGGGTTTCCCATTGGATTATTTTCAGAATTTAGGGTTTAAAGCTGCTAGGAAATTGATAAGGCAGAGACTATTAGATATTACTCTTCAGGAAGAGAACTCTGCTCTATCCTCCAGTGCCTCAATGGCGTTTTATAAAACTCTAAAAAATGAGGCCTTTTATCTACCTCTTAATTTTGAGGTTTTAACCTCCCTATACATTTGGAAAACGTACTTAAGGGTTCTTGAGGGACGCTTCCAGGGTCTCCCGTATGAGGATCACGTGTGCTCTTGTGATCTGAATGCAGTTGAAACAGTCTTCCATTTTTTAATTACACTGCTCTTATTATAGTGATCTCAGAGCCAAATATTTAGTTGGTGTATTGGACCAGTTTCCTGGCAGGGGCTCAGCGTTCTACGTGAACTTCTTGTCGAATAATAACTCGACTCCAGTTATTAAGCTGGTGGCTTTTTTCCTCCACAATATGCACTTAGAAGGAGGAAACTGATGAGCGGTAAATAGGGATTCGCTTTTTGGAGGGATTTTAGTTTTTGTAATTGTTTTTTTTATTTATTTTAACTGTTTGCCTTTGTGATTTGTTTATGTTTGTTTTTGTATTTCTTGTAGTTTTTATCCTGGTTGTTTTTATACTTTGTATTCTATTATTGTTTGCAATCTTGTAGTGTGATGGCATTATTTGCTATACAATACAGTACAATACCAGCGGCCCCATGCACAGCTGCCCATCCGTGCACCGCCCACCCAGTCCGTGCCCAGGGCACTCCAGCTTTTCCTGGAGTGCCTGTGCATGGACTGGGTGGGCAGTGCGTGGGTCATGGGAATGCACACCCCCACTCATCGGCTTCAGATGAGACCTCCCCAACCTGGACCGTGCCTGTCCATGTATGCAGGGTGTCTTGTGTAAAAACACCCCTGTCTAGACCCTGTCCATGGTGCCCCAACCCAGGCCGTGTCGGCCCTGTGCTGCCATCACATGGTTTTACCCCTAATGGAGTGATCTATTCCTTGCTCTTTACTTCCAGCACCCAACAGCCTGAAGTTATGCCCCACAACCAATTTTCCCACCAATTTGCCACTCTGACTGCAGAACTGACTTCTAAGCAAGAGCTTTTAAAATGGCAGGAACTTCATTTTGTTGTGTTTAATCTCCTGAACCTCCAGATAAATGTAACCTAGAGATCCCTTAGCCAAATCCTCAGAGCTCCAGCATGGGGTTCTCATTAGGCCCAGAGCCACCTAGATCTTGCACTGTAAAATTTGTGGCTTTTCTTATAATTGCCATCTCCTCTGATCCTCCCCACTCCCACCCTATGCTGACTACAGAAACAGAGGGATGAGGACTCGCCTGGGCTGCCTGTCTCACAAATCAGACTCCTGTAGCGACTTCACAGCTATCCTCCCAGACAAACCCAACCGGGCTCTGAAGTGAGTACACGCCATCCCCGTTCCCTTTTTTTCTTCCCTTTATTGTGATCTGTTCAGCTTTCAAGCCCAGTTCCTGAACCAGGAGTTACTTTTAGTACTGAACACACCTCCTAAGAAATCCACTTGTATCTTTTAGGAACAAGCAACTTCCCTTTCCCTTTTCTCAAAGGAAAAGGGAAACTTCCCTTTCCTCAAAAGAAGCTGAAACCCTAAGGAGCTTGCAACTGTGCCAACTCTGTTAGAAAGAATCTGGCCTCTTTGATACACCAAGGCAAATTCTCCCCCCAGAAAGGAGACATAGGTTGTTTTTAAATGGATGGAGGTGGGTAGGGGGATGGGTGCTAGGCCGCAGTTGATGGAGGCGGGTGTGTCCATGTCCGTTGATGGACATCCCCCCCCCCCCCTCCACCTCCACCCTCTGGTTTTCCGGAGGGCCCCGTGGGTGAAGATGGGTGGGTGATGGGTGTAGGTGGTGTGTGTTGGGAGCACGCACACACAAACATCCACCACCCATGGTGTTTACATAGGCACACACGGCGCTCACCCATCCCCCCCCCGCCGGTCGCTTACACGGACATGTCCCCCCCCCCCCCATACCCACCAGAACACCAAGCATGGGGAGGGGGGGCGCATCCATGTAAAAACGGCCATGCACAACCCCCTCTGACGTAAATGGGAGCTGTGCACACGTTAGAAAGCATAATTTGTCTTATTGCGGTTACAAGTCAAAATCTGAGCAGTCACCTCTGTGTAACAGATGTTAGGTAATGTCATGTAGTAGGGGCATTTAATGAGCATGCTAAGTCTTATTCTTAATGTAAAAAAAAAAAAAAAGAAAACTGCTTTTATTATTATTATTTCATAGTACTTTATAATATTATTTAGTCCAGCCTCACTGTAATCTTGTGAAGCAGGTCATTATTGTTCCCATTCTACAGAAATCTGGAGATCTAAGGCTGAGAGAGAGTGGTTTACCCAAGGCCAACCAGTGGGTTTCATGAGTAAGATGGGATTGGGACCTTTGTCTCCCAAAGCTTAGTTGCTAGGCTATACTGGCTGTCTGCAATGCTTGCTCTCTGTATTGTGTATGCATCTTGGCGTATAGTCTAGAGAATAACTGCATACTCTGAATGTATCCTGTCTTAGCATGTATTGAAGCTTGCAGAAAGCACAGGATAGCTTCCTCAGTGTCCCTACACAGATTGCTCCTGTCACTCACACGTGAGTCAGGCCAGTAGGTTGTGTGAAGTAGACAGTTTTCATGATTGTCACTTCCTTTCTTTAGAAGATTATCAACAGAAGAAGCAACAAGATGGGCAGATTCCTTTGATGTCCTCCTGTCCCATAAATGTGAGTAGGAAAGCAATTCTCCTGAAATAGTCTGTTTCCTCATAAATATTTGCAAATGGGAGGGTTTGTGAGATGCTGCAAGAATGGAAGGTCAGGGTCCTCTTCTTGGCTAGGGGTTCACTGCTGTATTGTTGTTTTAGCTTCTATTGTCCCTTCTCTTCATGCTTGGCTATAGCATATTGGTCTAGTGAGGACAAGATTTTCTGTACCCTCTTCCTCCACCTTTGCCCCTGAACCACAAGGCTCCTGCATATAACTCTCCAGAGATTGACTCTTGCTGGAGCAGAAATTCCCAAAGTATGTCAGGACACCAAGTTGGGGTCATGGTATCTGCAAATGGGGTCATGGTCTCTACTGATATTTGATAGATTTTGCATGTCTTTCTTGATGTCTGGAGTCCTGGGATTATTTTTTAATCTCCTCCCCCCACCCACCCCCCAGAAAAAAATAAATTGGGAATGGCTGTGCTAGAGGCTGATTAGGAGGAGGCAGTGAATGGGTGGGGGCAGGAGAGGAAGAATGATCGCTTTATGAATTAACAACAGATATTTAAAGGACAAAAGAAGCTACTACAATGATGTAATGTCCCACTTCCTATACATGGGATCCATTCCCAGTCTAGCACAAACACATTCTGTAGCTGAGATTTTCAAGGCTGCCTGGTGGGTTAATTTAAAATTAATGGGAGCTAAGCATCCAACTCCCTTAGGCGGGTTTGCAAAATTCACCCTGCAACATTATTCACTATAAAAAGCTACATTTCAGTTGTTAAATAATATAAATTAATGTTTAAAGAACAAAACAAAACCCAGCAGCTTCTATAAACACTTCTAGAAACCTCTGGCACCATGTAATCAACACACCTCAGAATGTTAAACAGATCAATCACTCTAGTGCCATTCATAAAAGTAATATTATTCTGTTCCACCAACACATCACACTAGGAAATTACAGAATTCTGCTGTAGCTTAATGTACCCTTGGAACTATGTTCTTTTAGAATCTACACAACAAGTTGCACTTGACTAAGAGATTATTAATTTCCTCTGTGCTGTTTTAAATTTTTTAGAGGCCTAGGGCAACAGGATTTTTCAACACCCACCCTATATTAAATACTTTCCAATAATAATTTCCCTCCACCCAGCCACAGAGAAAAAGTCACTCCTCCCTCCCCCCCCCCTGAAGAAAAGGAGGCAGGATAGTAACTTAGGGTGTTTTTTAAATGAATTGCTATCACACATGGCTACTAAGGAGCCACTCAGCCAACCGCCTATCCCATGGTGGTGTGGGAAGGTGCATGCTCCTATGAGCCACTCAGCCCCCACTTATGAGCACTCATGGCACAGTGCTGAGAAATCTGAACTGCGCTGTGTGGGGCAAACCAAAAAAGTGCATAGCAACGGGCGCCCACGCATTCCCTGCCTGTATGAACTGGGGCAGCCACCCACGCCAACAGACAGGTCCGCTGCTCAGAGACACTGTGTCTGGGGGGGGGGGGGGGGAGGAACACAGCCTCTGCAAGACACAGGAACTGGTCGCAGGTGCTGCGGAATCCAGTTCCCCCAGCACTCGTGGTCATGACATGTCAATTTCAAAGGCCAGCAGGGCACACTTCCCCGTCCCCCATGGCAGGGTGTGTGTGCATGGTGGCTGCTGCGGTAGCCACACTGGGAGCCGCTTGTTAGAATCCCTCCCCACTCACTCCACCTGAGAGGTTGCTCCGCAGCCGTGCCACTCAGCAGCCACAGACACTGCCCCTCCCCGCCCCAATTCTTGCTTGTTTGAAAATCACTTTAGAGACTAAGGCCATTTTTACATGGGCCCTACAGGGTGGGGGTTTGGGGGGGGGGGTGTCAGTGTTCACACCGGTGCATGCACAATGAGTGTGGGGAGGGTACATACAAATGCACATGCACCCCCCACTCATCACAACCCACACGGAGCAACCTCAGTTTTCACCAGTTGCTCTGTGTGTGTTGATGAGTGTGTGGGGTGTGTGCGCATGGGGGATGCATGTTCAGCAGGACCGTGCCTGCACATCCACTCATCGTGCCTGCACCCACCACATCCTTCACACAGGACTCACCCACTCATGAACACCCAGATTTCTGGGTGTTCATGAGTGGGTCCGTCTCGTGTAAAAAAAAAAAAAAAAAAAGGCCTAAATGGTAGGAGGCATGAACTTTCATTAACAACAATCTACCCAGGAGTGGGGAACCTTTTATGTCCCAGGGGCCACTTAATTAGTACAAGCTCCCTGGGCCTGAGGTTCCCCACCCTTGTTCTACCTCATCAGATGCTGCTCTCCAATAACTTTTCCTGCTCTTCAGGTGGTTCTTCTGGCAACTGGTGGTGCTTCTCTGCTCCAGCAACTTGCTTCCTCCAGAGGGGAAACATCAACTTGGCATGGGTCATGGTGACCAGATCCCTCAGCCACCTCCTACCAGATTCAGAGGAAAGAGCAAAGTCCCTTAGTCACTTATCCTGGGACCTGGGGGAGTTAGCAGTGATGGGAAGGAAGGAACCTGTGCTCACCATGTTTTCCCCATTGCTGCCCATTGCTCTCGTCACCCATCCCTAGGATGGGTGACTAGAGGACTAGACTTGGCTTCCTCTCTCAATCTTGCAGGTGACAGTTGAGGGATCCAGTATAGCAAACTAGATATGAAAGGTCAAAGGTAGCCACTCCCTTCTCTTCCACTCAAAACATCCCTGAATTTTACTATAGCAATTCATATATATCTTTTAAAAAAGATTTCAGCATAATAACTTTAAAAAATCCCAGTATTAAGAAGAAATTGTAGAACTTGCATGTCATTTGCTGGCCATCACTTTGTTCATTCTGATTGTAAGTTCACTGTAATTGTTCAGTCTGTTTATTCTTTTTATTTTTATTTTATCATTGGTGGGAAGGCTGGAGTAAGAAATATAAGTAAATAAATACCTTTTCCCTCAAAGCTTTGTCATGTCTATTTAGACTGTAAGATCTGAAAGGTAGGGACTCTCTCTTATTCTGCGGTTATACAATGCCTTGCACAAGAAGGTACTGCTCTTGGTTGATATCCTCAGGCCGTATACATAATTGTTATTGATCAGTGGTATGCATAGATCTACACATTTCCATTACTGAATAAAATTAGTGAGTATAAATCAGGAGGAGTGAAAAGGACGGGAGGGAACTGGCCACATTCATTACTTGCTCAGTTTCTGTCTAATATTTTTTCCATTCATGAACAAAACTTGTGTCAATGTCAGACAGATAAATTATTCCTTTTTTCTCACTCTGTTGAGATTAGAGACTTATTTTAGCTATGCACATGCACATCCTTTGGCCATTTTATACTTGGCTAAACTCTTCCAGTTACCATCTTCTCCAAATTTTATTGCCATGTATTCTATTGACCCATATTAAACAAAGTCTTCATACAGATCTGGTTCCTGATGGATTGCCATTTGTGATTTATTTTATAAGGCTGTCTTCTCCACAACTACCACAACTACCACCATCTACAACTAGGTTTTATGATATTGATATTTGATGGCAACTTTGTTTTTTTCTCTTAGCTCTCTATTGTATCAACTCTTCCACTGTGGAATAGCAAAATCCTTTGGTCCTCTCCCTTATCTGCCCCCCATCACATTTGGGTGACTGTCCCCAGTAGACATCAGCCAACTGCTAGTACCAGAAAAGGAAATAACATAATCAGACTAATTTCTTTAGAGTTGTCCATGTGAACAAATATTAGTTTATGCTTGAGGACATAAAATGAACCTCCAGGTGAGGCCAAGGTTACATTATCATATGGATATTTCATCTTCTGTTGAAGCATGTGGCAAAGACCCTTGTCTTACTAGGTAGACTATCGATCTCTTGTGGTATGGAAATTCTGTTGTGTCAGGTTAAGGAAACACGTAGCTTGTTTGTTCGGTTGCTCCAGGGCTGGTGTGACCTCCCCAGTGCATGTTACAGCAATCTGAGGCTTTCCTCCACTTGCTTTTTGGCTGCCATAGCACATATGGGCCTTAAAGCAACTGGAGAATAACCAAGAAGCTGCTTTCAGATGCTACAGTGAAGGGGTAGGAACTTTCACAATTGCCACCGCTGCTCCTTAATTGTGAGGATTAGCGCCCATCAGAATGCACTAATCCCCCTTTAACGTGCAAGAATACCCGCCATTGTAAAGGCTACATTTGGGGACCCAGTCATATGTGGGTGTTCTTGTGCCTTACAAGGAGATTAGTGCATTCTGATAGGCGCCAGTCCTTACAATTAGAGACCGATAGCAGTGATTGCAAAAGTTCCCACCCCTGCCCTGTAGCATCTGAAAGCAGCCATCGAAACACATCAGACCTCTACTACTTCTGGTGTCCAAGGCGTCTGTGGAAGAGATGGAGGATTGCAGAGCCAGTGGGGTCACTTACATGACTGCTATGGTGTCCACATGCACTAGAGCTATTCCCGGGAGGGAGAAAGGGAGGCCTTGGGGCCAGCTATACTGTTAAGAAAGGGGCAATAAGTGTCGCCAGTGAATCAGACACTTTGCTAGGATTTCCAAAATTAGGCAATGCCTTACTGGAAAAAGAAACGAGTGTGATTTCAAACTGGCTGATCTTGGTGTCATGTAAAAAGACATCAGTATCAAAACTGGCAAGTAATCATGATTAAGAGAGACAGAAAAAGGCATACCCTTCCAATCACACACACAGCTGTGTGATAAGAAATCTAGGGAGAAGGCATAAGACGTCACACTTAGTCACTTTCAAGCCCCTTTAAAGCAAGCCAGCTCTTGACCCAATAGGCAGACGACATGGATGAAATCTTCATGATATTAATGCTTTCATATAAACAATTTTGATACATTGTATCTGTTTGCTGTCATGGACAGGCAATCCAATCAGCCCCAAAACACATGCTGAATTAGTTGGTTTCCTTCTCCCTCTGCCCTTCCAGTAGCAGCTTTATTTCCCAGTCCCCAAAGAATGGGTAAATCTTAAAAAATAAAATAAAATACATAGGCAGATACGCTCCAGTTCAGAGACCCTCTCCCTGCTGAGTGCACAGAACAGCTTTCTCCCAGATAGAGGGTGTTCAAGATTAGCTGCTTTTAAGGATTTCGGGTCTGTGTAAGCCTGAGTTGCTGCTAACTTGCTTATTTGCCGGCATCTTTGTGTTCCATCTAACAGTGTAGAAGTTTCATTTTCTAAAGTTAATGAGAAGGCATTTGAAGGGGATCCTACAAGCCATGCTCAATGCTCCTTAGCACACTAAACAGGCAACAGAAGTGAGCCTTGCTCGTCTTAATTTGGCAGCTCTCCTCAGTTTGAGCCCCTGAGGATTGAGGATGTGAGAATGGATCTCAGTCTGGTCTGGAGAATGTGTGCACGGAGGGACAGAGGAGTCACCATCTCTGCATTTCATGCCTGGGAGACATGATCTGGCTAGCCAGATGCAGATTCCTTTTGACAAGAGGCTGGAGGAGATGCAAACGATGGCATATCTTGTTCAGCATCCCTCACAGGGCTGGATAGTAGTTTGTCATTTGTCCAATATCCAGCAGGACAGTCTGTCCTCAAACCTTCAATCTGTTTTTAATTTCAGCAGTCAGGCATGGAAAAACCTACATGTGAATGTCCATGTAGGTACATGTGAATGCTTTGTGAAAGTTGCTTTTCCCTTCTCCGCATCCCAGTTTTGTGTGGTCTCTGTGCTTTTCTGACAGTTGTATTGTCCCTCTTCCAGCGTTCGCTACTTCATCTTAGCTCTGCTTCCCACAGATAAATGGAAAATTCCTTTCCTCCTCCTGACCCTTTCTGAGACCGGACAGCCCTATGCTAGCTTCAGGTTACTGCTGGTAGTCTCTAAAAACATCTAAGCAGTGCTAGGGTCAAAGTAGTTGTATGCTCGCACTTCATTCAGCACATTCTACACCAGGGGTGGGGAAATCCTTTCCTCCTATGGGCCACTTTGAAAATTAGTACAAGCTCCATGGGCTGCATAGGAGTTGGAGGCAGCTTAAGGGGTGCACGTGGGATGGGAAAAAGAAGAGGAGGGTCCAGATTATGGAGCTATACATGGATCCATCCCCTACACTTCAGTGCATGCCCTCATTTTTGCTCTCTTCCCATGAGCTTGCTCATTCAAAGTTTGATGGTAGGGCTGGATTTGGCCTATGATCCAAAAGTTTTCCACATCTGTTCTACATCCTGACTTTTTCCTCTCCTCCCATAGACCCACTGTGACCAAGTGAGCCATTTACCTACAAAAACCAAGGGTGGGATTTTCTGAAATACCTAGGTGACATGAAAGCACAAGTCTCATTGGCCATTTTTAAAAGGACACTGCCATGGGCCAGGTTGATGGGGATGGGTGGACCAACCCAGCACCACCCACTCACTTAGGGTAAGTGGGGAGGGATTCTAACAGGCGCTGACCAGGGAGGTCACAGGAGGTTGCAGCACCCACACACACATCTTAACCACCTGGCTCTCCACCAATTGACCACACTTACCATACAGAGACATCCATTCCACCGGTTTGAGAAAGGCCATGACCCCCCGCATGACATGGCAACGTGGCGAACTAAGGGCAAGTGAAGCCACAGCCACCTTTTCTGTGCATCCCCAACCAGGCTCCTTGTGTGTGGGGGAGGAGGGACAGGGGAAGGTGCACTACAGCAACACAAGCAGCACCGGAGCCGCCAGACACCTGCAAGAGTACTGGGCACCAAGAAGCCCAAACTTCCTTGGCACAGCATGCAACCAATGGGCAGAACAGGAACAAAAGAGGAAGGCAGCAAGGAGCTCAAGGACACAAAAGCTGTACGGGGGGTGGGGGGGAAGCAGCAGCACCCCCATGCTCGGCAAATGGTCCACTCCAAAACGCACATGGCCCCAACCACAGGACACAGTGGGTGAGAACAGACATAACGCTAACTCCACCATTGCAACACTGCCGTAACATGCACAATGCATGGGGCAGGGATACATAGGGCACCAGTACAGCCAAAGAGGAGTCAAAGTGGTTCCAAAGTGGAGCTAGCTTCATGTATAGTAACACCCAAACTCCAGCAGCACAGAAAGGCTTGCCCAAAGTGGTGGGGATGTTGGACTGGGAGCAAGGAACAAGGCACAGGACGACCCACACAAGCAGCCCACTGCAATGACAGGGGCTATGAGAGTGACCAATCCAGGGCTGCACAGATAAGAGAACAGCATCACAAGAAGGGGAGGAATACACCCCTAGACAACTGGCGCCAACACCTTCTTCCCCCACCCTCCGGCCGAGGAGAGAGGATCACCCCCTGAAGGAATGATAACACAGACAGCACTGTTCGTAACAAAATAAATGTTTATTCAAACAAGCAAGTAAACATAAAACTAGGTACGCCACCCCCAGACCCTGCTCTACTGAGTGCTCTGGGCCTGGGAGAGGTCATGGAGCTGCCTCCTAATCTCCAGGAGGATTTGCATCATCTTCTGTCACTCCTCCGCCCTCTCTCACATGAGCGCCGCACTGAAAGAGAGATCTCCAGGAAGCATGCCGCCATCAGGACATATTTCCTTTAGCCGACAGCGGAATAAGGGTGGGTGATATGAAAACACGAAGTGGGATCACTTGTGGGCCTCCTGGTAATTGTAGCTGTGCTCGCGGAAATTGGTAACTGCTGCTTGCAGGTCCCCCATTATGTCAGCCAGGACCTGGAGCCCAAGACCAATAGCATCTGTGAAAAGAACAAAACACATGTTTTTAAGGAGTAGATGGGGGTAGATGCACAGAACACACCAGCATGCTGCCCATACATGCATCCATAGGTAGCGCCATGGAGGATGAGGGCCAGCCAATTGATGATCATCACTGCCCCTGCCCCTTCATGGAGCAAAATGCAGGTGTATTGGGTCATGGCCTAACAAAGACAAGATCGAGCTGTGGAATACACTTACTGGACTGGTCACCTTCTCTCTCAGTCATGGCACTGTCAAGCGTAATGAGGGCACAGTGTGGCACATGGAGGGGCGTGGCCAGGGCCACATGTGGATCATCACAGAGAGGTTAGGGCGAGAGAAAGGGGCAGGGCATCTACACAGAACAGAGCTGATACACTGCTACAGTCACGGGGTAACCCCAATAAAAAGGCACACAGTGGGAGTGCTCAATCCCATCCATGAAGGCCATCCATAGTAGCCATGGCAGATGGGAGAGATGCAGCACTTCAACAATTCTTGCTGGCCACTGAGGTGTTGTTTAGAGGCATCTGCAATTTGCAGAGGACATGCATAATGTGGTTTCAACATGCTGTTCAACACTGGTCCTCCATGCTGGACACATGGTGGGCGCGATCCCAGGCCCTGTGGATCCAGATTGTGGGTACAATCTGCCCCTCAGAAACCACGTGCATGTGCGCATGCACAGGATCCGTGGAGCATGGGATCACGGTCAGTGCAGTCTGTTCGGCCACAGCACAAATCACAGGTGGTGCAAGGCATGGCTGAGGTGCCAGGCAATAAGGCAGTTCCACAAGGCCAAGCAGATGCGGCTGCACACCATGCAGAGGGGGTGTCTCGTGCAGCCAGATTCCTGACCACGGACATGGCTCTTGTCATCCATGGCATTTGCTAGACCATCCCAACTGAGAAAAGGGCATGGGTCCAGTATAGGAGTGAGAATTGGTGGGAGTCAATCCTGGCCACGAAGGGGGGATGACCAGTGGACAGAGCATAGGGATGGGCAAACAGAATGCCGTTCAGATGTTCGGTTGTTCGGTTTGAAACCTGAGTTCAGGTTTGGAGGATTTTGGTTCAGCCGAAGTCGGCCAAACATTTTAAAAAGTGCTATCGGTACTGAAACTGAAACCGAAATGTTTTTGGTATCAGTATTTTTGGCCCTGAAACCACCCCTGGTGCCAGGAAGTCTGCTCCTCAGCTGCCTCCCCTTTCCAGTCACGTTTTTCCCACCCAAAGTCACGTTTTCCCCGCCCCCGAACTCATCAGAACTTTTCGGAAGTTCGAGCGTTTGGTTCGGAAGTTTGGTTCGGTCATCCAAACAGGTCGAGTTCGGGCTGAACTCCAAACCGCATTCGCCCATTCCTAACAGAGCACTTTAGGATGCCCTGAAGTCTATTATCCTGCCTTGCTGGCATCCTATGGCCACATCTCAAGAAAGAAACCAGCAACATGCAGCACCCCATACCCGTGGGAAAGCGTGTGGTTGTAGCCATTTGAAGGCTGGTGACCCCCGATTCCTACCGCAGTGTGGCGCAGCAACTCAGGATGAGAACCTCCATGGTTGCTAAGGTCCTTAATGAAGTGTGCATGGCCATGGTGGAGGAACTCATGGAGTGGGTGATTCAGCTGGTTGACCTGGAGGAGGTGATTGCTGGTTTCGCCACAATGGACTTTCAGCACTGCATCGAGGCCATATGCTGTGAGCTGCCTTGAGTCATTTTTGGATGAGAGAGTGCGGGATATAAATTAAAAGTGAAATGAAATGTGAAAATGAAAAATGGGACCTGCACTCCTATAATCTGTCCCACTAACAGCAAGGACAACTATCTGAATCAAAAGTGTCATTTCTCCATCTCCCTGCAAGCCATTGTGGACCAAAGGTGCCCCTTCTTCGATGTCTTTACTGGTGTGTATGGAAGGAGCCACGATGCATAGATCCTCTGTACCTCACTATTCTTCACTAGGATTTGGGGGGAAATTGCCCCAAATATATTCTGAGTTATTGAGGGCATGGCCATGCTTCCCATTATTATTGGAGATCCAGCCTATCCGATCATGCCATGGCTAATGATGTAACGCATGCCACAAGCACCTGCCCAGGTGCTCTTCAGTGTCAAGCTGTGCTCCGCCCTCTGTGTTGTTGAATGTACCTTTGGGATTCTAAAAATGCAGTGGTGCCTCCTTTGGAGCAGGAATGAATTTGATCTTGATAAGACCACCATGCTTGTAATTGCAGCTTATATCCTGCACAATATCTGCGATACCCATGTGTATGTGTGTGTGTGTGCCTGCCTGCCAGGGATGGGCGAACACAGTTCAGAAGTTCGGAGTTCGAACCGAACTCAGCCAGTTCGGTCGACTGAACTGAACTTCCGAACCAAACTCGATTTTTGATCTGAACCCAACGGAATTTCCAAACTCAGTTCTGTTTGCCCATCCCTATTGCCTGCCTGCCTGCCCTGGACTATCATCTTCTGCCTTGTTTGGATGATCTGGTGCCCCTGTTCCGATGGGACCATGGTGGCGCAGAGAGGCACATATAGCGTGTGAACCTGGACATCCTTTGTCGTCGCATTGCTTGCATGAAGGGAGGACAGTGAGTAGCCAACTGTTTCCCCCCACGCCCTCTATGGTCTGCACCTATCTGTAAAAATGTTCATTGTAAATAAACACAATGCTTAATGGGCATATGTGTGGTTTCCTCGTCAAATACCCCTTAAGGCCTATGACAGCCATCCTTCTTTGCAACAGCAGTTAAAAGGGCTGTCCTTGTTTTTTGAATGGGAATCCCATGGAAGGGAGTCCTGTCCCCTCTGTCTGATCGATTTCCTATTGGCGGAGGGTGAAGGGATTGTGTTTCACATCAGTGGCCCATAATTTCACTTCCTGGCCATCATCCCTGAGCCTACCATTCAACCTGGTGGCCCATTTCACATTGATGCACATGGCAACAAGAGAGATTCCAAAAATGGAACTGTGGCCATGATCTCCCTGTCTACGCAGATGACCTAATCCACCTCACTGTGGAACAGCATTGTGCACCAGGCCAACCTGGAGGATGTGGTAGGGGTGAAAGTGGAGCTGGTGCTTGCCTGTGATGGGATGGCATAACTGTTTTTATCATCTGGCTGTGGAGCTGCTCTATAGGGCACTATCCCCCATCCCTCCTGGGGTTCTGCTGCCTTACGTGGCTGTCAGAGGGGGTCGTGGTTGTGCCCCACCTGGTTCTTGGAGTGCTGGAGGAGGCAGTTTTGATGGTGCTTACCTGTCAAGGGACATGGTACCTGTCAGCTGTCATGTTGCTTCCCCTCAGCTCCTTGGGGCAGCTTCTCCCTCCCCTGTCAGGGGTGCCATGCACTTACCTGGCAGTCACTGTGTCCATCCATGGTGCTGGCTCTTTTCTTTTTAGGGGTTGGGGCCATGGGTGGTGTGGGAGCCACTGCACCCATCTATTCGGGCTTGTTTCCTTTAAAGGCTCCTGGCAAGGCCGGGAATGTATTGCAAGGGGTGTGTATCGTTTGGTGGCTGGGTACTGTGCCTCTCTAATCCTCGTGTGGCCTTTTCTCTATGGTGATGGTGGCCCTGTACCATGTCTGGGTGTGCTACCCTAGTCACACGGGCTGGAGAGGGGTGAACACCCATTTCTAACCATGCCCCCACACAGAGCAACCCAGCCTTTTCCTGGTTGCTCTGTGTGGGGAGATGGGTGGGTGTGGGTGAAGGTGTGTGGGTCACGGCTGTATGCACCCAGTCACTTTTACATGGGCATTTGTACGTGTGGGGGATGGGTGGACCTGTGTGGTAACATCTCGTTTAAAAACAGTCATTGTCTTTCATGTCATTGCTGGGCCATTGGTTCAGTGCTGATTTGAAATGGGAATTTTGCTCTTCTGAAAATCCCATCTCATGCTTTTATTCCCTGTGTAAACTGCACACACATCTCTGGCGCTAAATAGAAGTGTTAAATAAATAATCTTTAATACTATCTCATTCCAGGATTGGCTAAGCTCCTGGTTGTTTAGTGGTCTGCCTGAATAATAGAAGTCTTTTAGTCTTGGACCTTCCTCAAGCTACAGGGGCATTCTTCATGTGCTAGCCAGCATACGTACTGGCCACCAGAGCCCCTTCCTTAACAACTTTTATATTCTCCATTGACTAGAAGGACACACACACACACACACACACACAGAGTTGGATATGAAGAACTGGTATTCTCAATCCGCTTACTATAAAGCAGTTGGTGGGTCTGCACTGGAATAACAATGTTTGCCACCCATCCAATTTTAGATTGTGGGGTCTTAGGCCCTTTTAAAATGAGATGCACCCACTCATGCCCATGCCGTAGACATGGGTGGGTGTGCCCTGTTTGAAGGCGGCGGTGGGTGGGTGGGTGGGCGTGTGTGCTTGTGTGATCCTGCAAAACACGTACCTCCACCCATTGTCACCACATGGAGCAACCAGTGAAAACTCAGGTCGCTCCATGCAGGGGAATGGGTGGGGATGGGAGTGCGCCTGTCTGCATTCGCCCCCCTGCAGCAGTGCAACCACAGACCACCACTGCGGGGACGGTTCATTTAAAAAGGCCTAAGTCTGGTGTTTGGGTTGACCTGTGACCAGTACACCATAGGTCCATCAGAATGCTATTGGGGGTCTGTTCTATGCAATATTATGAAGCGGTGGTGTTTTGAAATAAGGGACATCCCTTAAAATACAAGTTATCTGGTCACCCTAGCTATGAAGCCTGTGTTACATGCTGGGGTTCTGGGGCTACTGAACTGGAAAACATTCCCTCTTTTCCTTCCTGTTGTCACCTGGCTGCTGGATTGTGTTTTTAAAAATCCAACTGCAATGTTGTGCTATTTTAAATTTGAATACTTTTACATAAGCAAATATTTGCATGTTTATCCAAATTAGCATGATCCATTTTTCTTCCCTGGGTGTGCAGCTGGCAATCTTCAGAGAAAGTTGCTTCAGGATGCAGCCTGTATGAATTCTAATCCCTGTTCTGTCATTGGCCATGGGAAAAGCACCGAGCCTCCTTACCAGTAAAATGGGGACTAGATTTGCTTGCCTACCTTCAGTGGCACGTTGTCCACTGAAGCAAGGAGGCAGCAGAGATCTCTAGGGCAAGGGATGGGGCATGCTGGAATGCAAGGGGGCAGGGTGGTGAGACCCAGAAAGCCTTGCCTGTGCCTGAGCACTGTGCCAGTAGGTAGGCACTACCTGCCTGTCTGCTTGAAGAGTGCTCCAGCAGGCCTGCCATCCCCTTGCATCCTAGTATATCCCATCACTCTACCCTGGCCTTCAAGCCCTGGTGACACCCCCCTCCCACATCCACATCTCAGTGGCCCCAGCATGTCCTGCCCACCCTGGACTTCCTGCCCCACATTGCTTTGTGCCCCGCTGGCTCTTCCCCCACCCTGTCTAGCTCACAGATTACTCCATGGGCTGGCAGGAATCCCTATCCCTGGCCTAGGGTAGGTAAATGCCTAAAGCCACCCCTGCCTCCAGGACAGTGAGAGAAATGACAAGCAGGGCTGGTCTTATCACAGGGCAACTAGACTGTGTCCTGCTATTTTCTTTATGTTTGGGACCCCTGCAGTGGCCTCCATTTTCACCAGGGCAGGGAACAGTGCCCCTAATCCCTCTCAGTGGGATCCCAAACACACAACCACCTCTAGGACCCATGGAGGGTGCCCCAGGCCCAAAGGGACGTGGCAATGGGAGAGGGGTGGGACCCCAAAATTCTTTGCCCTGGGCTCTGCAAATTCTGAGGCTGGTAATGAAGTAATGAAAGTGAGAAAGGAAGGGTGGGAAAAAGAAAAAAGCAGGACAAAACCATTTGGCTGCCAGCCCCAGACAAACCCCTTTGCACATGAATTGTACAGCAGAGCTGTGTGAGATCTCCTGCTCCCTGACTGCTCCCAGCCGTTTTCTGTGGCAGAGCTGAGGCCGAGGCCCTTCTCCGCAAATTCATCATGAGAAAGTCTGTCCCTCTTAGCGGACGCTATGCTCTGCTGCTCACGTCCCCTGGCAAGGCTTCTGTTTTGGGAGAGTGACCTCTGTGTCAGTGGTGATGAGGAGGACATCCAAAAGCAGAGAAAAGAAGGGGACAAGGGAGGCAGACAGTAAGGACACCCAGAAATGCATATTGCAACACTGTTTACTGTAAAAACTTACTGTAAGTAATTTTAAAAGAAAAAATAATAATAAAAAAACCCCATCAGGCATCTGCTAACAAGCTCTGGAAAATTTAAGATTAAATACCAAGAAACCAGCTGCACAGAAAGTGGCTTCCGTTGCTAGATCCTGCTTTTCTTTCCCCACAAATTTCTGTTCCCTTCAGCTCTCCACAGTGCCAGCTTAGCAAATCCCCCTCATTCTGCCTTAGGGTGTTTTTAAATGGGCAAGGCTTGAGGAGGGGGTCTGAATTTTGGGGTGGGTGTGGGTAGTTTTAATGGTTTATAATTGATGATGTTTTATGTATTTTAATATTGTTTTATTTGTTGTGAGCTGCCCAGGGATGCCGTAGGCATGAGGGGGTGGCCAATAAATAAATAAATAAATAAAAAGGGAAGGTTAGAGACTGGCTGATAACCAGCAAGGACATCAACGTCCAAAGATGGCTTCTTGAGCAGGGGCCGCACCACCGCCTCCTTGAGACAGCCCGGCACCCTGCCCTCCTCAAGTGAAGCGTTGACTATCCCTGCCAGCAATGGCCCCAATGTCTCCCAGCTAGCCTTAACCAGCCAGGATGGGCATGGATCTAATTCAGAATTGGTGGCTCAAACAGTCCCAAGAGCACCCTCCGCATTTGAGGGCGACACCTTCTGAAACTCATCCCACAAAACAGGGCCAGATGGGGCTTCCACTGCCTCAGACCCGTTCTCTGCTAAAAAAAAGTTGCATCAAAACTGTGGTGAATTTGAGCAATTTTATCCAGAAAAAAAGTCCACAAACAAATCACAGTGAGCATTTGATGGTTCCACGTCCAGGCGGAGGTAGGCTGGACTGACCAGCCCCCTCACCACCCAGAACATCTCAGCCGGGCGGGACTTAGTGGACGCGATGCAGGCAGCAAAGAAAACCTTCCTTGCTGTCCACACCGCTACGGCATAGGTACATAACCACACTCTATGCCGCAACCGGTCCACTTCAGTACGCGAGTGATGCCACCGTCACTTTAACCGCCGCCCTTCCTGCTTCATCCGCTGCAGCTTACCCATATACCATGGGGAGCTGCGTTGTTGGCATTTCAGGAACGGATGCCTGGGAGCCACACAGTCGATGGCCTCCATCAGCCTGATGTTCCACGTAGACACGAGGTCAAGTGAGCGGCCATCAAGGTCAGAGGAGACATCCCCTAGGGCTATCTGGAAACTTTCAGGTTCCATAAGTCTTCGGGTTCCACACCCTCTTGAGGGCCGACATGTCCCAGGATATCCGCCTGGAGGAAATAATGATCCGTCCATGACAAGGGCACAGTTGTTGGATAAAGGGTCCAGATTTTATAAGCATTATGGTTTTTAATGCATTTATGGCTGTAACTTCCTCTCTGCCAATCCAATTTGGAGGCAGTTTGGTTATGGTAAACCCCTAACACAAGGGATTATCTGTGCCAAGTTTCAGTAAAACTGGATAACAGGACCCAATTCTATAAGCAATTTATATTTTGTGGCTTGCGCACACATTTCCAGCTGTAGAAACTTTGTTGTCCATCCAATATGGATGAAATTTCGATGCAGTGCCCTCTAATGCAATGGATCATCCCTGCCAAATTTCAGAAAGATTGGATAAAGGGACCCAATTTTATAAGCAATTGAAGGTTTGTGATTTTAACAGAAGTCGGCAGCAAGGCAGAGGGAAGGGAGAAGCATCCCAGCAATCAAGAGACATGGGGTGAAAACAGACATGATGCTAACCACCCTTTAACCACACTTGGTGGTTATTTATGCGTGTTGCAGGGCTGTATTGGTGGTTAGCGTCATGTCTGTTTTCACCCATGATTGTGACATATCCAGGCTGGCCAACTGGCATCCCAAACACACCCTGCAGCACTGTGACAGAGGATATAAGAGAATCACTTATTGATTCTTTGCTTATAAAATATGGACCCTTTATTCAATCCTTTTGAAGTTTGTCAGGTATGATCCCTTGGGTGAGGGGAACAAGTTGTCCAAAGTTCATCCAAATTAGATGGAAAAGAAAAACTCTACACCTGGGAATGTGTGTCCAGACCATGAAATGATTAAATTGCTAATAGAATCAGGCCCCTTATCCAGTCTCCCTGATCGGATGATCCCTTTTAAGATGGGTACAGTTAGTACAAATTTCACCCAAATTATGTGGAAAACAAAGACGTTACAGCTGCAAATGTGTGCATAAACTACAAAACATTATGTGCTTGCAGAATCGGGATCCTTCATCCAATTGTTATGGAATTTGGCAGAGATGATCCCCTGGATGAGGGGTACAATCAGGCCAAGGCTAGAGCAAATCAGATAAAGAATGAAGAAGTTACATTCAGAAATCAATTTCCCATAGAAATCAACGCGGGGGGGAAAAGGAAGTTCAATAATGAGAATGAATTTATATATAACAAAATTATGAAATACAAAGCTACATAATAACAAAATAATAACAAAATTAAGAATTCAGTAATAGGCTGGTACACACCTCTAATGGAGCCATACAGCAGCCCAGAATAACCAGCATGCCCTGCATTCCTGCGACCTGTGTTTCCCTTTCCCTCCCCATGCCATACCTCTGGCATGCCTCTACACCAGTAGTTCTCAAATGTTTTAAACCATGCCCCCCTATTCCTTTTGTCTGTAGTAGGTATTCCCCACCACACACTCATATGCACATCTTGTTCTCCCTCCTTCCCCTTCCCACCCTCCTGTTGCTCCCCCTCTCTCTTGTTACCCCATCATTTTAGAAATTCCCCATAACTCAGAGTGGAACTAGGTGTTTGCCAACTGTGTTTCTCCTCCTGCCTCCCCCCCCAAATTCTTTCCCGATCCCATTCCCTGGCTAGCCTGTCCCCCACTCCCAGCTTCAGAACCACTGCTCTACTCGACAGAGAGGCTCCCTCAGGCACAACATCAGCTGCCAGTGCCCCCTTACCCGTATCTCGACATGCGGAGTAAAAAGCATTGTCGTGTGCCCCTCTCTCTATTGCACAGCACCTTTCAAGTATCCTCTCTTCCTCCCTTTGCACAGTGAGCATACACACACAAAGCATTCAATAGAACGTCTGCGCCCAAGCATCTCATGTAAGTGCTCCATTTCTGTCTATAACCTCACATTAGCTTTTCAAAAGCAGCAGGGAGGAGATGCTTTTCAGCACAAGCCTCATAAAACCATCCCTAGCTGTTCTCGGAGAGCTAATGTGAGGTTAGAGAAAGAAGCAAGGCACTTTGGATGAAAGATTCACACATTCACTTCACGTTTAGCCTGGGTACAACTGCACCTCACCAGGTTCTTGAAACAGAGAGAGCTGGAATGGATCATTGCAATGAAACGTTAGCTGTTTCAATTCTTGCAGCCTCATTTAATTTCAGCATAATAACAGCAATCAGCTATCTATTTGGTAATTATGGAGGCTGCACACACAAACATCTAGCCATGCACATGTGCCTTATGAGAAATAGCAGCTGAGATGCAGGTTGGCAGACTGGCTACATTAACAGGAACTATAAACATATAGTTTAGTTTATGATTCCATCACTTATAGCAGGCACCTCCCATGGCATTGTGCTTAAATGCTGCCTAGAAGGAATTGATAGAGGGCCTAAGCAAGATCTAACTTCTCCAGAGTAGAAACAGGGTGTTTTACAACTGCATTAATCTGGATTAAGCGACTGTTAATCCAAATTAAGGTGATCATGTGAACACTTTAGTCCCAGTTACTGAATCAGGATGGAGAGACTGATATGTCATGCCATGCCATGCTTTACCAGTCTCGCTTTGCCATGCCATGCCATGCCAGCATCAATCTGATAGCCAGTGCAGGAGTGGGGGTGAGGGGGCATGAAGCCCTGGCTCTGAGCACTAGTGAAAGGGGGATCATCAGTCCTGGTGGCTGTACATTGGCATCACCTGGTGAGGTGGCATTTCTTCCTCTTGTACTTTAGGAAATAATGTGGGGAAGAAAATGTGGGAGGGGGAGGAATAAATGTATCTGAAGTGAGTCCATGTCATCAAAGCAGCTAGCCAGTTTAATTGGGGGGTGGGGGGTTAGAAGGTGTTCTTTAGGGAATGATCCTACTGCTATCCCCATCACACCTACCTCTATGGAGAGCCTGGTGGGCAGTAAGAACTATCAGAGTCATGCTGGTTCCCCTGTATTTTGTCTTAGGAAAGCAAACTCGGAAAAAGTTCACAATTCTCGCTAAAAGCAAAAGAAAGCTAGAGGTAGTAGGCTTTGCTTCTTCCCCCTGTCAGAATGGAAGCTAGTGGGCATGGGGGGAGTTAGATTTGCCTGTAGAAGGAAGGAAGCAGATGGGGAATGCCTGCCTCAGCCAATTCCTCCCTTAAAAGTTGCTGATGTTCCTTCCAGTCTTGGTGGGAAGAGGGTGGAGCCCCATAAAGTCCTTAGCCAGGCACCATCTCCTCACTGCTAATCCTACTTCAAGATCAGGAGAGAGAGCAGCTAGGAAACATGAGTCTCAGATTGTAAGCCCTAGGGGCAGGGACCATGTCTATTTTATTACTTTGTAAAGTGCCAGGTACACTGCTTGCGCTATATAAATGTTTGTTAATAATAATAAATAATAAATAATAATAATAATAATGAGTCACTGGGTGTCTTCAGATAGACAGCACCCACGACTCTGTTCCGACTCACCCCTGGGTGAGCCGTCCTTTTAAAGGCCGCCTGCCAGATGTGCAGGTGGAGCAAAGGTGGAGCCCCACCAGCAGCACTCTGGAATATCCAGGAGCACCGCCAGCGGAGTGGGCAGCCCAGACCTAGGGCACTGGCCGAGGTGCGGCTTCTGTCCATCTGCTTGGCAGATGACCACTGCAGCGTTGCTCTTTGCCGGGAGTGTCCTGGGCAACACCATAAAGTTGTGGGTGGCAACCTAGAGCACTGAGTGATCTGCCCACAACTCTGCGGTGCAGGGAAGGGTGTCATGTGGGTGGACCATGGACTGTGGAAACTGCCGGGTCATTTAAACCTGATTCAGGCAGGGCTGCAAATGGACAGACATGGGGTTGCACCTGTGGACCTGCTCGGAGGGGGAAGTACCCCCACATCCATGTGAAAACACACAGTGTAGCAGAGTGGATAACTTGTTAGACTTGGGTCTGGGAGAGCAGGGTTCAAATCCCACCGTAACTAACTATGAATTCATTAGATGGCCTTGGGAAAATCACCATCTCAGTTCCCCATCTGTAATATGGGAATAATAATAACCTACCTCACATGGTGGTTATGAGAGTGAACTAGGAAAGGATTGTAAGGCACACTGAAAGCATTCCAGAAGGATTAACAATTATTTCAAGTGCCTCCCTGGAGATCACTCTTTTCCCCTCTGTGGAATCCCCATTCCATAGTTACTTTAGAGAGTAACTTGGGACAAGAGAATGCTGGAGCAGGAGGATTCCTGCCACAAACCTTTCAGTGATACATACTTCAATAGTATCTAGGAAAGGTTGCAGAAACCTTCGCATCTCTGAGAGAAGTTCTCTGTATTTATAACATGTAATCTAAGCTATCCCAGAACATTATTCAAATCTTACAATTGCTAGGCACTAAAAAGATAAGAGCACATTGACCACCCAGATAGAGAGCGCACTTAGCATTCCTTTCTCTCCCCTTCGATTATGGCTGTTCTCTTCAGGACCTCAAAGATTCTGTTCTGTGTATAAATAAAAGCTACAAATGTGTCATAAGGTAATAAACCTGAGCAATGAAAAGCCCAGATGAGAAAGGAGGCAAGGTCACAAAAGGTTCATTTTGTAAACACTTTGTTTAGTGACCAAAGTATTTTACAAAGCAAAATATCAACAAAATGAGAAATTGTATGCAGAGCTGGCCATGGGTACCGCAATTGCCTTCCCATGGCAGCATGAGGGATACCCCCTGCTTATAGGATTGGCTGCACTCAACTATAAAAGACTGTCCAGCAGGCACTGGAACCTGGGTGGAACAATGCTCTTTAGGCTCTGGGTTAAGAGGTGGCACTGCTTGCTCCTAGGGCGCTTTTAAACGAGCATTCGCAAAAGCCGCCTCACTACCTTGAAAGACGGCCGATCGCTGATGTGGATGTGAGGGAGAAGAATTCCAGGGCCGGTGTGGCGTGTGAAAGACGTGGCTGCAAACCGCGTGAAGCATTTAAACAAACCGGAAGAAAGGCAGCTATTTAAAGGCTCAGCTGCGAATTTTGTCTCGTTTAAAAACGCCCCTAGACTTGCCTGCCTTCCAGCCCGCCTCCTTCAGCTCTTGTCTTCCATCCTTGCCCCACTCTTTTCCTGGCCCCCTTTCAGACTGACTGCCTTGGCCTTGTGGCTCACCTTTTAGATGCCACCTTCTTCTACACTGCTCCTTTGCTTAGCTGTCTGATTGGATAGACTCCCAGATCTGGACTCTTAGCTTGTGAACTTGAACCCTGTACTTCAGAGTTGTCTTTTGGTTTGGTCACTTGATTGCATAGACTTTTGGCTCTGACTCCATGGCGTGACTCTGACTTTGCGCTCTGCTTTGCCCCATTGGTTTTGCTGCTAAATCTGCCTGAACCTGCCAAAACCCTGTCCAGAACTAATCCTGTCAAAGTAGCATATGACCTTACAGCCAAGGTGGGGATATTAAGGGATCCTTAAAGAGTTAGATGTCCCAAATAAATGGGATTTAGGTACCTAACTCCTTTGAAAATTTCAGCTTAAATCCCTTGTAAACCAGTGAAAATAATTTTCTTTAAAATAAAAAATGTAAAAAAGATGCAAATAACCCACCTCCTCAATGCTTTAACCACATGGAAGTCTATGAATTCCACCCCCTATATCAGTGTAAGGCAGAGGATGGTTGGTCAGGAGGCTGATAAAACAGTCACCACTTGAGTTTTATTGGGTGAGATAATCAAAAGCTCTCTAATTCTTTTAGGAATACATGTCCCACTCATTGTCAATGGGACATATACTTTTAAATTACCTAGGATTGTATGTATTTGTGTTGGAGGTGCATGAGAGAACATCATCCAATAAAAATGTAATGGTTTGCCTGAGGTTTCTTGCTTCACCTTTAAACATAATGTCTCCCATTTGCAGATGGGGTGGCTGCATTTCGCGCCTTCCTGAAAACAGAGTTCAGTGAGGAGAATCTGGAGTTCTGGCTGGCCTGCGAGGAGTTCAAAAAGACCCGGTCAACAGCCAAGTTAGCTTCCAAGGCCCACAGGATCTTTGAAGAATTCATTGATGTGCAAGCTCCTCGAGAGGTTGGTAGGCACATGCCACCTAAGGCTAAACTCAGGAACAGGGACACATCGCACCAGAGGAAGGGAAAGTCTGGGTACACCATGTTATTTGCTGCATCTGTCTCCACTACCAATGACTTGCAGACCCGTATCTGGGATTTTGTGCTCTTTAGAGGGACCCTCTGCAGAGGTGGTATAAAAATTCAGTTGAGGAACCTAGATAACTAAGTTTTACTGGTTGTTGTTGGGTAGGGTGACTGGGTGTTTGGCTTATATCAGCCTTCAGCCAAAACATTCAGTGGGGAATCTCAGTTGTGAACCGATCACTTTATAGAGACATTCCTTCCCCATCTTCACCCACCCTATCAAAACTGATGAGTTCCAAAAACCATAAGTTCTGTTACTCACAGAACATGTTCCTTAACAACAGTCCCAGCCACTGCTTTATTTTGTCTACTCTCCAAGTGAGAGTGTTGTGCCAAATTTTGCTTTAAAATCAATTATGAACTTTAAAGTTTATGTGCAGGAATACAGGGTGCTGAACAGGCAGTGAGATCAAACCCTAGACTTGTGAAGAAGGGTCCTTCAGTGCAGCAACTTGGGTAATGATGATGATGTGTATAATGTGGTGATAAAATGTGTCATTATACAGCTTATTCAGCCAGGATTACTCCCAGTCCCAGTTCCTTTAGTTTAGAGGTCACCAAATAGGGGAAACAAGAAAGTCATCAGAGGGTGCGGGTGAGAGAGAGGATGAGCCTGGTTGGAACTCTGGTAGTACATGCAGACAGAGTGACCTAGCTACAGGAGTCACTGTGCCATTCCTATCTTGCTTGGGGGAGGGAAGATCTGAGTGAGGTGTAGGGTGGGCAGATATGCAAATCTTAGAGGACACTTATGAGAAATACAGGTTGCAGGGCTGCAGTGGCTCCAATGCAGTCCTGCAACCTGTATTTTTCATAAATGTCCTCTAGGATTTGCATATCTGTCCGCTCTAGTGAGGTGCATGTTCAAGGCTCACCAGTGCAGCAGTAAGTGGTGGTGTTGACCCAGTAATCTGCATGTGGGTGCAAGTGCAGCAGGGAGGAAGTAGCATTGGCTCCATGCTGCAGCCTGTGTCAGGATTGGGCTCCCACCCAAATCAAGATGCTGGGTGGAGTGGGGAGCAGTCTTCAGGAAGGTAGTAACTGCTGGTGTGAAGTGTGTATGTCAACACCACTCTGGGACCTCTGGCACAGCTTCCCTATGAGGAATGGTTGGAAAGAGGGGGACAGGAATCTCCAAATGGAACGAGGGTGGCCAGATATGCACATTTTAGAGGTATGTATGAGAAATACAGGTTGTAGGGCTGCATTGGCACCAGTGGAGCCCTGTAACCTGTAATTCTCATAAGTGTCCTCAAATTTGCATACCTGGCCACCCTTAATGGAACATTGAAAACAGAGATTAGAAACTTCTGCTTTCATGGCTTCAGTGATTAAAGTTCGGGCTTGGAGGATAGGTTGGGAGTTAAGCAACTCCCTCTGCAGTCTTTCTGCTGAGGTTAATGGGAGCTGAATCACGTCTCGACGTTTTGCAGCCCTGATTGGATTTCAGATGGGATCAAGGGTTGGGTTTGGGATAGAAGAGGACATGTAGATCTTTATGATGACCAGGGAGTTTGGTAGTTTGGTTTTGTTGTGTTAAACTTTGAAAAAACTCTGTGCAGTCAACAGGGTTCAAGTCCTACAAGCACCAAAGCTGAGACACAGATAGATTTTCTCTTCCTTGGGTGCCCTGCCACCAAGCCTCACGTGTCCAAAAGAGTAATAATGGCAAATTCTCTGACAGGGTCATGGGGTGTGTCACTGAAATCACATCTGGGTAGGATGGCCAGCTACGCACATTTTAGAGGACACTTATGAGAAATACAGGTTGCAGGGCTGCATTGGGCTCAATACAGCCCTGCAACTTGTATTTCTCATAAGTGTCCTCTAAAATGTGGATATTTGGCCACCCAAATCTGTGCCAGGCATAGTCTTTTCCATATAACTGAGAGTCATTCCATGCAAATCTCATTTCTTCCTCTCTTCCCAGGTGAACATAGACTTCCAGACGCGAGAGGTGACAAGAAAAAATGTGCAGGAGGCCTCACTCTCATGCTTTGATGAGGCCCAGGGGAAAGTGCACAGCCTCATGGAGAAAGACTCTTACCCTAGGTTCCTGAGGTCCAAAATCTACACAGATCTGCTGACTCAAACCCAGAGGAGACTCAGCTAGAGCAGAAATAGAGCCCTCAGACACTGCCAGCTTCCCTCACCAGCCTAAATCATTTCCATATGTGAAACTTCATTGGTGTGGGAAAGAGAGAGAGAGACCATTGTAGACTGTGACCCAAACACAGTGCTAGGATTCCTTGTCTGAGTGTGCATGTGCCTGTGCTTTGTTAAGTTAGCACTCTGCAGCTCTTGCTATTGTGTGGATCAGAACTCTAGCCATTGGGTCGACTCGACTGAATGTATTATTTGTCAAGAAGGCAGGCTTCCTGAAATTCCCATCCTCAGCTCATTTGTAAATAATGCAAATATGGTGCCCCATGCACCCAGCAGCCCTTTCCCACTCACTTCTCCAATGCATTGGGAGGGGAAACTGAAAGTAATTAAGAAATGTGTGTAGCAGAACAAAGACAAGAGCACTCCTATGAGCCTATCTGGGGTCCCTGTGGGATGGTGCTCACTGAGCTGGAGATCAGGAGGGAACTTACTCTGCAGAATAGTTCCCAGGTTTTGAGCTCATTCCTAGGCTAGATTTGGCCAGATGAGTCAACACGTCCTTCCATTCTTTTTGTTGCTCTGTGTGACCTTGGTGCAGTCCTCCCTGCTTGATAACTAGGGTGGCCAGATATGCAAATTTTAGAGGACACTAATGAGAAATATAGGTTGCAGGGCTGCATGGGAGCCAATGCAGCCCTGCAACCTGTATTTCTCGTTAGTGTCCTCTAAAATTTGCATATCCGGCCACCCTACTAATAATTCTCTATTGGTCCCCACTGTAAAGTCCTTTTCTTCATGTGCAGTGTCCAAGAGCTAAAGTTTCCAGTCTAAGGCCAAACAAAACTCCTGGTAGGTCCTAACTTGGCCTCTCTCTCTAGCACAAATGTGGCTTTTTTGGTTTCTGTTTGGGAGAAACCTATCAGTTGTCATGAAAAATGCAACACAGCTGATGACCCATTAGTACAATGGTTCTTGGATGGTGACCATGGTAAGTGGTCTGCAGCTGGTACACAGATGCCTCAGTCCTCTGTGTGAGGAGGAAAGGGTAAAAGGATGCTTGTAATTCACTTGTGCTGATCCCTGAAGTCACTCCTTTCTTCCCTGAAGATGGTTGTAGTGTTAACTAAAGCTTCTCACCATGTGCAGCTGCACTAAGCTCACAATTAGCAGACACTGGACTGTGGTCATCTCCAGGGGGTATGGTTGTCCATGAAGAATCTTGAGGGTTGACGATGGCCTTTTGGTCCAAAAAGCTTGCAAACCACTACACTAATAGCGAACAAGTGAAAGGAATACAAGACGGTCCTGTTTAGGGTAGCCATATATATGACTTTTTAGAGGACAGTTATGAAAAAAACAGGTTGCAGAGCTGCATTGGAGCCAACTTGTGTTTCTCATAAGTGGCCTCTAAAAATTTGCATATATGGCAACCCTAGTCTTGTTACATCAGTGTACATTTTTCTTACACTGCATCAGGAAGAGTGTGTCAGCGAGAAGTAACAAGAAAGGGGATTTGTGTATTGTACAATGTACCTTGCACACCTTTAAAAGAATAGCCTCTGCCCTGCCCTATTTAGCACTGAACCCATTATTATTTATCAACTACAGTCTCTTGTTATTTAATTGCTCGCTGTGAGCTCAGTGCTGAACACTATGCAGATGTGCCCCCGTCCCATGGAAGTTGAGCCTCATAGAAGTGGCTTTCTGCATGCAGATAGACAGATTGATTAGATATAAAAATAGATCTATCCATCTCCTTCAACTGTGGCATGATTGTGTTTATAGATGTACACACCCATATATATATATATATATATATATATATATATATATATAAAGGTGTGCGTGTGCAAATTTCTGATGCACACAAGGGAAAGAGCTGCAAATTGCTAACAGATTATATATAATTATATTATATATTATAAAATAAAAATATAAAATGTTAGCACTTTGTAGCTTTTATCCTTGTGAATCAGAACTCTCTCTGTTTGTGTGTGTGTGTCTCTCTCTCTCTCTCTCTCTCTCTCTCGATATCTATATGTAATACACGCACATGCAGTATTTGATCATTTATGATGCATTTTTTGAAATAGATTGTGCACAGATATCACCTGTGTTACCCACCATACTTTGCACAGACTATAGTAGGACAAAACACAGCAAGGTGCAAATACCATAAATCCTATATTTAGGGTGATCTGAAGAAGGAAGATATATAATTCCAGCTCTTCATTTTTTTTTTCTTTTTTAAGAAGTGATGCAAAGTAATCAGGATTCTAATGTCAAGCATGGCTAGGCTGGAAAAAGCTGCATGGATATTGAGATTTGCTACACATTGTTGTGTTAGTAGGCTACATGAGGGATGCTGAGTGTTTAGGGAGCATCTGCCACAGAGCTCCTGAGTTCACGTCTATCTGTTTTTGTAACCGTTGTGGGGTCTGTGTGTGTCCAATCCTGTCTCTTGTAATAGTAGTGCTGCACAGAACTAACACTCAGGTTGGAAAGGAGCAGGAGAGCTAGTAACCAAGGCATGACTAAATGTAGATAAGCCTCTGTTTGATGAAGAGAAGTTTAACTTTTCAGGACTCTGCAGTGGGTTGCCCATTTGCCACATGGGATCCTCTTTCAGCATCTGGCAGAATTGTTATTCAGGAATATTGATTCCCTCATGTTTTCAGACTGCAGGCTGCTCTGTAAGGGAAAGACCTTCTTATGGCCCAACTTTCCATTTTGTTATCAGAAAGGACAGCACTGCATTGCATGTTTGGAGAAGCCATTGATTATAGATGTCCTTCACAGCTGGCTTGTAAATGTTAACTTGGGTCCCTGCATTGTAGCACATTTTATGCAGCAACTAGAAAAGCTGAAGAAAGAAATATTACAAACCTACATTCAGGTTTCTGACTGATCCAAATGAAACCAAGGAGCATTTAAACTGGATACTATTCCCTCATCCCTTCCTTGTTTTACTTAGGAATTAGTATGTGCTGTAGGAAGGACTAAGGCTGGAGTGGCACTGGCTACTTCAGCTATGGATGTTTTTAAACAAAACCCATCCACACATGTCTCCCCACTGTCCATGTGTCCAACCGCACGTTTGAATTGGTGCTTGGGGAGGCATGTTACCACGAACCACGCATCAGCCACCTATAGCCATGCATGGAACACTCCTGAAAAATCCTGACTGCCCTGTGTGGGCCAGCTTGGCCGCCTCCATGGATGCTTGTTTGAAGCCTTTCCCACGCACCTCGCATGCGTGGGTGCCCTGCTGCTGCCCCACACACCAACCATGGATCCCCCCCTCCCGCCACTCATTTAAAAACACCCTATGACCTTTCTGGCTTATGTTGCTTTGAGAGGCTGGCCATTTCTTATTCAGATAGAGGGAGGTTCATTGAGTTTAGTTGCACTCTACCAGCTCAACATCATATAGAAACAGAGAGTAGGGTTACACATGTATGAAGAAGAATCCTCTGCACTCATTGCCATACCATGTGGATTCAGAAAAGAGATAAAATAGGTGCCAAAAGATGTCTATTAGCTGGAAAGGCTTGATGTAGTTGAGAGATTGAGGGCATGTTCTCATGAACATGCAAATACTCTTTCTCTTGGAGCATTGAGAGGTTCTCTAGTATAGGACCATTCTACAGCATTGGGCATTCCTTTGGAGCATTGAGAGGTTTCCTTGATGCTACCGAGAGGTTGTACAGCCACCAAACAGTGGAAACAATTTTCCAGTTCTTTCAAAGTGTTGGGATTAGCCAGCCACTGTAGCCAAGTGTCACTATAAGAGGAATAGGGAACTCTACCAGCTAGTCTACCCCTCTCTCCCATCCAAGTATCTTTGCAAGTTGATCCTACATAGGTTTTTAAAAATCTTCCATAGCATTTTGGTGGCATCAACTCAACACTCTCCTCTTCCATGCTGGTGTGACTTTTAGTGCAGTAATCTGTGGTAGATTTAAACTTCATGCCACCAAATCTGTAATGTGGTCCATCAGCACAGACAGTACATACAGGATGAACTTAATTCAGTGCCACAGAGTTTGTTCTGTAGATAATAAATTATATGCATATATTACAATAAAGGGAAACCCTCACCCTGAAACTATCATTCTTATTTTTAGGACTACTCTTGGACTTTCTCTAATTTAATAATTTAAAGCCACCTTTTTATAGATAAAATTGACACCAACTGTGGTATTTCATATCAGAATTTCAGCTTGATATCAACTGCAATAGGCACCTTATGAATCCCTTCTTCCCACCTCTGCAAAAAATCAGGTGTTCATAAAAGAAATGACTACTGTATTCCTTCAGTCACTCAAAAGCTATTATAGACTATGGGGACAAATCCTCATTGAAGTTAAATTATATCATCTCTTTGATTCAACTCTTGTAATATAAAAGGGGCACAGACAACTTAACCACACTTCTTTCTGAACATTTTGAACCCACTGTTGTTACAATTAACATCTAAAGCTGCTAAAACCTGAGGAGGTTAAAGGAAAATTTTATTCCGTTTACCATGTGCGTTTTACAATATTTTACAAATAAAGAAGCTCTCCATGTTGTCTGTGTCCCTTTAGGAGGAAACATAGTACATTGGTGGGTCCATGACTTCTGTACTAGTAGAAGGGGTGAGAGTACTCTGAGTACTTCCTGGAAATACATGTGTGAGTGTATTTATACGAGTGAGTGCATATATATTTATATACAAAATATTTAATGTTCTCCAGTAATGTGTTTTCTGTGACTTAGGCTGTATTATAGTAGGATACTATATAAACTATTACACAGTGTTTTGTTTGCACCATTTGTAATGGAATATGTTAGATTCTGCTAGGCTTCCTACTGCGTATAACAGCACACACCTATCAAACTGAACTGAATGTTCGTTGATACAGAAACAAAAATGAAATGTTTACAGGGCATATCGAGCAATATCAAAGCATACCTCATGCCACTCCCTGAGTGCCTCTCACTTTCCACATTCCACTCCTTGCTCCTGCTGGGCACCTCACTTATCCCCATAAATTGGCTTCAAACTTAGAATTAGGGATGGAGAGTTGAAAGGGACCTCAAGGGTCATTTAGGCCAGCTTCACTCATGTCCCTGGGCAACTTTCTTCTCTAATTGCCACTTCATTGTTCTCAACTATCCCTGCATAGTGCATACATTTCCCAGGCCTAGTCCGAACATACCTGTTCCTGCATGTCTCTTATATGGCCATACCTCTCAGTCATTACCACATGCCTCTTACTTCATGACTTCCATTTGTTCTCATCTGTCTGTCTCCACATACCAGTCATCTGTTCAGACATACCAACCTGAGTGCCCCCCTTTTTGCATACACATTTAGACCTTGGCTACTCCACAAATGTCCTTTATCTGCTCTAACTTCTGTTAAACCAGTTTAAGAACATAGTTGGTTCTTCTCACACACAAAATGACATAGACCTGTTTAAGATTTTATTTTTTTGGCTGAATCAGCTAGGTCATTTATACAACCAGCCTAAATTAAAATAGAACTAGCTTAGAGTGCTTTGGTACATGTGTAGGTGCAGGATTTCTTGGACTGGTTCTAGAGGGCTACCCTGACTGGACATGGAGATGCCTGCCCACAACCCCTGCCCCCGAACTTGTGCAATGAGCAGCAGTATGGCTCAGGGACCCATCTTCACTGCGTTTTCCTCATTACAGACAACGGGGAAAACGCTGTGAACAGGGGGCCCTGGTATGGGCAACAAGTGAGCTGAAGGAAGAAGTACAAACACAGAAGTGGCAAAGCGGTACAAAATGCATGAATACAGGAGGTTTCTAGTGTAGGCAAGCTCTTTTATCAACTGTCTCTTCTCATGTGCATACCTCCAATTCTCACTATTCACATCATTGCATAATTGTCAGTTACCCTGGCATACTAATAATGTGGCATCACATATCTGTCCCACACTTTGGGGAACAACTCCACATATTATATCTACATCCCCCTTTGCCTCCTTTGGCTGGTGTATTTGCTGTTTTTTGTACTGCACTTGCTCTGGTTCAGACGTCTTAAACCATGCAATTAGAATTAAGGCACAAGTTGCTACCACTACATAAATGATTCTCTGCAAATTCGGATCTTTCCTTATGTGGTGCCCATTATTTCCATCTGTTAAAGCTCCACATGCAGGATGTGGCAAAGTGAGATGGGGACTGGTGCTTTTGTTACCACGGATCTATTAATAGTTGCTTTGTTGGGGTTATTGCTGTGCTTCCTTTTAGCTTCACACTAGAAACAAAATAGTCTGTGTATGTTTATATTTATCTATGTTAGAATGAATGAAGTAAAGTCAAATTATTTTCACTTTGCACTTCCACTTGACTTTATTGCAGAGCTGGACCGCTGCTTGATGACTTTGAAATAAACTCAGCTAGAGCTCAGGGGTGTGTCTGTGAAGGGGCTATGAAGAAGGAAGAGATGAAAGGAATTGTGAGGCTGGGAGTCCAGCTCCCCAAAATGAAACATTCATGCCTAAAGGAGAAAGACAGTTAGTCTATGACCCCTTTGGTGAGACTTCTCACCCTGAGGATTCTGGGTGTTTTTAAACGAGACACGTCCACACAAGTCCCGCATCATCCACGCGTCCAACTGCTCATTTTAAGTTGGTGCCTGGGGAGGCATGCTCCTGTGACCCACGCAGAAGCCACTCATGGCCACGTATGGAGCATTCCTGAAAAATCCGGCCGCCTTCATGGAGTGGGGGCAGTCATGCTGGGAACCGCTTCTTTAAAGCGCTCCCCATGTATGTCACGGGTGTGGGCACCCTGCAACCATGCCGCTAAGGGCGATTTCACACGGACAAAGTAATCCTTGATAGAACCAGAGCTTATTATCTAGTATTCACAAACTCCTGTTTGTTCAGACGGACATTTTAATGCTAGATAACATTAACCCTTGATAGTCTGTGTGAACACAACCTTGCTGTTAATCAGGATTTACAGTCTTCTGGATGAATTTGCAATCCTGTGGTGCTCTGTGGATGTGCTCAGCGCGATGTACAGGTAGGGAAGGGATCTGGACCCTCCTCTTCCTGAGCACCTTCCTTAAGCAGCCTGTTAATTACCGCCAACTACTCTCTGCAGCAAATTGGGGGAGATCCTGCAAGATACAGCCCCCTCCCCCTCGGACCGAGGTGCCTCCCTGGGCAAGCACACTCTGCCCCCCTGCACTTTGGTGGTCCACTCCTCTGTCCAGCTGGCTGTGCGCAGCTTTTTAAAAAAAAAAATCTCTCTGCACCGGCCCCACTTTGATCTCTTCTGAGTTTAATTAAGCAACGGCTCTCCGTCCCAGTAACTATTTTCCTAGAGCAAGGCCGAGTCCCTAATGAATCCAATCTCGCTTTATTTGGCAGGATGTTTTTCCTACAAAGCATCAGTGTGTTTCACCAGACAACTAGCCAGATGGTTTATTTAATTTTGAAGCAGAAATCACGGGGGGTGGACAAAATTAAATGGCCTTGGATTTGAGGAAGCTGGAGGCTTATCCTAAATGCAAAGGGGTGTGTGTGTCTGTGTCCTCCGGGAATCATCCAAAGCAGCAGGGAGAAGGAGGGGGAGGATGGCAGGGGTGATAGCCCACTGCAGAGAAGAGGAGACCAGAGGGACTTGACAATCTGGGCTGGGGCTATAGGCAGAGATCCTTAGGGTTAATGCAAGCAGGTGTGTTACCAGTGTGTTTTACAGCTATGTCTGCGCGCCTGCTCTGCTCTTGGAATTGAGATTCCATTCATGGCTGCTGAATGGAGGGTTAGAGGTTTGGGGTTGTCTGTGGGGGACCCTGAAAGCTCACTTTGTTTCCCCAGCATGCGCTGTATAGCCAAGTTACTGGAGCTTAGGAAGTGCTCCCTGTGGGGACAACCTTCTCACCAGGCAGATGCTGCTGACGGCGTGGGAGGTCTTAGCAAGGTGGCTGTGGCTTGGAGAAGGAGCTCTGTAAAGACTGGGATGACCTGGCTGAATTTCAGCCCCAAACAGGAGCGAACTGTGCACTGACCCCCGGCACCCCTCCTTGCAGTTACTGAGTCCCTGCCAGACACCAGCAATCATCCCCCCAACACAGCTCTGGAATGATGTACAGGCGGACAGGCAGAGGATCTGGAACCTTCTCTTCCTGAGCACTCTCCAGCAGCCCCATTAATTCCCCCCCACTCCCTGTCAGCCCCCTTCATTCCCCCTGCCTGCCAGTCAGCTCTATGTACCATAAAGTAAGAAATGCCTAGAGAGGCGGTCAGATCTTTACATAGGACTCTGTGGCTTTAATCTAGTATTAGTTGACTAATCCTTGATAGTTGTTCACACAGAAACTATCTAGGATTAGTTTGACATCCGGATATCGTACACCCTAACAATCAAGGGTTATTAAATACCAATGTTTTCCCTAATCCTTGATGATAATCTCGGGTTTGTGGCATTCAGACAGACAGCTAACATAGGAATTAAGGCTTTCATTCCTATTTAAATGTCTCTGTGAAAACGCCCTCAGTGGCCACAGACCTCCTGCGGTGCATGTTTAAAAACACCCTCTTTGTAGAGTTCAGCTCATATGCAGCTCTCTTACTTTCACATTTTTCATCCTTTCATTTCTGGTTGGCAGCCCAGATGGCCAATTTAAACCATATGGGTTGCTATTCAGTTCCCAGCTCATTTTACTCTCTGGTAGTCACAGTAGAGTTTTAAGCTAGAATGAAGAAGTTGTTGTCAGTCGAGACAGTGGCACCTGTGTTTGTATATAAGCCACTCTTTTTCAGTGGGAATTTACCCTTTTGCACTGCTCTCTCCCGTAGACTACAATTCACATTACTGCAGCTCAAGACCTTGATGATGTACATTGTGCACAATGGCCCTTTGCATGTTATTCTGCCTATGTCTGCAGCCACCATTTTCAAAAGGGATGGGGATGGCTTTATATTTATTTATGCACTTGAGCTAGACTCAGTGGGATCGCCAGTAATGAGAAGGAGCAGGAAGTAAGTAATTCATGGGAATGGAATTGGCTTTGAAAACCGTGAACCAAGTGTCATTTCCCTTATGTCTCCTCTCCCTTTCTTTCAAATTGGAACAGGATACGTGGGTTTCCATTTTTGCTTGTGTTGAGCTCATCACATAATGCCTTGAGCCTGCAACCATCAGTAAGAGCAATACAGGGTGACAGTAAAAACAATGAAAGATGAAATAAGAAGAGGGGACTATCAATAAGAGTAGGTATAGCCACATTTGGGTAGTTTATTTATTTATTTTACCAATTTTATACCCTGCCCCTCCTGCCACAGGCAGTTGAGTAGCACGACTGGGCAGAATACTAGGTAGGGCATCTTCCTAACTTAATTTGATCTCTAGGTACTGGGAAGGTTGTGTGGTTCAGAAGGGATTCATGAAAACCTTGGCTTAGTAATGAGTGAATTCACAATCGAATAATCAGACACCCAGATTTGGAGACTGGGTACGGGCGTTAACATGTGACAGTAGAATGCTTCTGTCATAACCTGACCCAGGTTGGGAACAAGCAAGCACCACAGTCTGGACTGGTTCTGCAACCACAACAAACGTGCTGGTGCCTGGGCCACCAGTGAAGATGGGGAGCTGCACAAATGTGCAGCACTTGGACCTCCCTCCACCCTCTCTGCCCTCTGCCATGACAGGCAGCCACAGTGTCCAATGGCAGCCGACCATGGAGGACCTGATCTGGGCCAGATCACAGTGGGCCATTACAAAAGTTATAGGCTGCTGTGGTCCGCTTTGGTTCAATCAGGCGAACAGCAGCTCAGGCTATAATCCTGGAGGTCTCTGGGATTACATCCCAGGCTCACCAGTGATAAGCCTGGGAGCAATCCCAGGCGAACATCTGGCGGGGCACTAACAAAAGTGCTGGTGGCTCATGGGCCAAGGCAGGCCTCTGCGGGACAGAGGAGCCACCGTCACATTTGTTAACACCCTCTGTTTAGACTGGGTTCATGCTATGGTTTTGTTCTAGATTCTTATTTCATGCACATAGTCTGGTCTCCAAGTACCAAACTGGCTACTAGCACAACTTCAACTGCAATGAGTACAAGGACCTAGAAACTGATCTCTCGAGTTCTTTTGTATTTGCCATTCAAGCGAAAGATGAACATAGGGTTTAGCATTTCAGCTTGAAGTTCCCTCTACATTGCCTGCTCCTGTGTGAATGAGTCACTTATACCAAACAGATCCGTAGCAGCATATCTGTTATATACATTGTCATCATCATTAGAATTGTGTCATTTTACAATGTAAAGTGGAATATTATCATTCACCTTTACTGTAACAAAATACTGTAAGAACATAAACACAAAGTGAAAACTGATTTGTGTGTGTGTGTGTGTGTGTGTGTGTGTGTGAGCACATTGGTTTCCTCTTACACTAGTTTTCACTTCTTTCAGTGCTTTTTCTACCAACGCAAAAAATTCTGGGCAAAGAGCAGCAGTGTGAGTGACACGGAGAGAAAAAGAGCAAGGCAGGAAGCAGCAGGTGGGATACATTCTGATGAAAGGTGTTAAACCAAAGTAAAGTAACTACTTTGATTTTAATTAAATCAAAGGGACTACTCCACTTTGGTACTGTTCACACTACCCCTGCAATCAGGAGCCCTAATGGTCATGACAAACAATGTTTACTCTTCTCTTTTTGCTTTGAAGTAAAGGTTTACACTACAGTTACTTTGATGTAAAAAGCAAAGGGTAGTATGTAGTCCTTATTTTTCAGGAGTACACACACCTGAATAACTGGATGTGTGAAACATTCAGGAGTAAAAGTGATTTAAGGCTTAATTTAATCAAAGCAGCTATTTGCCAGAGCATGTCCCCAGATTATGTCCTGATGGGAAAAAATGTAGTTGATGCCGAATCTGGGGACCATCATAGGCCACCTATGATGTATGATACTGACAATGATAAAGGCCTAGGCATGAAAGTTATCAATGAGAGTGACAATAGTAAAAAGGAACCTGTTAGAAGCTATGTGCTCAGTGATGATATAATGTGGCTTGGGTGAGGTTTCATCTTTTTACCTTCATCACAGGAGAGGTAGCCTGAAAATTTGGGATCCCAGGAGGATAGCTCTTCATATGAACCTGCTATTCACCCTTATTTAATTAAATTTATACATTTTTTTAATATTTACATTTATATCCCACCCCCTCCCATCAACAGACGGCTTGGGGCGGCTTACAACTACATTTTAAAACCATAAAAAACCATAAATACAATTAAAATATGAACAGAGCAGGAAACTAAAACCAAAACAAATAACGGTAAAACAATTGGAGTAGAACACCTCCCCCCCCCACTTCCACCCTACCCACTCCCTTCCCCAAAGGCCTGGACGAACAGCCAGGTTTTACAGGCCTGGTGGAAAGCAAGCAGACTACGGGTCAGGTGAGTTTCCTCCGGGAGGGAGTTCCACAGCCATGGTGCGGCTACCAAGAACACCCTCTCCATCATGGCCTCCCGGTTAACCCGGGGGACCTCCAAGAAGGCACCCCCAGCGGACCGCAAGGATTGCACTAAGGTCTGAGGAGTGAGGCGGTCTCTCAGATAGGAAGGGCCCAAGCTTTGTAGGGATTTAAAGGTTAAAACCAGCACCTTGAATCAGGCTCGGAACGCTATAGGCAACCAGTGCAGAGCTTGGAGCACTGGTGTTGTTGCTCCCTATGGCCTGTTCCTGTCAGAAGATGGGCCATTGCATTCTGCACCAGTTGCAGCTTCCGAACTGTCACCAGGGGCAGCCCCACATAGAGCGCGTTGCAGTAGTCCAGCTTCGAGATGATGAACGCATGGATGAGGGTGGCCAGGTCAGAGTCCGAAACCTATGTCTGTAGCCTCCACACAAGATGTAGCTGGCGAAAGGCTCCCTTCGCCACTGCCTCCACCTGGCAATCCAGCCAAAGGCTGGGGTCCAACAGGACTCCCTGTCAGGCCCTGGCTCAGGGGCCTGTTTAGGTGGGGTTGGGGACACAGCAAGCGATCGGGTTCAGCTCCACACCGGACACCCTGGCATGCCCACAGCCCCGACAACAGGGGCAGCCACGACCCCATCAGTCATCCCGCTGGAACACCGGTACCTCCGACTGCAACGTAGCCTGCTGCGCAACCCTAGCCCGGCAGCTCAGACACACACCCCATGCGCCCCGCTGCCACCGCAACCAACAACAGCCAGGCCCAGCAACGTCACAGTGGACAGGCAGCCCCGCCCACGTAAGTCTGCCTCAGCCATGCCCCCACGTCGCTGCCTCCTTGCTCAGAGCACCTGCAGCGGCACGCAGGTTTGCAGCAGGATAAAAGGGGCTCACGCCTCTCCATCCTTGCCGGTGATCAATGCCACAAGCTTGAGAGACTGGCCCCCTTGCATGATATCCCTTATTCTCAACAACTTGTCTTGACGGTGGAGTAAGAGTGTGGGAGTGAGCGAGCGAGTGAAGCGTGTTTGCGAGCGTGACTGGTGAGTGATTCCTGTTCATTGTCTACGTGTGCCCCTAACTACACCCCTGGGTTCCCTTTGGTTCCACCTGGCATGTGTGTCTACCCTTTTCCCTCCCCTGGGGGGTCTGGACACTAGATCCTCCACCCGAGTACCTGCACCCCCTCCTTGGTCCTGGGTCTTGTGTGGACGGTGTGTTATTTGAGGCTCCGGCCTTGCACCTTGTCACCCTTTGATGATCGAGGCTGGGGACATGTATCCCGTAGGCCATATGAGTTCCTGAGGGCTTTTTACAAGCAAGTCAAGTACCTTTCAGAGCCTCTGTCCGTGAACGTGTGTAGTTGTATTTCCCTGTGGTCGCAGAGCTGTGCGTGTGGGTGTCCCTCTTTCTAGTCCCTTCCCCGCAAACCCCACACTCCCAAGCTCCAAACTTGGGGGGTCAGTGGGAGGCGGACCCATCTGTACCTAAAGCAGAATTGCCTACTAATGATTTTATTGCAGGCCTCAATAAAGTGGAGTTCCTTCTATCCTAACATTTCAGTTTTGAGATAAAACCACAAGAATTTCAGCTTTCATTTTAAATGTAAGCTTCTAGTTTTCATAGGCAATAGAGACAAAGTAGTACAGCAATATCTTTATTGGACCAACTCCAGTTAGAGGAGGTCTGCAAAAGATGTTGTTACCTACCATCCCAAACTGGAACCCATACGTAACATCATCAAAGAAGTGAACTCCAGCCTATACAGGTTGGGGACCAAACCCTGAAAGAGATCTACCCTGAACCCCCTCTTCTGGCTTTCAGACAACCCCATAATCTCTCTCAGCTAATTAGCCGGAGCAAACTCTCCACCACCCAAGACACCAACAACCCTACAGGAACATGGACTTGCTGGAACAGGAGATGTAAAATGTGTCTTCACATCTCTACTACGAACAGCATCCAGGCATCCCATGGAAAAGTATTCAGAATACAAGGGACTTACAACCGCAAATCTAAAAATCTGTGCACCTCATTCAGTGCACTAAATGCCCCCATGGGAATCATGTAGGTGAAACCCACCAACCCTTGCACAAATGCATGAACTCGCACAGGAAAAAGATCATGGACAAGAGCACAGATGCTACTATTGGCATTCACCTCTCACAAAGTGACCACTCTATTTCTGACCTCTCTGTCATTGTCTTAAAGGGAAACCTATGTAACATCTTTAAAAGGTGATCCTGGGAACAAAAATCATAGCTCTACTAGATACAAAGAACAGTGGACTCAGTTTAGACATGGGTTTCACTAGGGGTGGGACTACTGGATCATCTGGTATCCAATACTGCTGGTATTTTGGTGTACTGGCAGCATCAGATTATTCTGGTATATTGGGTCCGGTACCGGATCCCCCCGTGCTGGATTTTTTTACATTGCGGCCATTCAAATGAATGGCTGCAATATAAAAAAACCCCACAAAAAACCCCAAACACTTTCCCTCCCCGAGTCCAGGTTCCGTGAGTGGAAGGGGGGATACCCCCCACCCACCCTGCCCAGCCTAGATTTAAAAAAAAATCAAATTTCCCCTAAGTCCCTAGTGCGGGCTCCAGGCCGCCGCCAGTGACCCAGAGCCAGCACCAGCAGCAGGTAAGTACTGGTACTGTACTGATCCCTGGGGTGGGGACTGGTTTAACACCCCCCACCCCAGGGATCACCCTACCTCCCCACCCAGGGATCGCCTACCTTGTTCTCCTGGCAGTGGTGGCGGTCCGGAGGCTTCAGCGCTGGCTGTGGTTGCCGGCTTCAGCATGCTACTAGGCCTTCCAGGGAACAGGCCTAGTAGCGTGCTGAAGCCGGCAGCCACAGCCAGTGCTGAAGCCGCCGGACTGCCGCCGCCACTGCTCAGAGCTCAAGGTAGGCGATCCCTGGGTGCGGAGGTAGGGTGATCCCTGGGGTGGGGTGTGTGTTAAACCAACCACCCCCCACCCCAGGGATCAGTACAGTACCGGTACCATAGGCTGCCTAATAATTACCTGCTGCTCGGAGCCCGCACTAGGGGACTTAGGGGAAATTTTTATTTTTTAAAAAAATCCAGGCTGGGCAGGGTGGGTGAGGGGTGTCCCCCCTTCAACCCGCACAGTCTGGAAGGGGGAGGGGGGAGGTTTTTGTTTTTCCCCATTGATTTCAATGGGGATAGTTCCCCATTGAAATCAATGTAAAAGATCCAGTACCGGTAAACCGGTATTAATCCGGTAAGCCGTTTTTTTAAAATCCGGGAACCGGTAAAACCGGTACCCGGTACTTGCCCTGATGTCCTACCCCTAGGTTTCACAAGCCATTACAGAAATTTGTAAGTCTAATGACTGTCTACAGCTACAGGAAGCTTTACTTACTATCAGCAGCTATTACTCTTCCCACCTTGTTGTATTCCACCCTTTTGAATTGCGGACCTGCTCCTACCTGGGTCTCATTCTCATCTTCTCCTCCCCTCCCTTTGTCCCACACCCCGAAAGGAAGACACTGACACCATTACTTGGGTTAAACTAGGCCGCACCAAAACTTTATTAAAACTTAGTCGGGTAGGGAGGGGGCTATGCCCCTCCGAGTCCTGCAAACCTTAACTCTTAACTCAGTTAATAATAATAATAATAATAATCTTAAGCAGTCTGATGTTCCTCAGTACCGCAACAATGCTAACTATAGCTGCTGCAATCTCACACCTGTCCTTCCGCCCCCAGCCAGATCAGGGGGCCCTTGCCTACTGTGACCCTAAGAAGGAAGCGAGGAGATGCTCCCCTGTACCCTGGACTGCCTCTGTCCTAAGGTCCCCGGGGTTGTTCCCCTCATCCTGGTTCTGAAGTGACGCTGGCCGGACAAGCTCTAGCCTTCACTCAGAGCCCACATCTTAAGATGACTTGGCAGCAGACTATCCCTATTTCTAACCTAACTACCTCGCAGGTCCCCTGCCACTGGAGACTGTCAGCTTCTGCTTGGCTAGTCTCACCCCCCACCCCCGACTTCTTAAGTAACTGGTTCAAATGTTCCTGGAGGGCCTTGAGATAAATCTCCAGCCCTTCATCTGACAGGTGCACGCCTTCCACCCTATACAACTCTGGCCTATTAAATTTGATCTCTGAGTGACTAATTACTTGACCCCCTAGTTCCAGCACCAGTTTCCCAATCTCTTTGTTAACTTTTCTCCTAGCTCTATCAACCTTACTCGGGCGCAAGGCATCTCTCCATTTTGTTCGCTCGAGCATCTCAGACCATACAAACACCATTTCTGGGAGAATCCTTCTTGCTGCATGCAAGTCCCTCTTGATTCTGGTGACCAGGTGCAGACCTGTGTCAACCAGCAGGTTGTTTTCTCCCAAGTGGATTACCAGTATGTCTGGATGCAGTTGCTTTGCTAACGAGTGGATCAATGGCAGGAACTGGGTCCACTTCATCCCGCTCCGGCCTCTCCACGACACCTTCGCCAGATGGCTCAGTCTCAGCTGGGTCCCCCAATACTAGCATCCAGCTCATCTCCTGGCCCAGTACACAATACTGTGATCCGCTATGACGACTCGCTGCTGCTGGCCAGGCAGCTCACTTCCTACAAAGAACACAACAATTTGTTAACCAAAACTTGTACTTTGGGTTCACTGGTCCTTATCCCTTAACTAAGGGCCCTTTCCCTTATAACTGGAGCTTTCTGACATAAGAGCGATAAGCTCCAGACTTCCAGCGACCTATCGACTTTATTTGCTGCTCAGACAGTCCAGAGGCCGTCGTGCAACTAGCCGCACCAATCAGAAAAGAGTGGGAACCAAAGTCCTGCGTTGATAAGTTCAGTCTTTTCAAAGCTTTGTTCATTACTGCTGAAAATTGGTACCTCGTAAGTTTCGTACCATTTTCGTGTATGAACAACTGTCCCTCGCTTTTTGGGTGTATTACCATATATTCCTCCAGTGCCTTCACTGGGCAAAGGTCTTCCTCTTCTATCCTTGCCAGCTTTATTAACTGTCCCCGTTTGCGCTGGTCTGTTTTGGATCCCCTCACCACTACTGTCATCCCCTCTGTCCCCACCTGGACGTCCTCTACACACAACACCGGCCCCCCTAAGTTGCGAGCCGAGGCAGTTGCTAATTCTCCCACCTGGAAGGCCCCAAAAAAGGCCAATTTGAATAAAGTTTGAAATAACCGGGTTTCAAAAACGGAAAAACACACCCCTTGGAGTTGCTGGCACATGCCTCGCAATATTGCCGGTGTGATGGGCTGTCTGCTGTCACCACCCCTTGGTGACTCCCATTCCCAACCTTCCAACATTTTCCTCATAAACCCCCCCCCCCGTTAGGAGATTGGAAGTCGGCTAGCTTATTATAAAATGTTAAGGCTGCCAATTTCCCAGAGATAGTGCCTGGCTCCAGCCCTTTACTTCTCAGGCTTATTGCAAACTACAATGTTTGGGCCTCTTTAATTGGAAAGTGTGTCCCCCACCCTTTTTCCTTTCTAAATTCCTGAAACTCTGTCAAAGCCTGGAGGTAAGCTGCTCTCATGCGTGGAGCAAGTGATCCCTGCACTGCCTGGAACATTGTTACAGTCCAATGTCCCAAATCCCCTCGGGTAGCTCTTCCGGTTCGATCCTGGCTCCCAGTGCTAATTGCTTGAATCGCTCCATCTGTTGGCGAGAGAGTGCGTCAGCTATGCCATTGTTAATACTCGGCACGTGCCTGGCTGTGAACAATATGTTGTTTACCAGGCATTGCCGCACAAACACTCTCACCAAACCCATCACCCTCTTGGAGTGGGATGATAACGAGTTCATCGCCTGTACCAACGCGAGGTTGTCGCACCAGAACAAAATAGTTTTGTTCGCAAACTCTCTCTCCCATATGTGTACTGCTACCACTATGGGGAACAATTCCAAAAAAGTCAGATCCCAGGTCCAACCTTCTCGAACCCACTTTTTTGGCCACAGGGCTGAACACCACCTCCCTGCCCAATAAACTCCAAACCCCAGGGACCCGGCAGAGTCAGATTGGACCTGCAGCTCGGCCTCCATTAGACACCTCTGCCGCCAGATGCTGACTCTGTTAAAATTCTGCAGGAAGTGGAGTCAAGTCCTTAGGTCATCCCGCATGTTGGCAGAGATCCTAATGTGGCAGTGCCCGGGTAGATTAGACCCCACCTTCTCATTAAGTCTGGCTAGGAAGGCACGCCCCGGTGCCACTACCTGGCACGCGAAATTGAGGCTTCCTGTTAGGGCCTGAAGCTGCCTGACTGTTGCTTTGGGGCGCCCCAATATCGCTTTGATGTCCCTAACCAGAGCGACCAGCTTCTCAACCGGCAAGTGAGACACTTGCTGTTCGGTATCTAACTCGACGCCTAGAAATGTTAGAGTCGTTGTTGGTCCCACTGTTTTTTCAGGGGCCAGGGGGACCCCTAGCTCCCCTGCCATCACCTGAAAATCCTCGAGGGCAGACCTGCACTCTGCTGTCCCCCTTTTCCCCAAGAACAAAAAATCATTGATATAATGCAATATGTATTGAGATTTCGTTCTTTTCTTAGCCAGCAGGCAGCTAAATTGCTTGAAGGTCGAGCAAGATATGGAACACCCCATGAGCATTGCCTTATCATAAAAATACTGGCCTCCAACCTGGAACCCGAGTAGCCTGAAGCTGTCGGGGTGGACCGGAAGCAGGCGAAATTCGGATTTAATGTCGCACTTCGCCAGCAGTGCCCCTTTTCCGCACTCCTTCGCCATCTCTGTCACCACATCGAATGATGCATAGCAAACAGAGCACAGCTCGGGAGGGATGGCATCATTAACTGATCTTCCCCTAGGGTGGGAGAGGTGATGTATAAGCCGGAACTCTCCTTCCTGCTTCTTGGGCACAATGCCCAATGGCAACACGTGCAAATCAGGGAAGGGTAAGGACCTGAAGGGGCCCACGATACGGCCCTCTCCGAGCTCCTTCCAAAGCTTGGCGGCCACCAAGTTCTCCCTCCCTTCCACTGATTGCAAGTTCTTTACCCAACTCCTTGTTGCCTCAAATTTAGCCGGGATGACAAAGCCATCCCTGAAGCCCGACACTACGTACTCCACCTCGTCAATCATTGGGCAGCCTGTCCGCGCTCGCTGGAGTGCCCTATGATTGACCGGCATTGGGGCCCTTTCCTCCCCCTTGGGGCTGATTGCCCCCAGTCACTTTCTTCCCTTGCTGTTTCCCGCGGGATGGGCCCTGCACTCTATTAGATTGAAACCCTGGGTGTCCCCCTCTGCAGTGGGAGCAAGCGTGCCGAAAACGGCACATGGAGTGGGCGCAACCCCCCGACCCATTGAAGTCCCAACAGGTCATTCCCCTCTGACTACTGCGGTCCCCTCCCTCACGAAAGGGTTCATTCATTGGGGCCACCCCCCCTTTTGCAGGGTGTGACCGCTGTTGGTCCTGTGTGTCCCCATCACATTAGACATACACTCGAGCCATAAGTCCGTTGCATACAAGTCCCATCTGATCCCCAGGGTAATCACCGCCCTTTTCCTAAAACCCTCATCATAACAAAGTCATGCCCCCGGGCTCCCGGAGTTGTATGCTCTGCGCACAATGTCTAGGTATTTGATCAATTCAGTGGCCTGATCGGGGGCCACCTGAATCATCACACCTATCAACACTGAAAAGGTGGCTGACCAATTGGCCCAATTTTTCTCTACCTTTGGGTGCTTGAACCTTTCCTTGTCCTTCTCCTTCTCACTAGAGTTCGGATCTCGTACCAGTTCTGTATATAAGAGTGAGAATACATCTACGTATTCCCCCTTCCAAATTTTTTCCCTGGTATGTTGGGCCAAGTGTGCCCCCACAGGTGCCCCTACCACCGCCCAGGTGCCTGGCTCGCGGGGGGTTGCTGTGGTCAGATTGGCCTTCCCTTGACACGTGGTGCATGCTGCTTCCCACGGCGTGACCGTTGTGATGCTTAATTCTCCTTGCGCAGCTGCCCCCAGGGCCTTCTGGCTGGTCTCCGCTGCCCTTGCCGTATCTTGGCCAGGCCACAGCACCCATGACCCGACCCACCCAAGTCGCATGGCCGCTTGGGGGTCTGCCTGTGCAGGTTGCTTCCTGTTCCCAGCGCTTTCTTCGTTCCCACACTGGCACGGTTGGCACTGCACACACCTACCTTATCTCTCGCGGCTGGGGCCTGCACCCTTGTTCACCAATGGGTCATCTTGAGGCTGGACTCACTGGTCCCCTTGTCTCGCCGCCCCTGGCTCTGGAGGTGCCGGAGTGAGTGCTTGGCTCCCATCCTGCCGCACGTGGTGCCCCACCGCCTGCTGTTGCCCCTCTGCTAGCTCTGCCACTTTTCCTTCGAGCGCCGCAAAGTGACCCATGAATGCATTGAGGGTCTCGAGGACTGCTGCCAGCTGGTCCCCTTGTGTGTGCTGGGTCGGTGGTTCCTCTCCCTCATCCCTGGGTGGAGACAAATGGCGCCTTCCCCCTCGCCTGGGCGGGGGGGAAGGCCTTACCGGGGGCTGCCCGGTTTGACCTAAGGGGGTCTGGGCTTCCAGGTCCCCGTGGTACTGTGCACTCGTGGGGGGTTGATCCCGGTCTGGTTCTTCCCTGAACCATGCGGGAGGCTGCACTGTCCTCATGCTAGCCCTAGTTCCCTTGTTGCACGCCTCCCTCTGGGCAGCGCTGGTTGCCCCTTGGGTTATGGCATCGTCATCCTCACCCTCATGCGTCCCTTGCATCTGTCCCCCCGTGGACCATGGGGCCTCACATCCGTGAGCTATTGCGGCAGCCTCTCCTTCCACTTCCAGAACCCCCCTACCACCTTGCTGCTCACTAGGCGCCTGATCCTGGTTTTCCTGGTCAGGGTAGTTTCACAGCCGCTCATCTGGGCTTGGAGGGCCTCAAGGACCTCCTCGACTCTCTTTGTCACGGCCTTCTTGACAGGGCCCTTGCCCTTCTTTCCCCTGCTTCCTTCGGCCATGGCCTGTTCCTCCCTTTCCCTGTCTGCCCTATGCAAGCTGCTGTGCCACAAAGCAAGCTGGCTCCCTTGCTGGCCCCCTCGACCCTTCTCCTCGAGCCCTTCACCTCAAGCCCCCTTGAGCCCTTCACTTTTTTATACCCCTCCCTTGGGACTTTGCTCCCCAAATTGTGGCTCCCCCTTTCCCTGCCTGCCCTGTGCAGGCTGCTGTGCCACAAAGTGAGCTGGCTCCCTTGCTGGCCCCCTCGAGCCCCATTGGTGGGCCCCCACAAGCCCCCTTGATCCCTCCCTTGGGACCTTGTTCCCACCGAAATGTGGGTCTCCGTTTCCCTGCCTGCGCTGCTGTGCAGGCTGCTGTGCCACCAAGCAAGCCGGCTTCCTTGCTGACCCCCTTGAGCCCTGCAATCAGCCCTGCATGGGCTCTCACTTGAGCTGGTGGCCTTGATCGCCGCTGCTCCGCACCCTTCCCCCACGCTCTCTCGCTCTTCGAGTGTAGGCAGCCATCCACGCTGCACTCACAATGCTGGCTAGGCGCGGAATGGTGGGTTCCACGCCTAGTCCCAAGATGGCGGCCGCGAAGTCCTGCCTCTCGCGAGACTTCGCGCTGGGCTGCTCTGTGTTGCCATGCGCCCCACCCCTAGCCTTCCTAGCCTTGATGTGGGGGGGAGGGACAAAAACTGCAGCCCCGTGAGCTGCTACCCGTGCCGGGGAGGGCCGCTTGGTGACGGGGCTTGCCATTGTTTTGACATTTTGGCGGAACTGTAAGACCTGGCTGTTTGCCCAGGCCTTTGGGAGGGAGGGGGGGGTGATTTTTAATCCCCCACCTGTATATTTATTTTTATACCACCCTGTCTTATTGATATGTTTTATAATTGTATTTTAAATGTTTTAAATGGTTTTTTTTATTGTTGTTAACTGCCCCGAGCTGCTGTGCAGGATGGGGCGGTATAAAAATCTACTAAATAAATAAATATTGTTTCCAATCTCTGTATAAACCTCACTGCTTTACTCAGTCTCCAGTTCTAACTCCTGACTTGCCTGATGAAGGGTTCTGTGAGGTCCGAAAGCTTGCATACCTCCTCCAACTGTAGTTGGTTCAATAAAAGATATCACTGTAGAACTTTCTCTCTATTGCCTCTATCTGGGACCAACAAGGCAACCTTACCGTCTCTAGTTTTCATGGCAGAAGAAAGCTTGAAACTTTGCAAGTAGCGGGTGTCTTTAGATGCAATGGGGAATTAGGTGCTTAAGATGTTTGCCATGTGACTGTGCATTGTGTCTAAGCATCGTCACTGCTTTTGGCGACTGGCCTGCCCCTCCCCCCGCCCCGTTAACCTCCCATTAACTGCTCGTTGGTTGAACAGACGTCTCAGGTGCAGCAGTTGAGTGTTTTCCCTCTCCACCTGGCTAACGTTGTGTCTAAAGACATCTGGTGGTGTGTTCACAGCCATTTCCAGTCTGTTTGCCCTGATTCCTCCACTCTGCGCTGCTGCCAAACAGCTCATTTCTTGCTGTACACTTCCACCTCGTTTCTTGCAGCAGACTGTCTTTGTGCTCTCAGAACACCGGGGGGGGCGAGGTGGGGGGCGGCCTGCAGTGAAGAATGAGCTGTTTAGCTGCAGCACAGAGAAGAGGATTTGGCGCAGACCCAACTGTTCTCATGCATGGACTACAACTCCCATAATTCCATGGGAATGCTTCTGCAAGGAGAACTTCCAGAACAGGCAGGACCCTAGCACGTGGACATGGAAAGGCAGCCATTATGTCTAAGCACTGCAACATATTAAACATGGGGAAACATGCGTGGCTATAAAATGGTGTCAACATACATTCAGTCACCCCTTTCTGTTGTGTCTAAAAGCGCTGAACGTGTGCACTATAGCAAGGGTTCCCATACTCAGGGCTCCGATTCTTCCGCGGAATTTTTAAAAAGTTCCGTGGGAGTCAGGGGCCAATTCTGCACCTCGGCGCGATTTACCATGTGGGGGGGGGGGGGGCTTGGTTTGCCTCCTCCTCCCCCTGCACTGGTAAAACCTCAGGGCTTCCCCTCCCCAGCTGCCGGGGCTTGCCCTCCCCAGCTGCTGGGGCGTGCTTGACTCCCACCCCCCCAAAAAAACCCCCAAAAGGAATTGTCTTACCAGGGACGGCAGCAGCAGCTGCTCCGTCCAGCGCGCTCGTACTTCCTGCTCGTACTTCCTGGCCCCTCCCGACGGGGCCTCTCAGGGCGACGCAGCCAGATGACGTCATCCGGCTGCGTCGCCCTGAGAGGCCCCGTCGGGAGGGGCCAGGAAGTACGAGCAGGAAGTACGAGCGCGCTGGACGGAGCAGCTGCTGCTGCCGTCCCTGGTAAGTTAATTAATTATCTAAAGGGGGTGCCTCCCCCCCTGGCAACTGGGGAGGCTGGGGAGGGGAAGCCCCGAGGGTTTTTTCATTCCCCTCCCCTCATGGAATCTCCTGCCCCGCGTCCCCGCAGCGCAGGCTGGAAATTCTGCGCTGGGGTAAGCGGGGCAGGAGATTCCGCAGGGGGAGGGGAATTCCGCGGGAAATCTGCGAATCGCAGACCCGCGTTTCCCTCGGGGCCCTGCCCATACTGTGGACAGGATGCTCCCCGGGAGCATTCTGTTTATAGGCACTTCAGCAGTGGAGTGCAGTCCTGGCATTCACAATGGGCACCCGCTGCCAACAGCAACAGGGACTGGGCTGTGGCAGGGCTGAATACTGTGATGCTGGGTGGTAACGTGGGGCAGTGAGCCCCTACTAGTGAAAGGAAGACCTACTGCTGTGGAGAAGACACAGGTGCCCACTGCCCAGGGATAGCTTTGCAATGGGGGAGAGCAACTATTTTTCACCAGCTCAGAGACTGCTCTTCTGCACAGTCTCCTGTTGCTCGCCTGCTGTCACTGCTGCTTGAAAGGCCCTCAGCAGTGCACAGCATGGGGCAACAGACCTGGCTGAGAGACAAGCCCCTTGAAGATAATGTGAAAAATTATGACAACTCCCCTCCTCACCTCTGCTTTAATACAAGAAAGCCAGCTTGGATGAATAGAACTGGCATTTAGTCACCAGCAAATTGCCCATTAGCCTGAACAGTGTTGGGAAAAACTTTGGTCACTTTAATTCACATAAATCAAGGAGACACCTTCTCAGCCATAAGCAAACCCTTCTGTGATGTGGAGACTGCAACAGCCCATCACCTGTTTGCTTAGCCATGTACAAATCTCATTCTGACAGCAAAGCTGGCACAGGACACCTACTTGTTGAACCAGATGTAAAGTGCTCTTTTCCAGGAATGCTACTGCAAGAAATATTGTGTAAGTGGCCTGTTGTTCTGCAGAGAGCAGTTAGAAGCAATGATGTGTTCAGAGAGCAAATCATCTTTGCTGGCCCATGCGCTCAGTCAGGTGTGGAAAGAAATGGCAGAATGATTAGAGCAGCAGGGTTTCACATAATCAAACTGCTCCGCATTTATCTCCCCTTTGCTACCGATACTATTTATTACTCATTTCGCCAGCTTCCACAATGCGCTGGGCTCTGTCCCAGAAAAAGCAAAATATAGTCGCTGCCACAAACTTGCAAGATAAAAGCCAGATGAGCAAATAAAGGAAAGGGTTGCAACACAGTTTGAGCAAAATGTTCAAGATGTAATTGGTCATGGTAATATGATATTTGAATAGCACAATGAAGTATTTTCTTAGATTATACAGCTTCTCCCCAGGTCCTACCACTTATTAGCCAATCAACTGAAAAGGGTCTGAAGAAAGGAACTGATTCAATGTGGAGAAGAGAGTGGCATTCATGCATAGAGGAACAGACAGGGCTGACATCAAGGACAGAGCTAAAAGTGGACAATACAGAGGACAGTTTTGTGAAGGGCTGATCCAGCATAGGATGGATGGGGAGCAAATGGAAGGATTTAATGCACCCCTCCTCTTGGCTTCCTCTCCCACTTCACTTCCAGCACAAACTCCTTTTCCCCATCCTCAAGGCTCTGTCTTCATGGCTTTACTACTCCCTATTTTTCTGCTTCATTTCCCACTATGTTCCTACCAGAGAACTTTGCTCTTCCTCTACCACCACCCTCATCCATTCCAGTGTCCTGATCCCGAAACTATTTTTTCCCCCTTCTCCCATGCTGCCCCCTATGTGTGGAACTCTTGCCCTGGACACATACTATGTTTCCTCTCAAACTTCAAATCCCTCCTAAAAACATACCTCTTCCCCAGCACCTCACCTCCACAGACTGCTCATTTATACTTCTCCTTATGCTTCTCCTTCTATGGTTTCATCCTCCAGTATCATTCTCCAACCTTGTACCTAAGCTAAGCACATGTACCTGCAACTTCTCAGTTTCATGAATGTATCCCTGTCCCCCTCTCCTATACAGCCATCCCCTTGTCCCTCCTCCTACATAAATAATAATGTCTGCATTCTTTACTAATATTCCACTTGGTTCTGAGGGAGCCCAGTTGGATACTTCCCTTGCCCACTCACACTTAGGCTGCGTTCTCACCTGCGGCGGCTGTGGTGGCAGTGGGAGAGGTGAGGGAAGATGTGGCAGCGCCGATGAGCCGGTCGACGGGAAAAGAGCCTGTGCGAACGGGGATCTGCCACAGCTTCTCTTGCGCATGTCAAGGTGCAAACTCCTGCCCTGACATGTACGAGAGAAGCCGCGGCAGATCCCCATTCGCACTGGCTTTTTTCCCGTTGGCCTGCTCCTTGGTGCTGCTGCGTCTTCCCTCACCCCCCCCCCGCTACCACCACCACTGCCGCAGGTGAGAACGCAGGCTCAGGGTGGCCGGATATGCAAAATATAGAGGACACTTAGGAGAAATACAGATTGCAGGGCTGCATTGGCTCCAATGCAGCCCTGCAACCTGTATTTCTCCTAAGTGTCCTCTAAAATTTGCATATCTGGCCACCCTACTGACACTCCCCCTTCAATGTGACTTTGTCCACGAAGCATTCTGTTGTCTGAGACAAGCCCCCTTCGCCGCCATAATGGCGGCGACGGGGTAATTGTCCGGCCCCCGTCCGTGAGAGGCGGAGAGGAATGGCAATGATTGGAGCGGCCAGGCACTGCGGCGTGCTTCCGGCCTCGGGGATCCGCCTGGCAACAGCGGGGTGCGCACGCGCAGAGGCGCTGCGCGATGGCGTCATCAAGCCCCGCCCCCTTGACGCGGGGTGGAGACGCGCTGGCCGCATGCGAGCGGCAGTTGGAAACCAGCGCGAAGCAGCCCACCCACCTCACCTCTAACACTGTGGTAGTTACCGGTTGCCCTTACGGAGCCGAAGGGGAATTTTAGCGACCAGCCTGATTTAAGGGTCGCCCGTTTTGCCCCTTCAACAGTGAAGAATAGGTTAAATAGGTTTATTAGACCATTATTTGGCTATAATTGTTAATTATATAGTTTTAATTTGCAAACTGATTTGGTTCAGTGGACTGTAGAACGTGCTACAGGTCTCGCACGATTTGGCAATTCGATGGACAGATTTGCTTTATCTTAATTGTCACACTCTGCGGGGGTCCAGTATGCTATAGTAGGTCAATTAGGTTAGGAATTGAAAGGAGTCATCTCCTTAAGAGATGGGGAGGTGACACCCAGTGCCAGGCGCAGGCAGTATGCACTGGGGTTATTTACCTGGGGGGGGTACTGCAGTTTCGTCAGTAAGTACCTGCACGGTCTGCTGACTTAGCGGGTACCTACCTCCTTACTCAAGCCCACAGTTGGGATGCTCCCCCTTTCGGCCAGAGCCAGGGTGCTGTCGAAGGGGAGCCTTGTTTGTGATGGAGCTGGCACGGGAAGGCACATCCTGGCCAGTTTCGGGTTAATAAGAGTTAATTAGCTAGCATACTGGACCCATATTGCGTGGGCAATCACCCACCGTCTTGATAACTATCAATAAAGAGTGTGGCCTGTTTAACCCAATACTTCGTCTCTGTGTCTCATTGGGGGGGTGCTGGGACAAGGACCCTTCGCCGCCATAATGGCGGCGACGGGGTAATTGTCCGGCCCCCGTCCATGGGAGGCGGAGAGGAGCGGAGAGGCTGGGAGCGGCCGGGCACTGCGGCGTGCTTCCGGCCGCGGGGATCCGCCTGGCAACAGGGGGCGCGCATGCGCAGAGGCGCTGCGCGATGAGGTCACCAGGCCCCGCCCTCCTGAGCGCGGGGTGGAGTCGTGCTGGCCGCATGCGAGCGGCAGTTAGGAACCGGGCAACAAGCAGCCCACCCACCTCACCTCTAGCACTGTGGTTGTTACCGGTTGCCCTTACGGAGCCGAAGGGGAATTTTAGCGACCAGCCTGATTTAAGGGTCGCCCGTTTTGCCCCTTCAACAGTGAAGAAGAGGTTAAATAGGTTTATTAGACCATTATTTGGCTATAATTGTTAATTTTATAGTTTTAATCTGCAAACTGATTTGGTTCAGGGGACTGTAGAACGTGCTTCAGGTCACGCACAATTTGGCAAATCGATGGACAGATTTGGTTTACCTTATTAGTCACACTCTGCGGGGGTCCAGTATGCTATAGTAGGTCAATTAGGTTAGGAATTGAAAGGAGTCATCTCCTTAAGAGATGGGGAGGTGACACCCAGTGCCAGGCGCAGGCAGTATGCACTGGGGTTATTTACCTGGGGGGGGTACTGCAGTTTCGTCAGTAAGTACCTGCACGGTCTGCTGACTTAGCGGGTACCTACCTCCTTACTCAAGCCCACAGTTGGGATGCTCCCCCTTTCGGCCAGAGCCAGGGTGCTGTCGAAGGGGAGCCTTGGTTGTGATGGAGCTGGCACGGGAAGGCACATCCTGGCCAGTTTCGGGTTAATAAGAGTTAATTAGCTAGCATACTGGACCCATATTGCGTGGGCAATCACCCACCGTCTTGATAACTATCAATAAAGAGTGTGGCCTGTTTAACCCAATACTTCGTCTCTGTGTCTCATTGGGGGGGTGCTGCGACAAGCCCCCTTCGCCGCCATAATGGCGGCGACGGGGTAATTGTCCGGCCCCCGTCCATGAGAGGCGGAGAGGAACGGAAAGGATGGGAGCGGCCGGGCACTGCGGCGTGCTTCCGGCCTCGTGGATCCGCCTGGCAATGGGGGGTGCGCATGCGCAGAGATGCTGCGCGATGAGGTCATCAAGCCCCACCCTCTTGACGCGGGGTGGAGTCCCGCTGGCCGCATGCGAGCGGCAGTTTGAACAGAGCGCCAAGCAGCCCACCCACCTCACCTCTAGCACTGTGGTTGTTACCGGTTGCCCTTACGGAGCCGAAGGGGAATTTTAGCGACCAGCCTGATTTAAGGGTCGCCCGTTTTGCCCCTTCAACAGTGAAGAAGAGGTTAAATAGGTTTATTAGACCATTATTTGGCTATAATTGTTAATTTTATAGTTTTAATCTGCAAACTGATTTGGTTCAGGGGACTGTAGAACGTGCTACAGGTCACGCACAATTTGGCAATTCGATGGACAGATTTGGTTTACCTTATTAGTCACACTCTGCGGGGGTCCAGTATGCTATAGTAGGTCAATTAGGTTAGGAATTGAAAGGAGTCATCTCCTTAAGAGATGGGGAGGTGACACCCAGTGCCAGGCGCAGGCAGTATGCACTGGGGTTATTTACCTGGGGGGGGTACTGCAGTTTCGTCAGTAAGTACCTGCACGGTCTGCTGACTTAGCGGGTACCTACCTCCTTACTCAAGCCCACAGTTGGGATGCTCCCCCTTTCGGCCAGAGCCAGGGTGCTGTCGAAGGGGAGCCTTGTTTGTGATGGAGCTGGCACGGGAAGGCACATCCTGGCCAGTTTCGGGTTAATAAGAGTTAATTAGCTAGCATACTGGACCCGTATTGCGTGGGCAATCACCCACCGTCTTGATAACTATCAATAAAGAGTGTGGCCTGTTTAACCCAATACTTCGTCTCTGTGTCTCATTGGGGGGGTGCTGCGACAATGCTGCTTAGTATTCAGCTCACACACTACTGTGTATTTTTAAAGGGCTGAGCTCCTGTTTTCATCTGGAGTCATTACATAGGAACTGCTCTGTCATACTTGCACTCTCATTCTTTTCCTGATTCAATTCCTTTCTCTCCTCTCTTTCCCTCTCTGATTTCCCCTCCCTCTTTCAAGCTGTCTTGAGCCAAATGCTGCTGTCTGATGTGTGTGCGCGCATCCCAGCAGGGAGCTTACCCCTTAATATTCCTGTCTCTCTTCTCTCAGATAAAAACACGCAGCCATTTTCTGCACTGTGTACAGTTCAGTAGCAGTTGCCTGGAACAGAGCAAGCAGATTAAAAGTACCCCACCATCAGTTCTATCTCTTCAGCTATATGCTCAGATACTTTACTGAGGGGGAGAGAGCAAGTAGGGGAGAACAGCTGTCCTTTAGAAAGCTCATCTGTAATTCTAATTTTTTAAAATTTAAATAATCTCCTTCCACACTGCTACAAATTGCCAGAGCAGCAGCTTCCCCTTCTGCTGCATGTGATGACAGCATGCTGTCTTGTTTTGAATCAACTAAATGGACCATACTTTGGCCTGACACTCCATTAGGCAGCAAGGCAATTCCCACGTAGAGGTTGTCACGTAACAAAGGCAGAGGATGCATGTCCAGGAGCAAGGCTCAAAACTGAATTAAAAACAGGCCTCAATTTAACAAGGACTCAACAAAGTGAAAGCTGGAGAAAGGAGAACAGCAGTTTTCAGTAATATAATCTCTGAATCCTACAGAACCAGACCAGGAGTGAACAGGCCGACTCAATTAGTGATGAGCTAGTTCCTTGCTCTGGCTTTTCTTTTTCTAATGAAAAATAAGATACCATGCTTTTAAAAAATCAGTAAATGAGAAATGCCAAGTCCCCTGTCAATTCTTTCTCCTTCTGAGCCTTCTGACAAATTGTGGCTCCTGAAACCTCTGCTCCCTCTTGGTATTGTACCAGAACTGAATCCTAGTTGTAACCACTATGACAGAAATCAGCTCCTTTTAAGCACTGTCTCTTCAAAGAATCACATCCTAACAGATGCTACTAACTGCTGCTAGCTCTGTGAACTACGCAGCCAAGATGCAGTTCCTGGTTTCTGCAATCACCTGTCACCTAAGAACACTGACTGTTCCCCCAATGACCTAACTCCTACTTCCTAAGAATATTGTCTGTTGTGGAGTTACTACTGCTTTCCTAGAACATGTTAGGATAATGGTTGCTTTTAGATGGACAGCACCCACGGCTTGGCTCTGCCTCACACCTAGGTGGCCCATCCGTCTAAAGATTATTATTATTATTTTCAAAATTTATATCCCACTTTCTCCCTCCACAGGCGGCCCAAAGCAGCTAACAACAATACATATACTATACTAAAAACATTTCAATTAAATTAAAAATCAATAATTCAACAATAAAATAAGGCAACCATAAAACACCCCCATACCACCCTCCCTAACCCCCCACCCTACTCTTCTCCCTCACCAAATGCCTGACAGAACAGCCAGGTTTTGCAGTTCCTGCAGAAGGCCGGGACATCTGGGGCCAACTATGCCCCCACTGGGAGGGAATTCCAAAGGCGCGGCCACCGAGAATGCCCTATTCTGCATGGCCCCCTGGAGAATCTGTGGGACCTCCAACAAGGCACCCCCAGATGACCGCAGGGGCCGATCTAAAGCCCGGGGGGTGAGGCGGTCTCGCAAAGATGGGCCAGCAGACGTGCAGGCAAAAAGGTGGAGCCACTCCAGTTCCGCTTGCAGTGCTCCGGAATATCCTGGAGCATCGCCAGTGGAGCAGGTCACCCAAACCTGAGGCACTAGCCGGAGGTGGAGCTGTAGTCTGTCTGCTCAGAGGAAGGCTGCTGGAGCTCCACTTTCAGTTGGAGGTTGCCCCGGGCAATGCCATAGAGCTGCAGGTGGCAGCCTAGAGTGTTGGGCAATCCGCCCACAGCTCTATGGTGTGGGGGAGGAGAGTGCTTCATGGACAGACCACAGGTGCCAGCAGCTACTGTGTCCATGTAAACCCAGTGCTGACAGGCTGCACAATGGGGGGCAAGGGGAGCAGGACTGGGGGTGGGCAGCCCTGGGTCTGTTTAAAGATACCCATTGTTCCTGTGAGCTCCTGATGCCTTAGAAATGTGTGCCACCTGGACATAGTTCCTGCTCCTTAAGAAAGAGCAGTGTTTGTTACCCTGGGATGTTGCTCCTGCAAACTCCTGTTCCCTCAAAACACTGACGGCTGCTTGGCTCGACCTGGGCACTGCCAGTTTGGGTATAGAGTCAGAGTTTGGGGTTGGGGAGGCTCGGGCATGTCCAGTTTGTTTGCTTGAATCAGTTTCAATTTATCTCATCCACTGATGCAGAGGCTGTGCTTGGAGTGGTGTGGGTGATCAGTTGTGAACTGGATCCATGCCAGTCCTGGCTGGTGAAAGCTAGTCGGGAGACATTGGGGTCATTGCTGACTGGGGTTGTCAACACCTCCCTTCGGGAGGGCGAGGTACCTGACGGCCTTAAAATTGTGGTCATCCTTCCCTTGCTCAAGAAACCATCACTTTATGTTGACTCCTTGGCCATCTATCACCCTGTCTCTAACCTTCCCTTTTTAGGGAAGGTTATTGAACGGGTGGTTGCCTCGCAGCTCCCGTCACATCTTAATGCTATTGAATTCGGGGACACATGTCAGTCAGGCTTTTGTCCTGGACATAGCAATGAGACGGCACTTGTGCCCTTGGTTGACTGGGACTTGCCCTTGGTTGGAACTTGGGGTTATAATTGATCATAAAATGACTATGGGTCATCAATATGGTGCAGTTGTAAAAAGGCAAATGCTATCCTGGTATGTATTAGGCATGGTATTGCCAGCAGGGATAGGGAGGTATTATTGTCTCTGTAAGACAACATCTGGAGTACTGTGTTCAGTTCTGGTCACCAAAGTTTAAGAAGGATGAACTTAAACTGGAACAAGTGCTATGTAGAGCTACCAAGATGATCAGAAGGATGGAGGACTTACCCAATGAGATGAGGCTGAAGGAGCTTGGCTTATTTAGCCTATCAAAAATAAGACTGAGGGGGAGATATGATGATTACATTGTAATTGTATAAATATATCAGGGGAGTTAACGCAATAAAAGCGGAAGATTTTTTCAAACTAAAAGGTAGCATGGGGACATGAACTAATGGATACAACCTGGTTATCAATAAGTTTAGGCTGGAAATTAGAAGATTAACAATAAGAGCAGTGAACGACTGAAATAAGCTTCCAGGAGCAGTTGTCGGAGCAAAGAAACTGAATAGCTTCAAAATGGAGTTGAATAAATGTATGACATATATCTTGTAAGGAGTTTTTATTATTTGATGCTGCAGGACAAAGTGTCCCACACCCCCACCAGCAATACATGTTGTTTTCCAAACCCCCCCCCCCCCCC